>CP045890.1:7131160-7143213 GCA_013387185.1 Caligus rogercresseyi | reverse complement strand
AAAAGATAAGGCTTAGATTAGTATAAAAAGATATGATATATTTTGATACTCATTTATAGTTAAAATTAATATGGACTACAACCTTATTAGTTCTGCAGCAGGTTCATTGCGTACATAAGTTATGAATGTATAGTCATAGTCCATGTATATAGTTTGTTGGTTTATCTTCAAACCAATGTTCTGTTCACATACGGTGAGGTTGATAGAGGCATATGAATCCGATCAAGAGAGCCATAAATATTCTTCCTCCAAGAGGTACACGGTTCTCTTGGAATCATTTTACACGAAACAAAAAACACAATGAGTAAGAAGTGGTTCCGTGCAGAGTGGGTATTAGTCGGGGGAAGTTCGTTCGTTGTCATTTTAATTGAAAGGGCACAGTAATAATAATATTTAAGTACACATATGTACATATAAACATTAAGATGCTCGACAGGAATATGCTTCCTCCTTTACTCGAAGGGGAGATTATACATTTGAGATGATGCTAATGAGGAAAACAGTGCAACACATGAAGGCTGTGCTGTATGTTGCAACGAAAAGCTTTATTGACAGCTCTTGCATAAAGGGAATACGTGAAGTGCAGATAACTTTACTTGTTCAAATAAAATAAAAACAATATATATATAATATATATATATATATACAGGAACGGAGTGGGAAACAATTTATCCATCGGGACAATTATGCCCTTGCCGGCCTCATACAGGCCCCAATATGCCATTGGGAGGCTGTCAACGGCCGTTTATGTTTCTTGAGGCCCGCGGCCCACCGGGAATAGTCCCAGTACTACCGGTGGCCACTCCGCCCCTGGATAAATATGTTATATAACGCCGTTTTTTAGGTCAATTGCTCTAATTTTTTGCGTTAAGTGATTTCTATACCTTTTTGTGTAATTTTCCATAATAAACACAATAAAACAGACGTTTTCATGAACATATATTGTTAATTGTGTTATAAAACTACAAAGAAAACACGATAACTTTTCTTGACAATATTAGGTAAACCTCATTTTATAAGCTTTTTATGATTCTTATTTATCTTTAAAATTTTTATTTATAGTTGTTTCAAATGTGTAACATAAACTAGCAAGTTGCACGTAAAGTTTTAATACTTATTATGATCGTATTAATGATAAGGTGAAGAGTTTAATTCAGACTCACGAAAAAATTAATGAAAACATTGAAACACAGAAAGCACAAGTATAAATTGAAAAAGTTTTTCAGAAGATACACTTCCAAAAGTACTAATAAGTATAAAGATAAAATACTTTTCTGTTAGTCAATTCAAACGGAACCCTTACCTAAATAATATCATTTTCAACTCTCAATATATCATGCTGTTACAGCTAACCATGTAGGTATTATCAATACCAAAAATTGTTGTGTCGTGTATAATTTTTTTAATTACATGTGCAAAATAATTCAATAATATTTTTTTTTAAATGTTTATACGTTTTTCTTGCTTTAAAAAGACAAGTTCTTTTTTCAGCCCTCGAGAATCCTTTTAATCACAAAAAAACATTATTTATTAGCACGACAATATTTCTCTTCATACGTAGTTATCTTTTCACATTGCCCTATTAGAATAAGGTAAAAAATTTATGAACTACCTGAATAAATCATATTTACTGAATATTTTATATATATAATATTATATTTAAATGCTTAGTTTGCCAATAGACTTCGATTTAATGACTCTTGGTTTCTTTGAATAGTTTAAATGCATAAAATAATATTTTGATAGTTAAGAAGGTATATTTTAAAAAAATTCATCCAACTTTTTATTTTACAAAATCGCTAAAATCCATAAAGAATATTTTAGGGGAGCTCAATATTACAAAAGTTCAAAAAGGATATAAGTAAACATTTTTGACAATATTTTTCCATGAGTCACAAATTAAGAAGTATATGCTGCTTTTCCAAAATACAATGTTCCAACCCAGCTTTTAACATTGTTTGTTTTGAAGTATATGAAACAATAACTTAAACCATGATCAACTCTCAATGTTGGGGGTGCAGGTTCGAATCCCGAGAGGGGATAGTCATTTTTGATCTACCTCATTGATAAGATCCTAGGTTCGATAGGCTAATTTTAAATGCGATAATGCTTATATTTACTCTGTCGAATGCAATTCTATCGAACCAAATATAGCAAAAAAACGTCAACTCTATTTTGAGCAGGACTTGAAAAGAAATTATTATTTCAGGATATATCTCTCTAAAAATTGCCAATACATGGCTTGCTATAAGCAAATCCGTGTTGTTGGAGCTTTTCGTATTTAGGAGAACTTTCATACCTACACGTATTTAAATTATGGTATGATTATCAATCATATGCTATGAGAAAAATAAATGGTATGATGAAGTTAATGCATGTGTGTAGTGTAAATTTGATGAGCCTTCATGATTCTTGAATCTGTCTTTGAGCTGTCTTTAGTAGTTCCCTTGCTATGTACCACTTATAAATTATATGGGAAAATATATATTTTATTAACAGACTTTAACATTTATAATATACAGTGTGTTCCATCCGAAATGTCATATTTTAAGTGTGAATTTGAAGCACTAAAATAATTCAAATCGTATTATGGATACGCCATTATGTTTATAAAGAGGGGATTTTTATCAATAGATAAAAATTTACATTGATTATTTACAATCTGCAACCTGAAAAATGTTTGGAAAAACACCTTCTCCTTCTATGTACAGTTCGCTGAAAATTTATAATTCACTTCAAGATCAGTGGACGGGTGGCGTAATCTTACGAGCTGATCCAGTTCACAAGGTTTCTTGATCATTTAAATGAGACTGGTGTTATCCACTAGAAAAAAACATATGAAAACAAAATCAAATGATCAGAAGCAGTGATTAGGAAGGTGAAGACTTTCTTTAAAAAACAGATGCTCTATAGAAAAGCTTCTCAGCAAATTTCACCCATCAAAACAAAGTTGTGAAGGATCGTTAGACGTGACCTTCGATTACATTTTTATCATTACATTTCAGTTCAACCATTAACTGATGTCCACGAAGTGCAAAGAAGACAGTTTTGTCAGTGGATTCTGCAGTAATTATCCAACATTGTCGATAGAATCATTTGGACTGACGAGAAGTTTTTTTGACTTCATCAAAAACCACATCGAAAAAACGACGGAGTGTGGTCAAGTGAAAATCCTCGAAATTTCTGCGAAAAAAAATAATAGGAATGATGTTAACTTCGTTGACATATTAATGGAATGGCTCCAATCGTTCATGCATTCTTTGACGATGGTGGCCATTTGTCGTTGGTAAATGGTGTTTCATATTTTGGAATGCCCCAGGACATAGTTTGGCACAGGTTGTGCCACTCTGCAACTCGTTCTTCATTTTGGTGTATGACAGACCGCGCTCCACCACATTACACAAATGCAGCCTTAGTTTCGCTGACGAGTCATCAGCAAAAGGACAGAATTCCTTGGCCAGCTTACAGTCCAGATTTCAATACTTTGGACTTCCACTTCTGAACTGCAGCACAAACTTGAGTTCATATGAAAAACCAGATTCCATTGAGTCTTTTTACAATGTGTTTGCTGAAATATATAGCCAGGAGACGATCAAAAAGTTTGCAAGAAGTCCTGAAGCGTGCGTCGTTCTGTCTTCTGACTGGAGGGGGTCATTTTCAGCAACTTTTGTAAGGCTTCAGAAGATATGCCTCTTGCAATTTAAGACTATAAATCTTTAATAATCATAAAAATCTCTTCTTTGCTTTAAAATAATATATGTAAGAGGGAATTTGATTTATGTTTCTGTCTTTGGTCCCTATTTACTTATCCCAGACCAGAGCTGATGTTGGAAACGACAATTTTTTTACGGATATATTGTATGTTCGGTGCCCAAAGTATTATAAGTACTTTTAATTCGCAATTTAAAAATTACATTTCTGACGGAACACACTGTACATATATCCGTAGAATTTTTTAAATGACTTCAAACTTAAAATATTTTTAGCTATAATATCATATTTCTGATTTACTGAGGCAGAAAATAATATTTTCGCGAAGAAACTTTATTTATGAAAGGAAATGTCACAAGGTATGTATGATATGAATAAACTTTGTGTGTAATCAAGTGTTTAAACTAAAGTTAAAAAGCAAAAAATAAATGTTGAACATTATAGATCGCAATTTAAAAAAAACATATGCTTTAGAATAGAAACTAAAAAAACAATAAATGCGACATAAGAATTGTCCCACTTATCGATGCAGTAGATGAAGAAATAGTAAGAGTTTATGGAACAACACTAGAACCACCGGACTGGCTAGTGTTTACTTCATCTCGATATGAGAAGATCTCTTTTTGCAGAGTCAACGGAGGATACATTCCGGTAAGGATACGAAAATACGTCATCCAAGGCATAGGGCATCATCAATGTCCATGTCAAAAACTCAATTATTGTATATAAACAAAAAACGAGGTCTCATGAATATTTTCTAATATTGATATACAAGCTGCCTGATTCTCTGATTGTTATCTACAATCTTTTCATAACATCATGCATATACCTCCACCCCTATTTGTTACATTCTTTTGTATTCCTATGTGAAATCATTATAATTGGATATATATGAGAAATGCAATGAAATATATAGAGAGGGAAATCTGCCCTTAACGGCCACTCATGGGATTCCAAAAAAGTGACCCCTAGAGAGTGGTGGCCGCTATTCACAGTAAGTGTTAGTATTATTTTTGCAGAGAGAACTAAGGTGGTTGTTATGAACGAGTGGCCACTATAGACAATTGACCGCCTACACAGGTTTGAGTGTATATATAAAACAAACAAAAACAAATGATATAGGTATAACTCTGCAATCAAAAGTATTACAATGAAAAAAAAAACTTTCAGAGTTTATTTAGAGCTTGGCTGACCAAAGAGAATTCAGGATATAGTTTATTACCTCCGCCGAAGGAGGTATTGTTTTCACTGGCGTTTGTTGGTTTGTTAGTTTGTTGGTTTGTTTGTCAGAAGGATAACTCAAAAAGTACTGAACGGATTCGAATGAAACTTTGTGGAGTTGTTGGAAATGCCAAAAGGAACAAGTGATAAATTTTGGCATCTTAAGTGTTTTTTAATATGCAAAATGAGCAAAATACTACTATAATAATAATGAAATGGGGTCTATAATCAGGGAGTAGGAAAGAACAAACGCTAAAAAATATTCATTGACGTTATTGTTATAATCAGCTCAGGACTATGTTAAACCAGTGACATAGCTTAAACTTCTTCCTCTTCCCGTCTCTGAGTGCTTTTTTAATTTGCAAAATGAGCTAACAGAGAGGAAACAATGATTAGAGATAGAAAATCGGCGTGTGAAAAGGGAGAATGTTTGAATGGGAATGTTGTGGGATCGGCGGAGGTACACACTCTCTGAGTGTATACATGCTCTAGTTTAAAATAAAATTAAAACCATGATTATATATTATATATAGATATATATAATATTCACATTAAACTATAAGTATTTTTTATGGTTTTAATGCCATGGATGAAAATAACACGCTGATTTATTTGTTTTTTCTATTGATAAAGAATGTTCTTGCATTATTTGTAACATTTTTTATGATACATTTGTTGTTTTGAAATATTAGTCGAGTCATTGCTCAAAACATTCCAAGTGTTCAAATAATGAATATAAACTTTATGCATAATCATGGATTTTACATTCTCCAAATTAATTATGTTTTATATAAACCTAGTGACATTGTCACAATAATTTGATTCAAAACAATGAGGGTGTTTTTAAAGCTTCTCATGAACCATATATACAATGGACTCAACTTCAATTCCGAAATCTAGCAAGATAACTAAGGTAATTTCAATAAATATATATGAACAGTGATAATGCATTTAAACTTTTTTGTTTTTCAAATAAGTAAAAAAAATGTCCAACACAACTTTCTTAGGTAGGCTGTTGTGAAAGTCTATACGTATACATATATATTTTCATAATATCATTTTTTAACTGCATTTTTGAAGGTATTTTTACTTGTCCAAATGTTATTTAAAATATGTATTAGCTCGGGTCAATCCTACATAAAAAATAATCATTATTTTGCTTATGTTGCGTGAAGTACTTACCTTACATGTAACACAATTGTTAAGAAAAGTATGTTCTCACAAGCTTAGAATTAAAAAAATTATTTATTTGTATGATTCATTTTTTAAAGCAACCGATACCTATATAGAATCGACTTTGTACCTTTAGAGTCCAAGATATTATCTCACGACAGGAATAATAAAAACTCGTATTGCATATCAATTCCTCGTAAATAGGACTCTAATGAAGTCGATCAAAGGATAAGGTATATTTTTCAACAATTAATTACATTTTTTTGTTATTTTCTCTTATATTAGTTTACTATGAAATTATATAGAGTACAATGTATGTTTAGTTTTTATCGATCTTAATATTATTCTCGTCAACAAAGATATTTTCTGGGTCAGTGGGAAGAATAAGAATAGCAAAGGTATTCTTCCAGCATGACAGTGTGAAGACATTGAAACCAATTCAGCTCTTTTGAATATATGGGGATACATTAAATTGCAATATGCTACATATTTATTGTTATTAATGTCAAACAAATTTCAAAGGAAAAAGCCAGTTTAGATTGAAATTTATAAGTAGCTTTTTTTATTTCACAAAATATCGGACTTACCCAAAAAAATATAATATTGGTTTATTAAAATTCAATGATAAATCTGAGATTCAGACCATCATTTAGGTATGTTTATAATAATAAATTGTCAAATTATAATTAATAGAGTTAAAATGTGGGCATTACAATTCTTAAATAATGGCCATTAATAAACAATATGTGATATCAATTTACAGCAATTACAAAAATAAGATACAATAATTCAGCTTTGTCATTGACAAAGCATGCTCACCTCTCAATGTCGAGGTCACGGGTTCGACAACCGAGAGGGGAAGCTCCATGTTACTTCAATCCCAACGAACCAAATAGTCACAAAAACTATAAATATATGTTATGTATTTTAATTACAAACGACAAATAACAAATTTTATTCAAAACATACATTTCTTCAATGGACAAAAAATAATTTTAGGCTATTTTTCTAGAGCCAGTGATCTGTATTGCAATCTCAATGCCAACAATAACAGAGCTTAAAGAGATTAATTGCAGGATTACGCGAAAGTATGTTGACTTTGTCGGGTCAATAACTCTCTCTCTCTTGAGTCGAATTCCCAATAATCTCATCATTGAAATGCATAATCATAAATACAATTATAATGAGTACCATGTAGGAAGTAAAAAAGGTGGATTTTAGCTACAAGGAGCTCCCATACGCCCCAAAAAAAGCACACCCATTTGAAGACATAGTAAAAAAAAGGAAAAACATATAAAAACATCCTTCGTTCCATGGAGTATCATCAGTACAACACTCTTTGTATAACAAGATAATCATGAAGGTAAAACATTGAAACATTGATAGACATGAATTAAAACCATAACATCCTACTTAATCTTTATTTTTTTACAGTCCTTCATTGCCCTCTCAGCCCTCCTCGCCACTGCCATGGCCGCTCCCTCTGACCCTTACAGGCCAGCTCCCTACCACCCCGCCCCTGCCCTTACCACCCCGCCCCAGCCCCCGTCTACTCGGATACCCCTGCCGCCTACCAGTACCAGTACGCCGTTGCTGACGACTATGCCGGACTCAACTTTGGCGCTGACGAGGTCCGTGACGGATACTCCACCAATGGAAAGTACTCCGTTGCCCTCCCCGACGGCCGCATTCAAACTGTGAGCTACAACGTTGCTGATGCCTACTCCGGCTATGTTGCCGATGTTACCTATTCCGGAGAGCCCAAGTACGAGCCCTACCACCCCGCCCCTGCTCCTCACAAGCCCGCTCCCTACCACCCAGCTCCCGTCTACCATGCCTAAATGACATGTGAAGCACTATTTATTTATTTAAATAAAGGAAACTACTATAAATATTTCTGAATTTATTCTAAGATAATTTAATCGGGTAATACGGTCCCCAGAAGATTTAGGTATATGCTGAAGCCTTTCCAAGAACTTGTTCATATAATAGAACAACTTTTCCAATAAGTCATATTAAGGATGTTCCCAAAGGTAATAGATAATACAAGATGTGCAGAACACAATGTTTAGATTCCTCTGATTACAAAAGAAAAACTGAAACGTCACACATGACGTCACATTATCGATTTGTTATGATTTATGGCATAAAAATATATATTCTCTTTCTTTTCTCTCATTATCTTTCTGTCTGTTTGATAGAAAGGACTACTACTTTTATGGACTCGTGAAAAATTTAAATAATCAAACCTTTTCAGATGTTAATACTCGTAAATGGGCTGAGTTAAAGCCTGAAAATTGAAAATCTAATGCAAATAACATATTATTAAACAATTTCATTTTTTTCCTGAAAATCATGTGAATGTAGTTACACAGAGTCATAAAAATCTTATTTTTTATATATTTTTTTAGATAGATTATATCTCTATGATCAGCTTACGATGACGTTGTATAGATTATTTTGTTTATAGTGGACACACAGAAACAACAGAACGCTGATTCTCTGCTATTGAAGGGAATCAGCTCTCTATATCTTTATATCTCTATGGTCAGAGCCCTTACAGGGCTTTGGTGTAGGTATTAGATATACAGGCAAATCGTCTAAGGGATGACGTCACATTTTTTTGATTTTTATTATTGGAAATATCCCTCTTTGTTTACATGAGTTCTGCAAAAAACTTGTTTAATATTTGCCGATTAGACTCCTTTAATAACTAAAAATAATAGCTAAAAATAACTTATTTGAATATCAGCCAATGGTCTACATTTAAATGATAAATGACATAGTTATACTATCAGAAAAAACATTCAGAAAAAACACTAAAAAGAAAGAGCGTAAAGAAGAAGCCTAAATATAAAGGCTGATCCAGAAAGAAAAAACAGGACCCGCTTACACATTGTTTAATATCTCCTTTTATTTATTACCTTTATTTCAAAGAAGTCCCTGACAGCTAGAAAGGATACGCCGAGTTAAATTTTAATCACAGCCAAGTTCCATTAAAAAGGCAGAGATAGGAAAAATGTGGTGCTTTTTGAGTCGTGATTGGTTGAAAGAAAGGAGAGGTAATAATAAAAGCAGTTGGCATTATTATGCTATAAATATTCACTTCCCTTGCGGAGGCTGTTGAAGAGTGAATATTAATTCATAAAGAAGAAATAAATCCTTAAAAAAACTAATTGTGGCTTCTTCATGAACCTTCATCCATGAGGTCATTGTCAAATCCTTTTAATGGACTTCTCCTTTTCCGAATAGTAACATTAATTTATTAAAGGAGTTCCGCATACTCAAGGACAAAAAGAATGTTTATTTGTTACATCATATCTGTCGATAAATGGATCAGCACTCTGACTATCTTCTCACCTATTTTTAAAGAGATGCCATTTAAGCATCTTTTAAATGAGCTCCTTTTATTCCAACTACCTATTGATATTGATTGAATAAAGAAGATCCTCGACCTCATATTCCGTTTCTCTGCCTTTATCGGTCCCTCTCTCCGTCTCTGCTTCCGTTTGTCCCTCTCTTCTTTTCTTATGTAAATACGTCACTAGATGGGGCGACAGGCGTTTCTTTATCTTTTATCAAAGAGATTATGTATATATTTGTATATAAATATTTCCCTCGTTATAAAACATATTGTAGTTTAGATCAAATAATCGTCACTCATTTAATCCTTCGTTTACATAAGCATTGAGTACACAATTTCTTATAAAGAATTTAGGCTTCATTGGCTGAAATATGGATATCTAAATATATACTAATTTTAAAGTTATAAAACACAGTCAAAATTATGGGTCAAAAGTTTGTCATGGAGTTTGCCGATTTTCTAGTTACATGTAAGTTTAATAGGAATATATTTATATTGATACAATTGATATATTTGGTATAAAGAAATGTTTTCTTATACAATTTTATATCATTTTTTTCTTTATTGCACAATAAGAAACAGTTTTACCTTTATTTTTCTCAGCCATTGACCTATAACATAACTAGATGTACAACACAAACTGAATAAAAGAAGGGAAGAGCAATGTCCAAGTCAGCAGCTGATGGGAACCATCTTAATTCTTTTTTTATACAAAATATATAGGTATTATTAAAATTAAAAAGAAAAAAAAGATTTTTATTATTCCATGAGAAGTCAAAGACTAGGTTCAAAGGAACAGAATAAAGGAGATATGACGTCATTTTAAGGTAATTTTTTTTGATTAAACATAACAAAGGAAGGCATCACTCAACATTTAAGTAACGAAAGAGCACTTGTAGTAGAATGAATATATCATCTCTTTTGAGTATCCAGTTATTATATTAATTTCTGGATGATATCCACCACTGAGTCGTCAAGGAAATTGGGAGTACATTTCCATAAGATTCGCTGGGAACCCCCCAGAATGGGGATATATTTGATGTTATGTTATTGGTCAGGTCCGATCCAAATAGCAGTTGTGTATACAGAGGACCACTAGAATCCAGTCTTCTCCACTCCACTGTAGGATGCTCCGTGAGGCTTATGAAGATTTTGATATAAATTTTTGAGATTATTTTTCTCAATAGAGAAATCCCTCCACCGAGAGCTGCTCTCGGACGTTTAATGGCTTCAATATACGACTTATGAAAAAGGCTCCCTACTTCACATTCAGGACGGATTGCAGTAGAAAGACCCATTCGGCCAACTATTGCGAGGGCACCACAAGTTCAAATTATTATTTTTTACATGTGCCCGTACTGAATATATGTTTATACTTGTATATATATATAATTTTGTGTAGCAATAAACTATTTAAAAAAAAAGGCTCCCAAGCCAAGAGTCTTCTTCTCGTATTCAAAATTTCTTAATAAAAAACTCGCTCTTTTTTGGAAATGTTCCTCAAAGTTATCGATATCAATTTACAGTCTACAATGGTTTACAATCAACAATATTTAACTCCACTCAGGGATCATCCTGCATGACTATAACATGCCGTCTGAAAATATAAAATAGTATGTTAATAGGGTTGTTTTCCCCTCATAACTAAAGCAATTTAGTTTTCTTTGGATCCTGTGCTAGGCAATTCAAGATTTGATGTATGGGGCATGAATTAGGATCTGTCAAATATACATGTTCCTGTTAATATTTTATGATTTATACGCACTGGCTACAAGGAATGGCTTTTTTAAATAAATTTATTCCACAAACTTCATCTGTACACATAAAAGAATTCTGTTTCTATAATTTTAATTCACAAACTATTCAAAATTTCATTTATAAATATAACATCTATAGATTCTTGCTCCAGCGATTCAAATTTTAGCTTAATATAAATCAAAAGGATATGAAATAACTAAGATTGCTCCTCCAGTAAAACACAACAATACATTATAAAACATTAACCTCCCTTTAAAATACATCATTTACCTTAATCGCTAAATTTACGAAATGTCTCAAACTTTCTTTAAAAAAACTACGCAATATTAATTCCTATCTAGTTACATACATTCAATGCAATAATATATATATATATATATATATATATATTATATATGACTATTAATTCGTTTCATTCAAAAAATCATTAACGAATTTACTCGCAATAAGAGACTTTGAGTGTAATCAGTTAAAATCCATTAGATCATTATGCTATGCTTATGTGTAAGGTTTGTTGTAATCGGCGCTTCCTCCAAACATTATTTTTTATTGAACCTTCATTTTCTGTTTGCAAATATAAATATTATTTTTAATATTTTTAATGACTGTATAATCTTTAAGATGCTTATTTTCAATTAGGGGTTTTAAATTTGTTTGATATTTGTATCCTAGTTTTTCTACTTGGTTTCTATTATGTCAGAAGCAGAGGGTGACAAAAAGTTGTACTGTTATATTTCCTCTCTCTAATCATAATAATAGAATAATCAATTCGGTTGAGTTTAAAGAGCTTGTGAGGAGCTATGCCTTAGAGGATTGGAAGTAAAAT
>CP045890.1:7092935-7131060 GCA_013387185.1 Caligus rogercresseyi | reverse complement strand
AAAACTAACTGGAAGGGAAAATTGTAGCTTCCAACTTAAGGCTATGATACGAAGATTAAGATAGCAATAAATTAAAAGTTTTATACGTATTTTCTTAACTAATTGAGTCATTTTAACTTCAATAATTCAT
This sequence comes from Caligus rogercresseyi, assembly GCA_013387185.1. Lineage (NCBI taxonomy): Eukaryota > Metazoa > Arthropoda > Copepoda > Siphonostomatoida > Caligidae > Caligus > Caligus rogercresseyi. Next base: position 7,130,930 of record CP045890.1, on the reverse strand, counting down.
AATTCAACGATCAAACAAGTAGCTATTATATTTAACAAAATTAATAACGAGTGTGATACATATTTTAATACTTTTTATTTATCAACAATAGTTTCCACAATAGTAAATATAATATTATTTAGATACGATACTTAGTTTAACAGTTACAAACAAGTAATTCAAGATTATAAGTTTACATTGTAAATAGACTGTAATTAAGAATTATTTCTTTTCAAATTACATTTCATATCTGACGATCTTTGATTCTCTGAAACTACACTGCCTCATTAAACTTATAGTTTTGGAGGTGCCATGAGTTTCAAATCGGAGGATCTTGACGACGTTACAGCGGGGCTGAGGGCGGCTCCGGTTCGGCTTGAGGTTGAGCCAGACTATTTTCATCCACGGAAAGATAAGATTCCGCCACAGCGACCCCGATAGTATTTGCCTCTTCCGCCCCTATTACAATATGAATAATTTATAAGACATATAGGTGATATTAAATTTAACGTCATAGCGTAACTCTATCCTGTTTTATCACTACCTTAACATTATTTAATTAAAAACAGATGATGCAATTTGCATTTCATTACAAAAAAAACAAAGTCAAAAACAGAATATAAGCTACGTATAGCTACGATACTATTAAAATTGGACAACAATACACTCAACATATTTAATGTTTAGTTAATACTTATTTACTGTCTTGATATTGTAATAAAGTAAAAATCTATATCATAAAATAAAATAGTTATGATTAATATTATATATATATCTTTTAAATCATTCATATTTTAATTGCTTTATAATAAAAATGGTACTTTTATTTTAGATGAATAATTAGAAACTCTTATAAAATAGTTAGAAACTCTTACTTTGACTTGGACATCCATCCACCAATAGACTCGATGCTCGAGCTAAAATACGGAAAATCCCCAGTCTTCTCGCTATTTAGAAACGCAGCGTATTCCTTATCCTCCAAATAACTCAACCGTTGGTTCAAAAAACTCTGGTAAATTGGGATAATTCTTCCTCGTAGCTCTTGTATCAAAGCTCCTTCATATGAACAATGTCTTATTTCACCTTGGAGCAAGGCAGCTAATAGCCATTCACGGTAGCGTCCACGGGAAGGGCAGCATAGCAGTTTTGGATGGCTTCTCTGGTTGACCTCCATAGGCCAATTTCTGTCTGTGAAGGAGGAGAGAAACCATTTTAGAGACTTCATTTTTAGATGATGTAGAATGTGCGTTCGACGCGGGCCTTCGCATGGGCCGTTAGTGCAATAAAGGGACTTGGGGAAATCCCTTGGAGCTTATCAAGAAATAGTAGTCCGGGTGAAGGTCGTGTCCCCACTGAGGGACCATAGTTGGCCCCATCAATATACGAATCGCTTGAGGGGATTCCGCAAATAAAGGCTTCAAAAGACTGATTGAGCTTCTGAGAGGCAGATACCTCTCGGGAGTCTGTAGAGAGGTGTGATTTTGGTTGTGAGGAGACAAACTTTTCGTAGTTTTTTCCGCTGCGCCATAGTCGTCCCCGATAAGATGATCTGCAGGGATCCCAGATCGTCGGGCTTTGTGAATTTATCATATATGAGGGATGCAGGAGGGATAGGACTACAGTGACTCCGCCTTGGACCGCAGTGGTAATGATAGCAGCGACTCTTTCCGCCTCCGTAGGCATAAAAGCAGATGTGGCATTGTTCAAGAGGGCCCGCATTAATGGCTGACAGATGATTGGGGCGAAAGCTGTGGATATCAATGACTTTTGAGCTTCACAAAGAGATCGTCGAGAAAAGAGTAGTCCTCTTTGGAATATTTTATTATATCCCGTTTAAAACAGAAGCAGAGCACTTTGAAACACAGAACATAAAGAACTTAAAATAAACACTACACAACCACGTTTTTTGAAATAAATATTACGACTGATAATGATGGCCTTTAGGTGTGCAATAAAGGCGTGCCCGTTTATGAGTCATCCTTCCAGTTAGCTTCTGTATCCTTGAGCTAGCTGAAGGATGTCGTCATAAACGGGCACTCCCTTCATGCGCACCTGAAGGCCAACATTATTAATTCAGTTGTAATATGTATTTCAAAAAACGTGGTTGTATAGTGTTATTTTAAGTTATTTATATTCTTTGTTTCAAAGTGGTATACAAGTTCTTTGCTCCTGTTGTAAACAAGGATATAATAATATGCCTATGAGGGACTACTCTTTCTCGAAGGGTCTCTTTGGGAAGCTCAAGAGTCACTTTGATATCCACAGCTTTCGCCTCAATCAACCGTCAGCCATTAATGCGATCCTCTTGAACAATGTCATCTCTGTCCTTATGCCCACGGGGGCAGAAAGAGTCTCTGCTATCAGTTTACCACCACAGTCCATGGCGGAGTCACTGTAGTCCTATCCCTCCTGGCATCCCTCATATATGACACAATTCACAAAGCTCGACGGTCTGGGAATCCTGCAGATCATCTCATCGGGGAAGACTATGGCCGACAGCGGAAATATACGAAAAGTTCTGCTCCTCACGCCCCAATTTTCGAAGCCTTTATTCGCGGGATCCCCTCAAACGATTCGTTATTGATGAGGCCAACTGTGTGTCTCAGTGGGTACACACTTTCACCCGGACTACTAGCTTCTCCATAAGCTCCAAAGTGATTTCTCCCAAGTCCCTTTTATTGCACTACCGCCCACCGCGACGCCCCGCGTCCGAACGGCATTCTACATCATCTAAAAATGAAGTCTCCAAAATGGTTTCTCTCCTCCTTCAACAGACAGAATTTGGCCTATGAGGTCCAACCAGAGAAGTCCATCCAAAACTGCTATGCTGCCCTTCCCGTGGACTGCTACCGTGAAATGGCTATTATGCTGCCTTGCTTCAAGGGTAAAATAATGGACATTGTTCATATGCAAGAAGTTCGAAACAAGAGCTACGAGGAGGATCTTATCCTTATTTAGCTCGTGCATCGAGTCTATGGTGGGCTAGATGTCCAAGTCAAAGTAAGAGCTTCTAACTGTTTTAATAAGAGTTCTAAATTTTTTAATAAGAGTTTCTAACTGTTCATAAAAAATAAAGGTACAAATTTTTTAAATCTTAAGCAATTGAAAATATGACATGAATATATTATATATAATATTAATCATAACTATTTTATTTTACGATATATTTTTATTGTACCACAATACAATCCAATAAATAAGTAAATAAATATTAACTAAACATTAAATATGTTGAGTGTATCATACTGCCATTTAAATAGTATCGTAGCTATACGTAGCTTTATTATGTATTGACTTTGTTTTTAGTAAAAAGCATATTCCATCATCTGTTTTTAATTAAATGATGTTAAGGTGGTGATAAAACAGGATAGAGTTACGCTATGACGTTAATTTAATATCACCTATATGTCTTTTTAATTATCATATTGTAAAAGGGGCGGAAGAGTCAAATACTATCGGGTCGTGTTGGCAGAATGTTTATCTTTCGTGGATGAAAAAAGTCTGGCTCAACCTCAAGACTGAACCGGAGCCGCCCTCAACGTAACGCCAGCCCCGCTGTAACCTCCTCAAGATCCTCCGATTGAAGCTCATGGCACCTCCAAAACTGGAAGTTTACTGAGGCAGTGTAGTTTCAGAGAACAAAGATCGTCATATATGAAATTTAATTTGGAAATAAAAATGATCTATTCACAATGAAAACATAATCTTGAATTACTTGTTTGTAACTGTTAAACTATGTATCGTTTGTAATAAGATTATATGTACATACTATTGTGGAAATTATTGTTGATAAATAAAAGTATAAAATTATATCACGACTCGTTATTAATTTTTGTTAATATAATATTTACTTGTTTGATCATTTTTGTTAATATAATAGCTACTTGTCTGATCATTTTTGTTAAATATAATAGCTACTTGTTTGATTGTTTGAATTATGAATTATTGAAGTGAAAATGACTCATTAGCTAAAAAAATAAATATAAAACTGTTAATTTATTGCTATGTAATCAACGTATCATGGACGCTACAATTTTCCCTTTCCTTTCCGGTAGTTTTCTAGTATTCCTTGGTCTGAACGCATTACAGCTGATTTATAATATGGGGTTCACGAAAAGCTCCTAAGTCATAACAAACAGATTGCATATCATAAATTGATTGGTGCCTTGATTAATATCAAATACATGTTTTTTCTAAATAAAAAGGGAAAATAATTTAAATGTAAAAGACGACAATGAATTGAGTTGTTTATACTTTGTATTATTTCTAATTTTACGTCTATTTCTGCAGGAACAGCATTCATACTTGAATGGCAACATTTTTTATTTTGATTCTATTCGTATATGGACAGTCCTTCATCATTCACGAAACCTTTTTTGTTTTCATATCTCTGGAATTAATCAGCAAATAAGTTTTTCGTATACTTACTCATACTAGAAGCATCAAATGACCGTTCCAGAGTCCAATAACATATGGAGCATCCGACATACTGTCATCGAGAAAACCTGTGTTTCAGGTAATCCTCTCGCACATTGCGATTTTTTGTCAATATAGGGGATCAGTTTCAAGAGTAGGATGATGCCACTGAGAGAAGCCCTATTCTACTCTAAAACTCATTCACTACATCGATAAAAATGTTTGAGCGATCCCTAACTGGTTGATCCAGAGATTTAAAAACAAAAAAGTTTCGTGATTGATTTATGACTGTCCACATTTCGAATATAATCATAAATGCAATAATAATTACCATTCAACGCATGAATGCTCTTTCTGCAAAAAAACTAAAATAGTGCAAAATCGTAAGAATGAAACAATTTACAGGAACTCAATTCATTTGCCGTCTGTCACATTAAATTATTTTCTCTTTGATTTATAAAAACATCTAATTTGATATTAAATCAAAGCACTTACTAATTTATGATATGAAATCTGAGTTTAGGACTACCACTCCACAGACATCCCCCCCCCGGACTAGCATCCCCCACAATCACCCTCTGGGTATTTACCCCCCCCCCCCCCCCCCCCCCCCCCCCGGCCATTCACATTTACTATTTACCCCCCGTTATTATATTTCTTATCTCTTAAGTCCACTTTTGAGTTAACTATGTTTTCTTTTGCATTGGTGTTTAAAGCTATGTTCCTTATTCGTCATATATTTTATATGACCGATATTAGGAACATAGTTTTCAAACGCGAAAACCAAAGAAAACATTTTTTCTTGACTTTTTCTCCGTAGCAATGCTTGATTCCTTCAGAGTCTGCGGTGCTGCTTAATTAGAGACATTATTATTATATATTGGTATGGCAAAAAGAAAGAAAAAAGTCCCTTTGTTCTTTCCTAATGTATTTACTTACATTTTAAAGTAAGTATAGAAATGCTCAAGTCTTCCTATGGCCAACTTTTCTTTTGATGGTAAGGAAAGGAGTGACTTAATTATATGTATCAATGAATACTTAAACAATCAGGAAGGTAAAGTCGCGCAACCTTTCAAACAAAATTCAAAGTGGGATGGACTAATTTATTTATTGCTGCGTGAATGAAGTAGTGGAAGTGTGTAGAGGAATTGTTTTAGAACTACCTATTTATCTTCAAACTAGACGACAAGGGGTAGGTTTGTGTTGCTCCGGTTGCAAGAGTGGCTACAAAGCAAAGACAATGATGGGAAAAAGAGACGGTTTCATATGTTCCCCAAGGATGAGTCCCTACGCCAACTCTGGACAAAGGCTGTTCTGCGAAAAAATTAGATACCTTCAAGACATTCTGCGTTGTGTGACGTACTTTCAGCCCACACGATTATAAGCCAGAGTCTACTGACTCTAATCCATCACGTTCAGACAGATCTGGAAAAACTCTTTGTCTTAAGATATTAAAAAAAGAGCCGTCCCTTCCAATTTTCCAAATCTTCCGCATTACTATTCAAAAAAGCCTCCTCCAAAGCGTTCCTCCACCTCAACCTCCTCCTCACGACTCCTTAATGAAACGAGCGAATTTTAAAAAGGTTAATTTGGAGAAATACTCCAATATACGAAAAAGACTCCACTATCGATTTAATTAGGTCTAATTGTACTAAGAAGTATTTTTTTCAAAACCTGAAACCCCCAGAAGAGCTTGAGAAATAGTCATAAAAAGGGCATTTTAAACTGTTCATGACCTGAGCAGAAATGGCTTTTTGATGACGGGAGGTTTAGATTTCCTCTCTCCAGATCGGCCATTAACATTATTTGCATAGGCCCTGGCACACAAAGCTGGTGCATAATTTACAATATGGTCCTACCGAGAGTCGGGACATTGGTCTTAAGTTTATGGCCCTTTTGGAACTACCAGAAGATTGGGAACAGAGGATCCTAGATTCTCTATCTAAAATTTCGGATGAAAGGAGTTCACCGCCCAGTTCAATAATCGGCCGATCTCCTTAAATTTTTACCGCCCATGTAAAGATTGTGGAGTTTTTATACAACACAATAATTCATGCCTTTGTGGACTGCCCCTTGATAATATTTTAAAAAAGTTTATTGCCCTCAACGTAAAAGGCATGGAAGACACAAGGCATCTAAATACTGCAAGCCAACAGTACTCTTTGGTCTTGGCAAACGGGATCTCTCCGCAAGGCGAAAGCAATAATTGTGCCCTCCTCGTGCGAAAGGATTAATTGCCAGCAGATGACCACGGATAGTCCGATTATTCCATCGGAATTAAGGCCAATTCTAATATCTGCCGCAGCTCGCTACGCAGCTTTGGACTTAAAATTCCCTCTGCATCTGACTCTTCATGGACATTAGCGGCATCGGTAATTAAATATTATCCCGGAATATCACACTCTCTTAAAGTAATATACAAAAGACTTTTAAAAATTTAATAAACGCCATAAATGTTTCGTACTTTTTTGTACCATGTGATCTTTTAATGTATTAGTTTGTTCGTTCAGTATCGATGATAAAATTTTTAAGCTATAATGCGTTTTTATATAATTTTACTATGTATATTATCGATTTTTTATATATAGTTTTATGTATAATTTTTTTTCTGACTGTGAATAATAATAAGAATAAAAAAGGATTAAGGCTTTTGAAGAGGCCAACTCATTTTTAACACTCGAAGAGCTTCAAATTAAAATGGATAGGACTTGCCTTCCGAGCGGCGTTCAAGAACATTATGATGAAAAAGATAAAGAGCTGGTTTTCTTCAAGATGAACTTTAGTCATGGAAGACCGTCAATAGACTTCAGTCTAAAGATTAATGCAGAAATGTCAATCCATATGCGGTAGCCAAACTTAATTCCTTAACCTTCTTATTTTATATATTGTTTTTCACATATCAAAATTTGACTATTCCTAAGTATTTTCTTATTGATACTGATTCATACAACTACGATTACTTTATTCCCTGCTATATTGTATTTTTCAGGGTGAAAGATAGATTCTATCTTTTAATCATCTCGAACATATCACCAAGAACCATCATATTACAAAATGTGCACCCTTCTTAATATTTTGGCCTTCTAAATTCATGACATCAAACTCTTCCACCAATCAACTATTTGGCTTGGAAAATGAATTAAACACAGCTTTAAATCATTTGACAAATATCTTGCCCCATTTGGACGAAGCAAAAGAGAAGAAATTACACTTTTTGATTGAACGATTATCCTTGTTGTTTAAATGTCCACAGCAACGGAGATACAGTCCTGCCTTGTACGCCTTATCTATGTCCTGGAAAGGTTTCTCAACGAGTCTTTATAGAGATCTACGTAAAGAAGTTCTCACATTACCTACAATACGTCGCCTTACGGAACTTTCTTCATCTTTGATTTAGAAACTGGATTGGCTGACTCTACAATAACTTACCTAAGGCTCGCTTCAAGGATCTAATTCAAAATAGGGATAAAAATATTAGTATAATTTTTGACGAAACATATTGTACAAAACGAGTTGAATATTTTGCTGGGAATTTTATGTGGGGTGGATGATGATCAGTAACTAAGACCCTATTTTGTGTCATGATTAAGAGCTTTCATTCAGTTTATCATGACATGATAGTTATGCAGCCTGTTTCGACTTTGAATTCTGGAACAATTAAAAAGATCTCTTTGATATAAATTTAACAAATGAAAAGATTAAGTCTTCTTCTTTAAATATATTTTTCAATTTAAAACATTTTACTTTTAAAGATTCATTTAAATATATTAATGACGTATCTATAGTTCACTTTTGTTCTGGTTATATCGCGCATTCCTTATGTAAAACTATAGCCTGTCATTTTTGCCACAATTTATTGACAGCTTTAATAAAAAATTCGATGTAAAATTATTCTCCTTAGAAAATATTGATGATGAAAGTAAACTTTTAGATCAAATTAATCGAGGTGGGCTGACTCGTCCTTCTGATGTTCTTTTTTTAACGTGTTCCTTTGTTTATGCATTTTTTTCAGAATTCAAAATTCAAAAAGTATCTTCAAAGAGTTGATTTCTTCCCCTTCTTCAAAAAAACTTTTTGTTCTTTCGTTTATTAAACTTTTGGAAAACGATACTTACGATTTGGAAATTATTTTAGCAGAATGCGAAGAAGACCATTCCTTTGAAAAATTTATTCCACAAATCGCTGGTAAATTTTTTAATTGTATGTCCAAAAATTATGTTTCGGAAATCAATGATCAAATTCACAAAAACAAAAGAAAAACAAGCAGTCAAAATATGACAAACAATTCTAAGAGATTGAAAAAACTTAAAGGAGAATAAACAAAATGTATGGTTGTTATTATAATTTTGCAGAATGTCTTAAATGTATCTATGTTTATTTAATATATGTCCATAAAATTTGTAAATAGTAAAAAATATATATTTCGTTCTCAAAATCCTAATTTGTTATTAAATTAATAAGGAAAGGGGAGAGTGTACGCGTATTCTCCTTTTTCCTTTTTAGATCCCTCATCGTATTTTCCTCACGAGCCTTCTTTTCCTTATTGTTTTAGTATTCTTGTATGTATACATGAAACTTTTATTTACTTCTATAAAATAAGACTTCCTAATACCATTCCCAAATATAACTCGGCTTTCTACTCCCAGATCTGAGACAAGAAGTGATTGCTAACATTCATTGTTTCTTTTTTGAATGAAATAATAATGGAAGGTGTCAATGGTTGACACTTTGTAATTCTTTTTTGATCTAGATACAAAAATACTAAATACGTTATTTATGTGTTCATAAATAGTGAAACGTCATAAATTCAGAACTGGGACTTCCGATTGATATTCTCTAGATCGGTACTACCGGCAGTAGATTTTTTTCTACCGATACCACTGCATTTGAGACAAATTACCAAATATCAATAGCATCGGCAGCGATAGATGAAAAATATAAAATCTTGTATTTATTACAAATATGTTCCATATCAAGTTCAGTTCAGACTTCAGCTATGTGCTTGTAATAAGTATTGCAACAGCAACCTCTAAAAGTCACAATGATTCATGCTGATGCTGCTATAGAAAAAAATATTGAAAACTACTAAATATATTGTTTCCCCTCTTTTTAATCAGGGAAGTTACTTTATCTCTTTTGATCCCACTTCTGTCAATTAGTGCTTTAGTTTTTGAATTCCGTCCGCCCATTTATTCTTTTAATTTACCAAGTAATTTTCCCTCTATAAAAATTTACTTTGATCTTAGTACTAGAAATCTAGTTTAGTATGAAGAGGTTCCTGACGAGTCGCGCGGCCCCTGATACCAGCAGACATTCCCAGGCACTGGAAGAGGGGACCAGCAGCCGCAACATCCTCTTGGAGACCTCAATCATCAGTAGATGAAACTTAGAATAGGGAACATATCTTATAAAATATGCTATGGACCTTCCCTTTTAATAGAGCTTTTTCAAATCTATGGATACCGTTCCAATCGTTAGATTTATAATTCATCTACCAATCTTCCGGTAGTGATTGGACATAACTTTCTACCAACTGCCAATACCGGTGGTAGTTTTTTTTGACCGAATCTCAGCTCGGCATAAATCTATTATTTGTGACGTATCAAAACTATATTGTAGCAATATATTTTAATGACGCAAGCAGAAGGAATGACATTACCAAATCTTGTTCTTCCCGCTTGCCTGACTGACGTCATTAAAAATAACTGGCATGCAAAAGTAAGTTATTATGCAAAATGGGCGTACCTTGTTTTCAATATATCTTGTATTTTGATGATTTATTTGAAAGTTACAACTGTTTAATTAATGATTTCGTTTGTATAATGAGCTCACAATCGGGGAGCCCGTTTTTCACAAAACTACTCTTTGTTAAATTAACTAGACGTTTTGGCATAAAATCATGAGGTTTATAGACTGCCATTATGAACTGAAGAAATATTCCAATACATTATGCAATCCCATATAATATAGAGGTAACCAATCCCATTGTATATCTATTTAGCATGGCATTTTATGTGACGTAGGCTAATGTTGAGGAGGCCCAGCTCTGAAAAACACGCCCTTGCATTATTATTATTAACAGGATGGCTGGAAAGAACACTGCATTTAATAAAGCTCTGGCGCGTTCAAAATCTTAGTGCGAGTGAATTAAAATTTTGTGTTTTTATTGTATCAGTGCGTATGAAGAGTTAGAAGATAAGGTATTTTTTGTGTGTCTAGTGACAATTTATATCCCTCATTTTTTATTTGAAATAAAGTGAATGAAAACCGATTCTGATATTACTAAATATGTTTAATAATCGATTGATATTTATGACTTTCATGATTTGTACTGCATTATATCAGGGTCCCTAAGTTGCACGTCGTCCTATATGGACCCAGACATATAACCATTAAATCATTAAAGTACTAAATCAATATATACATTTATATATATATATTAATAAGAAGAACAGGCAACACCTGATCATGTTCCCATTTGCTACTATTAGTAGGATGATTACCAGAGTTGAAGAAAAAATGAATAAACCTAGCCACATGTTACATTTTTTTAATACATGCAACAAAGTCAGCAATATTGAAGAAAACTAAGGAAATGCTTTATTTTATATATTTACTCACTAAACCTAAACACTAACAATCTTTGCAATGTTATTTTAGAATATAATCCTTATGCTTCTTATGAACCGCTTCTTATTGTTATGATAATAATAATAATAGTGTTAGTTCATAGCAACAAAATATAAATGTGAAGTCAAATCCTAGGAATGGAGAGAAATCCTACTCCGTTAAATTTAGGATCCTCTACGTTAAGAATTCGTGTTCCACCTTGAAGTTTCCGGAGCTTCAAGAGCTATGCCCTGAACTCGAGCTCGGGGAGAATCCGGATCAATTACGGGAAAGAAGAAGGCAAACCTGACTGGATGGATCCGGAACAGGCCCGGCGGGATGGGCGGGCCTGAGGGGCCCAGGCCCGCCCACCCACTGAGTGACGTGGGCCCGATTTTTTATGAATGTGCCAACTGTGCCCCCCCATAACATCTGTAGGGCCCTCCCAAAAGCCTGGCCTGCTCCGGAACTTTCTGTTTTACTGTGGAGTTCCAGCACATATAAGTTCGTAGAGGCCGAGGAGCCTCTAGTCATGGAAGAGTTCGAGGAAATCTTTAAGGCTGAGCCTATCGACGATTTCCTTACCCATCGGATGAGGGTGGACACTACTAGTGTGGCAATACGATACTGTAGTTTCACTCTTGTCCCTTTTCCCGGCATTAAGACACGTCCTTCAAATATAAACTCTTTATTCACACTAACACAATAATAAGCTCACACAACAACATCACAATCAACTAACACAACAACACATTCCCCCATGATATACAAATCATAAAACAAAACCATCAAACCTCCTTGGTCTCCTACTCATCCGCACTGGTCTGGGTGTCCTCGGTTCGATGTAGGTCCCTTCTTCCTCCACCGACTCGTGTGAGGCGTCCCTCAAATCCTTAACGTGTCTAGGGACTCCGTCGACATCACAGCTAGCGTTGCTGTTTACATTGGTCACGGTTCCTCTCTTCCACCTGTCCACACACTTTGCACTAGCAGGTTTTACCCAAACCTTGTCTCCCTTTTCAAATTCGTTCCCATAGACATCTTGGCCGGGCCTTCTCGTCACAGATTCGTTAAAAGGATTTTTCCACTTCCTTTTGAATATTTTTCTTTGGGGAATGTCGCTGTTCTCGCTTCGAGGAGTCGTATTGTACCAAAACACAGAATAGTTTATTGACTTCCCAGTCCTCGCTGCCATAGCCTTGATTGTACGATGATTCCTCTCAACGATACCATTTCCCGAAGGCCTGTAAGCGCACCGGAAAATAATGTTGACGCTCCATCCTTCCAACATTTCACGAAACCTTTTTGATCGAAACGTTTTCCCATTGTCACAGAGGATCTCAGAGGGGGGACCCATCTGGCTAAATATTTCCCCCATTCGTTGGCAAACCTCCTCTTCATTCTCTCTTTCCAGATGTCTCCAGATGGCGAATCTACTCGGCCCACAATCTACCACCGTGAGAAACTTGTGATTTCCCACATGCGTGACGTCCACTGATAATCTGTCCCAATTTTCTTTCACTGAAAGGTTGCCAGCTGCCATTGCTTTTGGAGCAGGGTCGATCGAGTTACACGCATCACATTCCTTAACAACTCTCTCAACAATATCCCTTGGGACTTTTTTGAGGCATTCCTTGGCAAAATGAAGGGTGTTGGTCACACCTCGATGGTGTAGCTCATGGCTTCTTCTTATATCTTCCTCCATTTCGCAGACGGGGCCCTTCAACTCGATTAGCCAATGCTTTGGTACTCTTGTCAATGAGTCGGCAATGTTTTTCTCAGATGTTACAAGCTCCACTTCCCAATCGACCTCATATTCAGATAGGACTTCGTAGATGAGGGCCACTCTCCTCTTCACAAGCATCTCAGATATCCCAGACACGACCAGCCTCTTCTGTCCCTTTCTCGCCGACGACAGCCATGAGTGAACCGTGGCAGAATCAGTTTTGATAACGACTTGCTTGGCTCCCCATTTCAAAGCCATGTTTACACCTTTAACAACAGCATTTAGTTCCGCGAGATTAATATGAGAACCATCCTCCTTCTTCCTAATCCATGCCCCGTCTTCAACTCTTTCTCCGTTCCTCACGAGCACGGCTCCGTGGGCAATAGAGCTAGCGTCGCACCATATCTCCATCCTCCCAGATATATTTACCCTCCATATGCCGCCCACGGGGTCAGAGACTCTTGCTTTCTCCACCATCTCTTGCAGCATTTTGATAGGGCCACTTTTCACCACCTCGTTCCACGGTCCCTCACCACACGCCCTTTTTACCACGCTTGTCGCAACTCTCATCCACCCGGCGATTGGATAATGTCCCACTAACTTCCCACAGAATGAAAACACTTGTCTCCGGGTCATTTTTTCTTTTAAATTCATGTCCGAGTCCATTCCGCTAGGTCTCCTCCATCTCAACTTTCCGTCCTCCGCCCTGAAGACCTCCAGTCCCAAAACACTCGTTTCCGATATTTTTTCGTGCGGTTTTGCTTCAAGGCCGTATCTTCTCAAGAGGTCAACAACCTTCTCTATACTTATACGATCCATGTTGACAATAATGTCGTCATAGTAGTGGTCTGTGGCTTTGAAAACTTCCTCCTCACGTGAAAGAACAAAAGAAAGGACGGACTTCATTATTTGAGGTGCACAGTTCAGGCCAAAACCAAGGCGGGTTAACTCATACTGCTTGCCATTGAATCTTACTTGCGTGATTCTGGAACACTCTGGGGTAACGAGGATTTGCATATATGCATCTCTAAGGTCTATGAGACAGCTATTGATGGGGAATTGTCTCCATTTACGAATCTTCTCCCCACACACGTCCGCATCCGCTCCCGAGCACTTTACAAACTCATTGAGCTCCCGAAAATCTAGCACTGGCCTGACTTTTCCTTTTTTGACTTGTTGGACTGCCATTAAGGGCACTACACCACCCTCACGGACTCTACTTGGTAACAACCATCCACTTTCAATCCATCTCGACACCTCCTTGTTGAATTTGTCTTGTATTTCCTCCTTGACAGAGTATTGTCCAATTTGATTGCTTAGGGAAGGAGGACTTTCCCATTTCCACTCGGCGACCCATTTTTGTCCATTAAACCGCACCACATAATTATCCCCTTCCACAGACTCCACGACCTTACTCCTCTGGATGGCACACGCTCCCAAGGACACGACCCCTCCCTCGATGACAACTCGAAGGCTCCCCAGTACATCGTTTCCAAGTACGATGTTGACTCCTTCCAACAAGTTTTGACACACCAGGCATCTAACAGTGCGCTCTTTCCCCAGTATCACCATCGTTACGTCTTGCTCCCCCAAGCACTCCACACGAGCCCCATCTATGGCCATAACTGTCTTCTGCGAAGTCCACACTTTACTCTCCCCGACTCCGGCCCTGATTATGGTTTGGGTGCATCCCGTATCCACAAGCCCCCACACCATTCTTCTCCCAACCTGTATTTGAACCTGGGGACTATTGCGCCTTGTACGGTCCTCGGGACGTTGACGGCGCTGGCATCGTCCCCTCTCCGTTTCCCCGGGTATCCCTGTTTTTTGTACAGTTTCTATGGATGTGCCCTCTCTCTCCACACCCAAAACACCTCGTCGAGGGGCAGTCTCTACGAAGGTGGGCTCCTCCACACTCATAACACCCCGCTTGGCTCATTTTGGCAGCAAACCCCAGTTCGGCAGACCTTTCTCCACTAATGGAGCTCTTCATCTCGCTCGTTAGGGCTCTCGCCATCTCCGCTAGCTCTCTCTCTCCCATATTCATGATCCCCGGAGTTGATTTCATCCTCACGCCTACCTCTCGAGGAAGACCCGAGACGAATGAAAGGAGCACTAGCTTAGGGCAATCCTTCACCCCCATCAGGGAAATTAATTTTTTTCGTTCGGCAAGAAATACCTCTATGGACTCTCCCGGATTCCATTTTTTCCTTGTCAGCTCCTCGAACGCAGCAAACGGGCCTAGAGAGAACGCGTTCCTTAGGGAGTCAAATATGCGATGATGATCCCTCTTCTCTTCCTCTCCCAGCTGGTCATAAACAGAGAACGCTTTCCCGTCCATAAACATGGGGATTACAACGGAGAGATCCTCGATCCCGAGCAGAGTTCCCGCCAACTCCGCTTGCTTGATCCAGACCTCTACCTCCCCCTCCCCGTCGAATCTCGGGAGCACATCCACAATTTTTAACGTTGACATGGCCGTGATAGCTTGTAGTTTCACTCTTGTCCCTTTTCCCGGCATTAAGACACGTCCTTCAAATATAAACTCTTTATTCACAACAACACAGATACATCAATGTTGGCTTCATTACAATGCCGCTCGACAGTCTTCTAATAGGGAAACTCAACCCTAAGGAAATCATCAAGCTCGAGCGAACAATGGAGTCGGAGATGGTAGGGAAGGATTCAGCTCTCTTATCGAAGTAAAGAAGATCCAAGGCGTGGAGTCGCCCCAAGAAGTTCAAAAACCCAAAGGCATCCCCAAGACACGTGACCACAAGTGTTCTACATTTGAATGGAACCAAGGAGGATAAAAATGCCCAGATGCGGGATGGAAGTGCAACTTTAGAGGAAAGGTGGGTCTCTTCGCTTTCTATTGAGAGGAACCGAAGCCGACGACTGCAGCTGTTTCTTTCAGCCTCGTTGGTGATGAGGGCGACATAATTTTCATCGATTCGTTGTTGATGGTTGTATAATTAATTCATAATCGACCTCGAGTTGTATGAAGAAAACTAGACAATAGGGCAGTCTTCCCCCAACTTCTGGGTCTTAACCTCTCG
The DNA here is from genome assembly GCA_013387185.1 of Caligus rogercresseyi. Classification (NCBI taxonomy): domain Eukaryota; kingdom Metazoa; phylum Arthropoda; class Copepoda; order Siphonostomatoida; family Caligidae; genus Caligus; species Caligus rogercresseyi. The sequence goes on along the minus strand of CP045890.1, from coordinate 7,115,141 downwards.
ACTCCTTTACATACGCCTTCTGTTTCGGAACCTGATGGATTTCTCCAAATTCAATATAAATTACTAGGAGGACAAAGCTACTGCCGAGGAAAAAAAGAGAGGCAAAAGTATAATGGAACCCTGAAGAAGTAATAAAATCACGATGTTTATTACAATATGAAGAGTTATTTATAGCACCATATAATTAAATTGTTTACCATTTAATATCATATATATATATATATATATATATATATATATATATATATAGATATATTATATATATATATATCTTCTGACATGAATGGCTTATACGAGATGATGCCACATATTCAGTTTATACCCATATATGAATTTTAGATTAATTGTTCTCAGAGTTTATCCATTGGTTTTTTATGTGTTATGATTTAATATATTTTTTGCAAATAAATAGTAAAATCAAGTGAAGGTTGTATATTTCAAGAAACTCAATACTCCTTATTGACACGCATTCCGGTCCCTTTCTAATCGACACAACCTACCTTTACAAACATTTCATTAGAGCCTGTCTGTTTTGGATCCTCATGGATGAAGAAGTGCAGCTACAAATTTTAATACAGTGTAAAGGGTCATTAAATTACTGTTTATTTCATAAAATATGAAATAAAATTTTCTTCATAAATATATATATTTTTAATATCTTATATTTTATGTAAACGATTATAAATAAAACTAAATAAGTATTCCTTTCAAAGAAAAATTTGACAAACATGAATATTGGTTGAATTTATAACCGTACATGCCTTTTATTTGTATTGTTTTCAATTTATAGTGTTATTACTTGAGTAATATTTTTTTTCGCAATCAATGAAATATAATCAGATAATTTTTATAATTTCGATATCTGGCATGAAAGTAAAGAAAAGATCAATTTAGTAGGACGAAGCAAACAAAGACCTTAATTTTGTTACGTAGTGTAGTTCGTCCTACTAAATTGATCTTTTCTTTACTTTCATGCCAGATATCGAAATTATAAAAACTGTTCTGAAATGTATGGACATATACCAAAAATATATTACATATTGATTATAGTAATAGACGCGAAACAAAAAAAATATAGCCGCTTGAATAGAACACTAAAATATGGTCAACTTTTTTGAAATATAAAGCCGATTATTTCGAATAGTACGAAGATATATAAATTATAAAAACTGATTTGAAATGCAGAGATAGTAGAAAAATAAATACTACTGACATTTGGTGTTATTCTTACTTTGCACGAAGATAACTGGGCCTGAACCATTAGAAATGATGAAATCCTGATTTTCAAAAAAAGGCCATAAAGTCCAAACCTTTTTCAGACGATATTTGAGTGGCATTTTTGGAATCTACGTAAAAAATGGGACTCAATTTAGAAATTTCAGCCCAGGGGCAAAATCCTGTTACATAGTGTTATTGATGGTAGTAACATCGCTCAGACCAATCAAGAACGGACGTTCCAGGGTGACTCCATTCAAAGTTCCAGCCATGATTGCGGTCATGGCCCGTCCTTGCGAATCAGTCGTCTCGTCAGCTTGTACAAAATATCCTTCTCCTTCAATTGCTCTTAATCTTGGAGCAAATTGTTTCACATTCCTCCTCCATACCTTTGTTAGCGTTGTCCGCTTGGAAGTCTCTTGCCGCAATGCTTCTCGAAGAAGTTGATGAACTCAGGTTGTTCCACCTTGGCCAAAGGGATGTTGCAGGCGATCATCATTCTTGTCAGATCCATGGTAAAAGTAGGGCGTGTTACCGATGAAGTCTGTTCCTCCAACTCAATAGTCTGTGTTTTGTAGAAGAGATCAAGATGTTTCTGGTGTTTATTGGATCGGACATGATGGAAGAGGTTGCTCCTAATTTTAATATTGAAGGATTTTGAACACAGCCTACAGCATAGAGATTCTTTTTGTGAGTCGTAAACCCACACTCTGTTCCCGCCGAGCTCGTGGATGAGACGGATCGGATCTATAACTTTGGGCATCTCGAATATCTGAAAGTAATAAAAACGTAAGTGATATAGATTTTTTTGATAACAAATTAATTTGAAGCTATGAAACAGTATGATGATATAAAATTACATAGTCTTTTGTTTTAAAGTTCTTTAAATGGAGAATCATCAATTAAAGATTATTTTCCATTCAAACAAGATAAAAAATAAACCAGCCAATAATCAAACTACATTAAGTGCAATTCCATGCAGGGCAATTAATATTATTTAAGGGTCACTACATTAAATAAGGAAAGGTTCTGCAGACATATTTGCTCAACCAAATCGGCCCATTACACTTAAGGTATCATCCCTCCTCCAGTCTCCAGGAATGCCTTTACATGGAACATTCAATCATTTGCGGAGGCCAGTGCCCTTCCAGGAGGAAGGACTTGACTCTGTCCCTGCCTGAGGAGGAATGACTTGGACTCTATTGCTACAACACGCTACATGAGACCACAAGGAGCAATCCTAATTGATGACAGATTTCTTGAGGGCAGCCAAGAGCCTGGGGTCCCTCTTCTGGTCACTTTTGGGTTGTGCTGAGACCTGCTGGAATCTTCCTCCCTCGCTTCTTCGAACAATGCTTGAGCTGGACTTGAGGAGCCTCAAGATAATCTCTTGTTCAGCTCGAGACCCATGTGTCTTAGAAAATCTACCAAAGTTGCGCATAGATACCTCCCTCCTAGCAGATCTCATGTTCTTTGCCTTCACTCATTCTTTCTGCGCCCTGGGCCTCGGACATTGAATTAATCGAGAATGATAATTAGTTAGCGAGTACTTACATCTATATGGGACGAAATAGAAGAGAAATGAAAATCTCTGAAACGTCTCTGTGGATCCCAAACTGCACGTATTAGATTATATAGAATAAATTAAACAAATCTTCATTTTTTCCGTCCAGATTTTTATTTAGTTCATATAACTTTTTTTCTTCTTCCTCAAATGAAAACAAATCAGTGACAAGAAGATCATGGGTAGAAACTGTTTCGTTCTTCCTTTCTTGTTTGCATTTAATACTACATACTTCATAAAAATAATAGCAAAATATATAATCATTGGTGTACATGAGAAAAGAACGGCCAAAAGCAACAATTATTTACAACTCGTTCAACAGCATCATTTGAAACCAGGGTTGTTTGATTTAAATCAGGCCGATTTAAATCATTGATTTAAATCGCGATTTAAATCAAGTGGATTTCCAATTAAAATCATTGATTTAAATCAATTCATGTTTTTTTCAATAAATTATATTGATATTTAATTTTATGCTTCTAATTCTCAATGACAGAAACAAAATATTTCATGTCTGTCTTCTTAATAGTAAGCAGTGGCCTTTTTCATTATACCTATAGCCTCAGACTATAGGCCTATATCATATAATATATCATACTAAGCTTTGAGTTAGGATATTTGATTTAAATCAAGCATTTGATTGCGATCTAAATTAATTTTTTTTTCCAAAGACATTTTATAATCAATGATTAAAATCAAGTCATGTTTTATCAAATAAATTGTTTATTACTTGTACAATGTAAATGAAAAGGTTAATGCAGTTCAATTTGACAATTACAGGAACGAATTATTAATTGTCAGTCTTCTTGCTCTTCTAAATCTTCTAATTAGCTAAGATTTGATGACCTATTTAACAATTGGCTTCTATTCTGCTTGTACAATATGAATGAAAAAGTAAACTCAATTAAATTTGACAATTACAGGAACGAGTTATCATTGTCCGATTGTCTTGCGCCTCCTTTTCCAAGCGTACTGGCGCGTCCTAGATTCGAGAGTGACCCATCTTGTAGTCATTTGATCAGCCGTTGGCAGCTCCACCCAGTAATTTTTTAAGGTAGAAAATTGTCATGAGTCTTTGATCCTCGCTTGGATTTAGAACTGTCACGTGATTAGCGAGTATGACTCATTACAAGGCCTTTGAAGTTCTGTAAATTTTTTGTTTACTCCTTTGTATTCTTTATTAAAATGAAATCATTAAGTAAGGCAACTATAATTTAATCAAAGACAGCATTTAAAGTCCCCTGAGTAATAGGTAGGCCTATATGTATATTGGGCATGTTTTAAAAAGTTACAATTTAAAGTATGGACAAATTACACATTGAAAAAAAATTTTTTGTGCATAAAATAGGTTAACAATTAAAATCAAAAAAATCTGATTTAAATCAAAAAAATCCGATTTAAATCAAAAAATCAACAACCCTGTTGAAACCCATTGAAGCAAAAATAGATGGAGGTTTGGTGTTTCCAATTTGAATGAAGCCTTTTTCTAGCACTATTTTCATTTTGTTTTGGCCGGAAAGGATAATAAATTACACTGTTAGGGCTATACCAATGTTTTTGTCCATGTTGGATGATTACATACATGAATATTCATCATAGAATATATCAAATATTGTAAGTTGATGATAATTATTCCAACTCATACATTTACTATGTCCCCTTAGGACTGACGTATGGCGAAAATCCCTGGTCCTTTTTACGAGGGACTGAGTAACTCCTCACTGATCCTGGTTTCTCTTAAGAAGGGACTCAGCGCAGGTCATAGAGATATAAATATATAGAGAGCTGATTGGATCCTTCAGAGAAATACGTCATTGTGACCGTATTTTTTTTTTAAATATATACAGTAAGCCCTCAATATAACGAACTATATGGGGGGAGGGCAGGGTCGTTATATCGAAAGTTCGTTAAATCTGAAGTTTGTTAAAGGGGGGCTCTGGAGTGTAAGGTATATCCTGCAGGAGTGACGAAGGAGGTTCGTTGTATCCGCAGTTCGTTATACAGAGGGGCGTTATATCAAGGGTTTACTGTAGAGAGTTTATTTCTTTTCATCATTCATAGATTCTATCTCTAAGATCAGCTTACGATGACGTCGTATAAATTACTTGTTTATTTTGCACACACAGAAACATTAGAACGCTGTTTCTCTGCCATTGAAGGGAATCAGCTCTCTATATCTTTATATCTCTATGGCGCAGGTATGCCTGATTCATTTCAGAAGTGGGGGAGGGGGCAAAAAGTGTTGTGTGTATTACATTTCTTTGGTAAATTGTGAGTTAATTTCACTATCATAATTGGGGTGAGGAAGGATGCTCACATCCTTAACGAGCTGATGAGGCAGTATCAGGCAGGAAGGCGGGAGGTCTGCAGAGTGCCTGCTGGGGCTGTATATATATAATATATATATATTATATTTTATTTAATGAAACTCTTTTTACCATACATTATTGAATATAGAGAACTTTGATTCGGCTTAGAAATATTGTGGAAGGGCATGTGGCCCTGGCCTCTTGACTCAGCGACTCCTCACTTATCCTTGCTCTTTATCAGGAGGGGTCCAATGTCACGTAAATAGATGCAACCCAATGGGATCGCATACCCAAACAATGTGTTTACAAGTGCAGTTATTTTTTTGAAGATCTTTCTCAAGCTTGACTGTTGGCCCATTGTTGGACTTGTGGACTGACCTTGAATTTAGTGCATATAATTCAAAGTGAGCTCATATTCTGGTAGATATTATTTTATAGTTTTGTCTTCTATATATCACAGAGACTTGAAAAGCCAATACTTTGATGAATAAAAGTATATTTGTTGTGTTAGACTCAGTATAAAACTCTTGTCATTGTTTTGTTTTGGCTCCTTGGTTCTCTACAATAGAATATAATGTAAAATGGATAAAAACTCCTTCTCAAAGAGTGGAAGGCTTGAATCCTGAGAAGGGAAAGGCCGTGTTATTGAATAACTTTACTACAAAACTTATTATCTTTCATTTAATATTAGTTATTTAATTCCTTGAAACTGCATTGTCTCTATAAAACTTATATTTATCTTTTCCAGGAGGATCACATGTCTTAGAAGCCTTGCTCTTTTAAAATTTACTCTTCTATAAAACTTTGGATTTATAATCATCCTAAGTTTTCAAGTTTACTGCTGACAGGTTTAATTAGTTGAATAGTATAATATATATCTAACCTCCATGAAGAAGTACAAATAACTCAATTTTCTCAAAGACAAGAAAATGAACTCCTGCCAAAATAAGAGGATAAAGATATATGATCCATTTATGGTAGAATTCATTTCATTTTCTCTTCATGGAGATTAATGACAATAAATAATAATTTAATTTGGAAAAATATTTAAGTTTTAAACAATCAGTCACTATGAATAATTATTTTTACAAATGAAGGTTGGATTTAAGTATTTCAAAAAATAATTTATAATTATAATCAATTACGATAGTTTCTTTTCGATAGTGTTTTCAATGTTAATCAATGATTGACACATTTGTGTAATTATATCCCACATTAATTCATTCATCGAGAATATACTCTCATCGCATGGAGTCGAAAATATTTTCTAACAAATATTAATTAATGAATGGAAGGTTAAGCATTCCCATTATAATTCTATAAAGTATAACCATAGAGATATAAAAATATAGAGAGCTGATTCCCTTCAATAGCAGAGAAACTATGTTGAGCTGTATTCTGTGAGTTAAAAATAAACAAAGTAATATGTACTACGTCATCGTAAGCTGATCATAGAGATAGATTCTATCTCTATAATCAGCTTACGATGACGTAGTATACATTACTTTGTTTATATTGGACACAAAATACATATGAAGGGATAAGCTCTCCATATCTTTTATCTCTATGACTATAACTGACTCACATAACTTGAAGAAATCACAAATTCAAAATAAAGATTGTATTGAGACAAATAGGTATATAAGGATGCTGTTTTGGCTCAAAAAATAAGTTTATTTCACTTTCCAAGATAATTTTATTTTTCTTCTTCTCTATATTATCATGGCAGTAAGTATCCAAATAACGTCTAGGTATTTATTATTGTACTGAGAGTCGAAGACCCTTCACTCACTCCTTCTCTCCTTCCGTCCTCCCTGGGAGATTGGGACACTCTTGAATCCTGACATGAGTAAGGAAAGGGGTCTCAATACATACAGACAATGCCTTGGCTATCCTCGAGTCAGTCTCCTCCCTTCCAGAAAAACACCAAACTCCCGTCCCTCGTCTTCGTCAAAGGAGCGCGATAGCTTTGTGCGTTAAGGCGTGTTAAACTCTCAATGTTGGGGCGCAGGTTCGAATCCTGAGAGGAGATGGTCACTTTTTGTCTACTACATTGATAAGATTCTAAGTTCGATAGACTAATTTAATGCTATAATGCTTATTTATATCCTGTCGGATGCAATTCTATCGAACCGTATAGGCAAAAAACAACAAAACAAAAACAACAACTTCAAGACTTTATTACATATTCAAGATTGTGTTGATACAAATATACCATTTATTTCACTTTCCAAGACCATTTTCATTTCCCCTTTTCTCTATTTAATCATGACAGGGAATGTCTGAATTGCCTCTATGTATTTATTATTGTACTGAACGTGTGGAGCTGCTATATTTATATATTTTCTTGAAATAATTTATAAATGCCATTAATTGAAGTCCACGAAAAAAGCCCCTCATTGCTCTAAGATGTTCACTCTTCAATAGCTATGAATGAAAAATCATTGGAAATATCAATATTTTCGTGAATGGGACGTCGAGTCCTCTCACAACTGCCTTCACATCTTTAAACATCCGCAAATTGCAAGAAATAAATATTAAGATACCCCGTGCGTCAGATGTCTGACTTTAGCAATGCTCTTAATATCTCTTGGATTTCGATACAACAGTTGGTTAACAAATCCCTGCGCACGGGAGATTTAAAATGTAATGTCACCTTACCTTTTGGACATTGTAGTATGTTCTCATATAACGATATTTAATCCATCATAGGTTAAGGTTGTCTGATTGAAATGTTTAACATACTATGTGAAAATAAAACTAATAAGTAGAAAAACAAAAAAAATGAGACGAGACTGCCAAAAAACTTTTGGAAGGCTCCTAGAAAAGTTTTATATTAATGAAATACTTTTTAGTTGATGCATTATGATGCCTATTTCCCCCCCCCTCCTTTTTAACCACATTTGCATCATGGTTTTAAAGCTGACCATATAAAGAAGCCTAAACATTTTTTTTCTCTATCTCTAAAAGATAGAAACAGGTGTGCTGTTTGAGCAAGTGAATGAAGGCCTCACACCAATACAAGGCTAAAAGGATCCTTTCACTACAAAAGGGTAAAAAAAGAAGAAAGAAAACTATGTGTATATATATGATAAGTGCATTTGAAGGGAGGCATTCGTCTAAAAAACTTAATGGAAAAAGTTTTGAGTTCATCAACTATAAAAATAGAAATAATATAAAAATAACTAAGCTCATTTACAAAAGAATATAATAGTTAAATTATACTTCTTGACTTGTATCTTTATCCTTACACTAGAGTTCTTTGCTTTAACTAAAGATGATTACATGGTGTTTCTTGCAAACTCATCAATAAACACCATTTTTCAGTTGGCAACACTGATTTTCCTTTTCTTTTTATGCATTGTCACTATTTTTTTGGATCTATTTATTATTATATATACATATATTTTAAACCAGTTCGTTAATTATGTAAATAAATAAAAATGAAATATTTACATAAAACCCAAAGCAAATGTGTTATAAAAACATAAATAAACATTATAGTTTTAAATCATTTATTATTTTATTATGTCATTCTTATATAATTTTATTTCAATCCATCATGTAATATAAAAAGTAGTATTGTGGTATCCTAGGCTGTTACATTTGGGATTGTTGGGAAATATTTTTCGGGATTCTTCACAATCCTCTACGATACGAAGGTTTACTTACCAAAATCTTTTTCCATATTGCAGATCTGCTAATGGTAATAAGAACAGAATGAAATCTGTGCTTCGAAAAAATCTTTATATCCGTTAAAGGATCCGTTTATCAAATATCTAAAAAAGCCAACTATATATTTGCAAGTTGTCCAAGCTATATAAGTTATCAAAAATTATATGCTGTCGTCATAAGAAAAATTATTTAAATACTTTGTTCTCTCTGGCCTGATTATTCCTATAAATACGTCTATAATCTTATAAAGTAAACTTTCTGTTTTTGTCTATTTATATCTATATAGTTTCTTACAAAGGATTCAATAGAATATTACTTATACTCTTCGCCTTTTATCACTAGTAAAAAAGAAATAAGGTTTCACCCAAATGCATTTAAGGTGGGTTGGTTTTTAAGGACATGTTTATTGTTTTGTGCAGTGTAGTTTCTTGGTACATGTCATGTCTGATACTGCATATATGAGCCTGTGTACAATCTCTTGAAATGATTGCGTTAATAAACAATAAAACCAAGACAGTTTATTTGGGATTCTTGTTCATTAATCTCTTTTCAAATATGATGGATGCAATGCTAGTAAAAAATACTAAAAGAACTCAAAGAGAAAGCACCCTTTCTTAATTAATCAATTGTTTTGTGTTTTTGAATCAAAGAAAATGCCAAAAAGGGATCCATCTTATAAAAAATATGCAAGCTATCTTGCATTATTGATGACTTTCTTAAAATGCTCTAAATTGGATCACATTTTGAGCGTTTATTTATAACTTAACTATTCACAATGGAACAGAATGGTGCATCAAACAATGATAACTAACATATCACTCATGCTGTACTAATATAAGACTTTGTCACTTATAAAGAGTATAATCACGAAAGAAGTCCCTGTGTGGTATCCTCACATGTAAACTTCCTCATTGTATATCTTACTCACGCAATCTTTTATCTAGCGCGGGAGAGTTTAAAAAGAGATGATATGTGCTTTCCTGGCCCAATGTAGAGTAGTAATCTTCCCTGTGACTCTTAGAAATGTATAAAAAAGGACTTTTAAACATTTTTGTAACGGAGAGGATGAAGGAGGAGGGGGGATATATCCCCTTAGATTTATTAGAGATCCTTACGCACACAGGAATATAAAATTCATATAAATGATTCAACGGAAATCCAAGCAATAAATTATGATACGCCTGATAAGATTTGATAATAAAAGTTAATCTTTTTCAATTCCTTGTTTTTCTTTTTTTTTTTTTACTTTTGAGAGAAGTAACATAAGGAGGAGGATCATCTTATAAACACGAAATTGACTTGTGCAAAAAAAAAGATAGGTGAAGATAGGGGTTGTAATGAATCAATGACATTAATTAAACCAAAGACCTGAGTTTGCAACTACAGGCTTTGCACTTAGCCTTGCGTACATCTATATTCCATAGTAGGTAACAAATGATTCTAAAAATGTAATACAACTATTATGGAAAAGACATACAATGACCTCATTGCTCCTGATCTCTGAATCCATGGGAGTTTAGGACTACCCCCCCCCCCCCCCAGACAATCATCCCCCGATTTTTCCCCCCCCCCCCATTACTAATCTCTCTTATCCCTTAAAGTCAACCCATGAAGTTAACTATGTTTTCTTTATGACAAAATTGCATTAGTGTTTAAACCTATGTTCCTAATATCGGTCATATGCTTTAAATGACCGATATTAGAAACATAGGTCGCAAACACTAATGCAAAAGAAAACATAGTTAACTTCATAAGTGGACTTTAAGGGATAAGAAATATTAGTAACGGGGGGTAAATGGCACGGGGCGTAAAATCCCAGGGGTGATTGTCAGGGGGTGGTAGTCCTGTTACCTACTAAATTATGCAATGTGTTTATTATCGTTCGAATATTTGTTTTGCTTGTTATATAAGTTTAGAATAACATGTTTTTTATGTTTAGGGGGAGAGTTGCTTTAATAAACTAATTAGTAAATTAATTAATTCGTTAATAAATAAAAAATAACGATAATATGTGATATCCTATAACTTATTCTATGGATTCATCATTCCAAAGGGCATTGAGCAGGTCTATGAGTGAAAACAATGTAGAATAAGGATTAAATCGTTTGGTCTGAGTGAGTGTTACGAGGAAAAAAAAGATGTCTAATTAAGATGCAGGGTTGTAGTGAATTTGGATAAAAAATAATGTCGTATATGCCCAGAAATATGTATTAAAAAATTAACTAGATAGGCAGAAAAAAACAGCCAAAGTATGCGAAACAAATATAAAAATATGCAATTTGTGGGAAGAGTGACAACGTAACTTTTATTAGAAAAAGTTCAATAAATGTTTGTTAATGTCATTCTAAATAAAAGATCAATTTAGTAGGACGAAGCAAACAAAGACCTTAATTTTGTTACATAGTGTAGTTCGTCCTACTAAATTGATCTTTTCTTACTTTCATGCCGGATATCCAAATTATAAAAACTGTTCTGAAATGCATTGACATATACCAAAAATATATACATATTGATTATAGTCAATAGACTCGAAACCAAAAAAATATAGCCGCTGAAATAGAACACTAAAAAATGATCAATTTTTTGAAATATGAAGCCTATTTTTTCAATTAGTACGAAAGATATATTAATTATAAAAACGGATTTGAAGTGCACAGATATAGTAAAAAAATAAATAATACTGACATTTGTGGTTATTCTTACTTTGCACGAATATAACTGGGCCTGAACCATTAGAAATGATAAAAATCCTGATTTTCAAAAAAGGCCATAAAGTCCAAACCTTTTTTCGGACGATATTTTGAGTGGCATTTTTGGAATCTACGTCAAAAATGGGACTCAAATTAGAAATTTCAGCCCAGAGGCAAAATCCTGTTACATAGTGTAATAACAATAATAATAACAATGTAGAAAAAAACCAAATCTGAATAAAAGCTATTTCCCACAATAAAACATGTTAAGCCTTTTTAATGAGTAACATGTATCTACGAGTTTTTAGTTACCTATACTTTTTTGCCTATTTGATTTGAAAGAATTGCATTCGTGTGTATATAATTAAGCAATATAGCGTTAATATTTGTTTATTGAGCCTAGGATCTTATCAATGAAGTTGACCAAAACTGAACCCGCACCCCTAATATTGAGAGTTGAACTAGTGTTGTGACGGTCCCAATTTATTCGGTCCGGTCCAGTCCAGTTTTAGGACCGTCAGTCCTTGGGATCCGTCCTTGAGATTGTCTTTGCCAGTCCTTTAATTTTCAAAAACCTGTTGAAAGAGTATATATTTCATACGTTCTAACTTCTAATATTATATGTATATATTCTATTATAACATGGAGTTAATTCAATTGCAGCAAAAGGGTTTATTAATATTGATATTAGAAAATTTGGAAACCTTTTTTTCTCATAATATAGGTTTTTGAGTATGCGATCGTCGGTCATTACTCATTAAATGTTTCTGTAATTATAAGTCACTCGCATATTTGGCCGCCTACGGCACCCATATGCTCGCCCTTCGGGTATGGGTAGGTTTTGAAGCTAGTTTGTGAGTGAAAAAGACCTTAAAGAATATAAGAGAGAAGTTAAAATGCTAGGTAGGTAGTAAAATCAGAAAAGGTGTATCCAATGACATTTTTAATACTTTTATTAGGTCCGCCTTGACCCAAGGATTCCATAGGTACCTTCAAAGTTCAAATCTGACCATAAATGATGGAGAAGATAGCGTGCGGACATACAGACGGACAGAGATTGGTGAATTATTATATAGATTCACAAACCCTTTCATTTCAACCGCTATAGGCTAATTTTTAGGTATTTGTCATCAAGCATCGACGATTTATTGTTGTAATAATAATCAATATTTAATACTTAACACAAGTAAGAAATGTTATATTTGTCATCAGTTCATTGAAGATGTTACTTTCCTCATATAAAGTATTTTTTCATTTGATAGCATTTAGAGATGTTGACACCATGACCTGGGGTATGACGCCATAAAGAAACAAATTTTCCTTTTTTAAGAACTGAAAAAAAAGGACCGGACTGCAGTCCTCGGTCCTAGATAAGGACCGGCACAACACTAGCCTTAACGCATTGAGCTATCGCACTACCTTCCCATATTAAAGTTTTCGGTAGATTAATGAATTGCGTTTTATATATATTTAAAAAAAAAAAAAAACGGTTGGAAAGGAATTGAGTCATTATTTTTTATGTCAGCTATGGGGGTTGAATGCATTATATATTATATGCTGGATAATTGTTATAACTATATTCAAATAAGTCTAATGCAACACGCCATGCCTAGTTTCTTTTATTACTTCATTATTGATATGATGTAATTCATTTTGTTTCTGCGTCGTACACTTAGGCATAATAAAAAAACTTCGGACGTGTTAACACTTAAATAACTATATTCTCACTGATTCATAAAGCTGCCAAAATATATATACAAACTTCCTCCTAGTGATGAGACGGCCCAGAGTGATGAACCAGTCCAGTTCATGGTTTGAACTCTTGAAACAGTTTGCAATAATAAAATTCACTGTAATGGCAATGCGCTGATTTTCAACTGACCTGTGAGAGTTGCCTTAAAGTTGAACTTTATTCTTGATTGAAATATTTGCAAAGAGCGTTCACACGCCTTGAACTCGTCCTGCACTCGTTAAGCATGGTTGTAGATGCATGATCATGATTCTAAGCCATAAATCTAGCTTAAAATGCATTTTTCTTATCCCTGAATTGCTTTTGACATTTCATTGTTGTTTACATCAAATTTATATCTTATTTCAAATGAATTAATTGGAGACCTTAGGCTAAAATATATGGTAGAGATAAAGCGTTCAATATATGTAAAGAAAAGAAAAACCAAAGAAGAAAATACGCGTGGAATAATGGCCACATTCCATGAGTTAACATTAATCTCTTAAGCATATTATTTACATTATTTATCAATTTCACATTAATAGTATAACGATACCTATCTGTTCATTGAATGAATGCTATTTGTTTTTTAGTAAGTTTTAAATTTTTCCAAAATAATTGCGTTATATAACAAGCAAAAAAAGTATTCGAACGATAAAAACACATTACATAATTTTGTACGTAACAGGACTACCACACCCTGGACTAGCACCCCCCCGGGATTTTACGCCCCGTGCCATTTACTCCCTGTTACTAATATTTCTGATCCCTTAAAGTCCACTTATGAAGTTAACTATGTTTTCTTCTGCATTAGTGTTTGAGACCTATGTTTCTAATATCGGTCATATGTTTTATGTAACCGATATAACGAACATAGGTTTTAAATGCAATTTTGTCATAAAAAACATGCCTAGTTAACTTTATGAGTGGACTTTGAAAGATAATAAATATCAGTAACGGGGGGGGGGGGTAAATGCCACGGGGGTGAATGTCACGGGGGTGAATGGCACAAGGGGTAAAAGCCCGGGGGGTGATAGTCTGGGGGTGGTAGTCCTAAACTCCATTAGTAAACCTTTTTCAATATTTAAAAAAATATATCAATTAAAACTTTTAAGAATACGTAATGTTTTTTGGTGTTAATTTCATTTTTAAAGTAGCATCACACCAATCACAGGCTTTCAAAACTGTTATTATTAAAAAAATACATTGCCAGAAGATCAACCCAGGTAACTAAATATAATATATCATGTGCCATAGAAACAAACGGACGGAATATAAGCTCCATGACCCCTTAAATGGTTTTAATAGATTGAGAGAACGTTCAAAGAACTAATATATTCTAATAAAAAAGGGATTAATAATAAAAGCGTTTCCCAGCCTTGCGAGGGTAGATATTATCATATCAAGAGAAATAGATGGTGTCCTATCATGTTAAGAGGGTTGATATTATCCTCATGGATGAATCATTACCCTCTTATTTCCCATCAAAAGTGAAGTTCTTAGTATTCACTCATTTCATTTTCTGTCACCCATAGCAACCCCATTTAGAGTATTTCAAGTTTAATACGTACAGATCATAGAGATACAAAGATATAGAGAGCTTATTCCTTTCAGATGTATTTGTGTGTCCAATATAAACAAAGTAATTTGATCTACGTCATCGTAAGCTGGTCATAGAGATATAATCTATCTCTATGATCAGCTTACGATGACGTAGTACAAATTACTTTGTTTATATTGGACACAAAAAACAGCTGAACGATGTTTCTCTCCTATTGAAGGGAATAAGCTCTCTATATCTTTATATCTCTATGGTACAGATAAAAAACTTTAGTATCTACTATTATTGGACTGCTAGGGAGTCTTTTATATAAGCTCCAGCTGTTCATAAGCGACAATAACCTTAAAAAAAACCTTTTTACTTACATATTTAAATTAATTTTCAGTGATATATTAGAAAAATCCTTTTCAAAATCACTTGTTCACCGACAGTTTAATCCTCTAGTGACCTCATAATCCTTATCTTCCTTAATTGACAGGGATTTACATCTCCCCAAAAACTGCTGCTGTTCTTTTTGTACCTTAAGAATAACTGATTTTTTATTTGCAATTGCTGTAGTCTAGACATGATGTACATTAGGGGTATATAGAAACCAATATTGAGATATCAAACTACCGCCTCCTGCGAAAGTTGCATCATTAGAAACTAAAGGATCGTAGAAAAATGGATTTTGGTTTGACCCCCCCTTACCCCCCCCCCCAATTGCGTTCAAAGGTTCGTATCAAGCAAAACTTTTTTGTTGTTGCTTATTTTGAAGAAAATTAGTTTTTTACTAAATTTAGCTATGACCAATTTATGACTTGTTATTTTTGCAAATTTTCGTCAAGTAATATTAGTGCCAATAAATAACATAAGTGCTGACGCACCAACCATTTTTAAACAACAGCTCTTACTACTGTTCTTTTATAGTTTAAAACCCCCCCCCCCCCCTTACATCATGTTGATGTTTTTAAGTTATTTTTAAATACGTTTATTTTTCACATCTTAATTTTCATGCAGTAAATTTGGCACATAAAATTAAATTGTATGAATATTCTTCTTATTTTAATGTAGGGAGTTTTTTATGACTCCATGGTTGATAATATATATCCATGATATTGGCATTCAGGGTTTCAAAAGATCAGAACGAAATAAGAGGAATTATCCAAAGGTTGCAATCATGGCTGACAGATTTATATTGTCTGATACTGAGCGCAGCGAATGAGGAAATATCATCAAGGATCCTCAAAAAAGGACACTCAAAAATTGGAATTCATTGGTTTGACTCACAAATAGACGCAACGAAAGTGGTTTGAAGCTTGGAAATCGACTAAAAAAATATTTCGGGGGTAAGGGGGGGGGGGTCAAAACCAAAATCCATTTTTCTACGATCATTTAGTTTCTAATGACGCAACTTTCACGGGGGTGGTAGTTTGATATCTCATATTAGGTTTCTATAATACCCCCTAATGTACACATATGTGTGATCTAAAGGCGTGTACTCATCCCCCCTCTCCTCACAATGCACAATCCTTTTTTTCTCCAGACGTGAATATTGCAAGGCCCCAAATAATAAGAATAAAATCATCATTTCTTTTATACTGCTTAACTATTGAGCAAGTTAAATAGGCACGGACTGTATCGGATGCATACTATTCCTGTTCTGGAATAAAATTATTGTATTTATTACAAATATTGTTCCATATCAAGTTCAGTTCGGACTTCAGCTATGCGCCTGTAATAAGTATTGCAACAGCAACCCCTAAAAATTACAATGATCATGCTGATACTGCTATAGAAAAAAATATTGAAAACTACTAAAATATATTGCTCCCCTCTTTTTTAATCAGGGAAGTTACTTATCTCTTTTGATCCCACTTCTGTCAATTAGTGCTTTAGTTTTTGAATTCCGTCCGCCCATTTATTCTTTTAATTTACCAAGTAATTTTCCCTCTATAAAAATTAACTTTGATCTTAGTACTAGAAGTCTAGTTTCGTATGAAGAGGTTCCTGAGGAGTCGCGCGGCCCTGATACCAGCAGACATTCCCAGGCTCTAGAAGAGGGACCAGCAGCCGCAACATCCTCTTGGAGACCTCAATCCTCAGTAGTTGAAACTTAAAATAGGGACATATCTTAGAAATATCTTATAGGCCTTCCATTTTTATGGAGGTTTTTTAAAATCTACGGATACCGTTCCAATCGTTAGATTTAAATTCATCTACCAATCTTCCGGTAGTGATTGGACATAACTTTCTACCAACTGCCAATACGGTGGTAGTTTTTTTCCTACGAATCCAGCTCCGCATAAATATATCATTAGTGACGTATCAAAACTATATTGTAGCAATATATTATATAATGACGCAAGTAGAAGGAAGAACATTACAAAATTTATTCTTCCCGGTCGCCAATATGACGTCATTAAAAATCACCGGCATGCAAAAAGTAAGTTATCTTGACAATATGGGCGTACCTTGTTTTCAATATATCTTGTATTTGATGAGTTTTATTTGAAAGTTACAATTGTTTATTACCGACTTGTTTGGAGTCTAGGCCAGAATGCTTTCATGGTATCGAAAAACTAGTTCCCTCATTCCGATCAGAGGGCAAGATTGAATACATGGATTCGCGACTCTGATCATTGGAGGCTCTCTTATTTGATGATTGTTGATTGTGACGTCACACATCACTCTCTCTCTCTTGATGTTTATGCATATGTATAGGTTGCATGTGAGTCATAACGAATAAAAGTTGAGTCTTGCAAAAAGAGCTCTTTAGCTGATGGTATTGAGTCCGATTATGTATCTCAATTAAATTCATTGACTATTCATGACATCTTACTACACTTCTGGGGGGGGGGGGGGGTATACTGTATACACACGCAGAAGTATGAAGAGACGAAGAAGAGAACAGTTCATCATCTCCCTTCTTTATTCTTCCTTTATCTTACTGTTGCTCTGCTTTGATGGAATAAGAAAAAAGGGAGATGTATATATACACACGCAGAAGTATGGAGAGACGAAAAAGGGAACAGTTTATCATCTCCCTTCCCCCCCCCCCCTTATCTTAGTGTTAGCTCTGTGATTTTGAAAGGATCTAATGCACGTGTTAGCTTTATGATCTGGAGCAGAAGTTAAATTTCGCTAAACCTCTACCAAAAATTTAGAAAAAATGATGTATTCCTTTTTTTCAGAAAAAGTCACATTTCATGGAAATATTTAACTTTTTTAAATACAACTTTTTTTGGTGCAAATTTAGAACTCTCATCTGTAGATTTTAGTTGAAAATTAAAAAATTGGAAATAAAATGAGACAGATATGAGCTTTTAAAAAATGAATCAAGTTTTCTACTTTAAAAACGATTTGCTCAAATCTCATTTAGATAGAGATAAATGGATTAGTGTTCTAAAAAACCCTGGTATATCAGTAAACTAATGATTTTTTGAAAATAAGTCTACACCGTATATTTTAGGAGAAAATTCAAATACTTGAAAAAATAGGACTTTTTAGGAAAATATATATTGCTAATTTTCTCAGAAACCTAGCCTGACAGAGCAAAACTAAGCACATATTCGGAATCAGGGGGTCATTCTACATCTATCTAGACCTCTGGAATATGGATTTTTTTTGAAACGCAGGCCTTTTTATTAAATAGCTATTTAATAAAAAGTAACATATTTAGATCATCCAATTTTTATGACACAATGCTTTGTGTTTGTATCAATTTATATCCCATGGAATAATAATAATAATTATTATTTCCTTGGCTCTTACAAAAAAATGGTTCGTTAGGAGCTGAATAATTTTGAGACTTTTATGCCTTTATGCTTTTGAGGCCCACAAAGGAAATATCCTTTTATGAGGAAGCAAATCAATAAAATCGGAAATAGTATGAAAGACTCCCATTTCTCTTGATTTTTTTTTCAAGGAAGAGGAAATAAATATAGAATTATGAGGCCCCACCATTGTGTGTGTGTGTGGGTGATTGAACAGGAACACAGATGTCTATTAAGAAATGAAATTCCTATAATGTACGATAATTGCTACTTTCATTTTGTGTGAATGTGGAAAATGGGTCTCCCCATAGACAGGCTTAACTAATGGACAGTGGTCCTTATGTGGGGTTCCAAAACTAGAAGAAAGAAGAGAAAAAAGGCATATGAATGAGTTTTTTTTTGTCCATTAGAGATAAAGATTTGCCTAAACCATATTAGTTTTTAGGGTATGATTAGATTATAAAAAATCATTAACTTATTACTTTATCGATGGGGCTAACATTTTTTGGCTAAATGGTTAGACCCTTAACTGGAAACTCAACTAAGAAGAACCATTCAACAACCAACTTAAAGACGTTGGTAATGTAGTTAAAATGGCTGCTATTCAAGGTAGTAAACAATGAAATAGGATCTACATTGTAATAGAATACTAGGGAATAGAAGAAGGGAAATCATCCTTCAATTAATACCAGTGATGTCAGACTAATTGGATCCTTTTAAAACTTTATTTCATTATCATTGCGTCACTGTTTTTATGCTATTTTCCATTTTATCTACAGGAGAACGGCGACGCAGTGACAGCAGCACAGCACCCTCAGCGGCCCTCTGTGTCTCCACCGAAATACCCCCACAGATAGAGGGCTCTATGACGAAAACATTTCGGCCGATTTAAAACGGTATAATATAGTTAGAGGGCCTCATAAATCCAGCGGTTAATGAAGAAACAAGACGTTCTTTTAATGTCTCACATTACCATACCAAAACAAAGTCTGGTATGAAACTCTCTCGTAGCTGGCTTTGCTACTCCCCTATATTGGACCGTGCGTACTGCGAGCCATGCTAGCTATTTGGAGACCGCAGTTCACCATTCTACAAGGCAGCAAGGGTGAATGGAGTTATAGATTGGGGGAATTTATCTCAAAAATAAATAGCTATGAATCCTCCCAAATATATTGTATAGCTTTTAATGTCTACGAGCAATGGAAACTGAACGTAACAATTTATGTGGAAATGGAGAGTACATAACGCCACTGCATTTGGAAACAAGTCTGGAACGCATTGTCAATGTGACCCTAATGTGGCCACTTGCAACCTGTCCTTCTGGAGACACAGGGAATGTTTGGGACAGGCAAGCAGCGGATGTTTTCTAACCATTATCCAATTGCCAGCAGCCTATGACCTTTACTTAAAGAGCAAATCAATTGTCCTGAAGGCTCAGTTAAGGACCTTAGCCCTGACATCCAGAACGAGACCATATATATGTATTGGAAGTTAAGTAGGACATAACGGCTGAAATAAACGAAGCAACGTTTCATTCAGTCATTAAGGATACCACGCCGGATCTATCCAAGCACGACCAGTTATGCCAAGTATATAGATAGGTAACATAGTCAGGAATACAATGACATGAAAATTGAAAGTGTGCTTTATATTGCTTTATTTTAACGTTTTCATGTTCAGCGTTATAAGTATTTTGTTTGTGCTTATATCATGTTCCCCAGCTTGTTATGTGAAACGGTTGTATAAATACGAATAAAAAATTTTTTTTTTGTAAACAAAAAAAACAGCATTCAAGAAAATGGTCTTGATTTTTCTAATTGTCGTGGGCAAGACTATGACGGAGTAGTGAACATGAGTGGGATTCATATTGGTGTCTATAAAAGAATTAAAGAACAGGAACCTTTGTCACTTATGTACATGGTCCAATTCACACTTGAATCTAGTCCTTAATGATGCTGTGAAAGACATTACTGAGCTCAAGCAATTTTATGAGTCTGTCGAAAATGTTTACTTGTTCTTTGGCCACAATGTTAAACGGTGTGTCATGCTGGATGGGCTTATTTAATCCCTAGGTCAGCTCACATATCTTTTGTTAAGACTTATTCAATTGTCCAGTAATTTATTATTATTGTTGAAAAGTAATTTGAGCCATAATGCTAAATATGTTGTTTTTTATACGACTCCTCTTAATAAATTTTTTTTGTTGTTGATTTATGATAGTTATAATTTTATCACAAAAAGCAAAAACGCATCATGTAAACTAACGCAGTTAATTCGTTTATATTTCCATAGAAAAGTACTTTAGTGTGAACTGTTAGTCAGATTTGTTATTTCATTTTATTAATCTTTCAAAAAAAATTGTTTCGAGAGTCAAATTTGTAGATCTAGGGCAGCCCATTGATACTGGGTATTTTGATATCAAGTAACGGTGGTAATTTATTCTATCTATAACTATTATTTTTTCTTCAGAATTCTGAAATCTAAGAGCACCGCCTTTTATTGTTAGATTTTTACCACAAATCTACCGACCCACCAATACCGATTGGACAAAGCTCGTTAAAAATATATAAATACTGGTTTTTTATTTATTCTAATATCGTCCCAGTTTTTCCCATTGGTCTCTAAAAGGACCTCGTTGTTATTTAGCTTGTTCAACGAACAAGCACGCCTATAATCAAGTTGTTATATTTTTGGTATGACTTCAAAATGAACCACATTAAGCTAGAACCAAGATATACCCTGAACCCATAGGATAAACTACACTCAAGCGTATCTGAGAGGAGTTGATTTTATTTCAAATAATTATGTGGGTTTAAAATATAATAACTGAGTCTCATGAATCTTAGTATTTTTAATTGTCTATTCATTGTTATAAACTTCATTGGTTTAGACCAGGGGTCACCAACCTTTTTTAAACTGAGGGCTACTTCTTGGGTGTGGATTCATGTGAAGGGCTACCAATTTGATATGTGCTTCTGATATAACAATTTACTCGGTTTGCCTGTATTTTTAATACTAATTAGTGATATTCGCCTGCTTTAGATTATTTTCATAATAAAAATTCACAATAATCATCATAATGACTTTAAAAGGAATCTGTGAGCCTTGTTCTGTGTCTATTTTTGATGTAATTCATGTCAGAAAAGTCTGATTCACAAAGGTAAGTTGAACCAAACAGGCTAGCCACCTTCATAGCTGCTGTGCATAGACCACTAAAACTTTCTATATCAACAAGGCCCCAGAAGTTTTCTTTAGCCTTATGGGCCTTGAGGTGGATGTCATTTTGTAAAGTCACTATTTCCATTTCCACCTGCCCAGCATCCAAGCTAAGTATTTCACTTAGTTGCTCAGCAATGCACGTTGTGTCCACGTTCATAAAGGATTTGAAATGACCGACACACATGGCTCCAGCTTATCAATGGCCACAAAACCGACTTTCAAACTCTTGCCCTAGCCTGTTTATGACTTGAGAGTACTTCTCAGCAACTTTGCCCAAACTCTCAGACGCAGAAACATTGTCTTTCAGCACCATCTGCAAAGAGGGGAAATGGAGGACCTTTTTCCTCTGTAAATGCGCAGAGAAAAATGTTCATCTGGGCTTTAAGCGCATTTAAAGCACTGATCATGTCTGCAACAGTCTTTCCTTTCCCCTGCAGCGCACGGTCAGATTGTTCAGTTTTCCCAGTAATGTCTGTCAGAAATTCCAGG
>CP045890.1:7064444-7092835 GCA_013387185.1 Caligus rogercresseyi | reverse complement strand
ATTGCCATTTTTTCCGTTTTATATCTTTAAGGCTGGTTATTTAAAAATCGTAAAAGACGAGAATAATTTTGTGAATGATGTCATCGCAGGTGACTTCATAATTAAAAATAAGTTCCCTTCAACAGTTGTCAGTGGGTTTCCGCACCATTTTTTCCAATTTTGTATTCCTTAAGGCTGGGAATTTAACATCGTAAAATGAAGAAATGAAATCACACGAATATTTCATGATGTCATCACTTTCTTTTCATATTCAAATCAGTTCCTTCACAGGTGTCATTGGGTCAGGCTTCATTTTGGATTTTATAATTTAAAAACCACTTAGGCAGTAAAAAGTCTCCCTAGAGGTTACATTAGATCATAAGTTAATAAGCACCCCCAGGGAGCAAAAAGAACTAACATTATAACCAACTCCTATGCTATATATATGTAGCATATGTACTATGAAATAATGCTTACAAATAACTTTTTTTGTTTTTCATCCAATTTTAAAACTTTCTTCACATTTGCATTATACTCCCCAATGGGAACAACTATATTAACAAAAATAAAAAATAAAAAATGACAAAAATCATGGGGAACCCTTAAGTTTTTTGAAAAAAAAATCAGTTTTTGGGTTTTGAAAAAATATAAAACAATTGAGAAGGACTTTTTTATAATGTATTGCCAGGCTTTTTTAAGCTCCTTCTTATGAACTCAAGTTGAATCTGTGAGTTCCCCAGGAGGCGGAGAAAACAACCCTTTTCCATTTTGCAGTTTTTATGCCAAAACTCAAAAATTATAACTAAAATTAATGTTATATGCAACACGAACGTATTAGAAATGCAAAACTCTATAGATACTATTTTATAACTTGATGCGATCAATCTAACTGACAACCCACAGAAGGCCCTCCAGAATTTAGGATTTCAAAAATATTCCGCTTCGTCCATGAAATTCGACCTAATATTCAATCCCGGATTTGAGGCTCTTAATGACCTCGGATCCGGATACTGACAACATCAAAGTTGCTCCCTTTGTGAAGTTGAATATGTTGTGCAAAAAATATATTGCGAAAACTTGCAAATTGAAAAAATCCGGATCCCGGCCCAAATATGTCCCGGAGGCGGACATTGACTTAACCAACCTAGGCTTATTTGCAAGGCCTTCGTTTCGTATCTTTTGTTTTGAACTTTTTTTTGTATTAAAAATCGTCCCAGAGGTTTTCTTGAATTTCCCGACAGGCCGGTCGGTTTCCGGGAAATTTCTTTTGGACCCGATTGTAAACTCTATTCTTGATGTCCTTTTAGAGTAGCGTTTTTTCGAAATGGGAAAGAATCAAAAGTTAAGGAAATGACATAATCCGGGTCCGGGAGTTTCTGGATCCGGAATTTTTTTCCGGATCCAGGTTCTTGAGTAGAGATGCAGATAACTTTTAGTTTGCGTTCTGTCTCTAAAACATCTCACTTACAAACTATGGACAACCAAAAATTTTCAAGCCTTTTTTCAAGGTGTCAAACGAATTTTCCGGGAAACACTCAAAAAACAAAAAAACGTCTTTGTACCTCAATCTTATCCACAGAAAATTTGGGCAAAATCTAACTTGCAAATTTTAAAAAATCCACAAAAATCGTTTTGGCGAATAAAATAAGCATGTCGATGACGAATTTTCCGGGAGTTGACACCCCACTAAAACACTCCCTGAGCTCCAAAACTATTCACTGAAAATTTCGTCAAGATCTAATGACCCGTTCGGGAGATATAGGGAAACGAACGAACGCACAAACGAACGCACAAACGAACGAACGAACGAACGAACGGAATTTTTTTTATAAGTATAGAGATATATATATTATATATATATTATATAAGGTATACAAAATATATAGATTTATATATGTATATATATATTGTAAACAGTAAAAAAAGTATCATCTAAAAAACACCACTATTTGTAATGGTCTTAATATAGAATATCATAATACTACAAATTAAGCTCTTGAAGCCGAGAAGGCTTAGTGAATCTAAATAGTTTCCATGCGGTATAAATGCATAGCCACTCTTCAATGTTTGTAGATGTAATGAACCCTTCTAATTTTTGTAAATCATAATTCCATCTGGTCTCAATTTGTTATGATATTTATTTACCTGAAATTGGGATTTATTTGTATGACTATTATTTATTTGAAATATAAACTTTGTCCATCAGTATCCACAAAGTGTTCCCTATCTATAATTCTTTTTGGTGCTATCTTTTTTCAACTAAGGAGATTATAACAAATACGTTGATATTCAAGGCTACTAAATGTTGCTTGTGAATACTTAGAGACCTTGGAGAAACAAATGACAATCACTTTAATTTTTTTTGATGCACAAGTAATCTTGAGGTTATATATATTTCAAATAATGCTTATAAAATACCAGCATTATATAGTTCTTATCACTTGGCGCAAAGCTCATTTCATTCATGAGACATGTTCCACTTTTTATGTTTAAGAGAAATCATAAAAATATCTTTGCCAGATCTAGAATTACAAAAAAGAGAGGAGAATAATGACTTTTTAACAATGGAGCTATATATACCTTCTTTCGCATCCTTATATGCCATTAACAGACTATTATTATTGAGCATTGTCAATGGGCCCTAATGCCCCTTAAATAAATGTCTCTGAAATAAAAGAAATCTTGCTCATAAAAGTCTCTGAGAACATAACAAATTGCTATGGCGGTTAAATTGACCTACCAGAAGGGTTTTACGATGATAAAGGGATGAGGAGGTTACATTGCAGATCTATTATTATTTCGGACAATAAATAATCATAACATGTCATGAAGTGCTCAAGAGAGAATAAAGCGCGTTGGAACTAATGGGGATTCAAAACGAGCGGTTTTTTGACAGACGCGCACGAGTTCGGCCAAAAGTCATACGTAGTTTTTAATCAGTATTGTTTTATACAGGAAACAATAGGAGTACCCGGCCCGGTGTCTAAAAATCACCGGGCCGGGACTTATTAATTCTCGGCCCGGCTCTCGGCGAAAAAAAAAGTGTCCCAGTCGTTTCCTGGTTTTAAATTATATCATCTTTCATCGAAAATTGACGTGAGCAAATGAACTACTTAAAGATCAGCTGCGGGCAACTGGATTGCTTCAAGAAATAATTGTAAAGGATGGATATTCAGTTCATAATAGTTTTTATCATGAAATAATATTTTATATATTTTTTTTTTCTGCAAGCCAAAACTGCTCGTTTTGAATCATCTTTTATAAATGCTAGACTGTTGAACTCTGCCATTATAATGACGGCAATTATTTGATCAAATAATATTAATATCAAAAGCATTAGCACTGTCACCTTGTTTAAATATTTTGTCTGTTCTTTTTTATACATTTATAGATAATGTAACAAAGAAGAAACAAGAGGTTTGGACATATATATTTCAAAGATTTTATTTAATACATAAACATTCCTACATCGAAAACCTTCATATGAAATTAGATCTTTATTTTTTTATCAAATGGTATTTTGAACAGTAATAGGTCAAATTAGAAGAAAAAAAATCTTAAACTTAGGCCAAGAACATTATATCTTATTGTTTTATGATTTACTGTCAAATATGCTGCATACTGAATTCCCCTATAAGTTGGTTCAGCGTCTCCATGAAATCAACATTAAATTGTCGATAATAATTGTAAAGTATTTTAGTGATTTTTTAAATGTGTTTATGTAATGATGTAAAAAAAATATAATGTAACCTATTTGATGGAAAATAAATTGTTGTACTGAGGTACCAAAAAAACAAAAAACAAGACAAAAAAACATTAAATTGTCAAAAAAGTACGCTTCAAAACCATTAGAACATAACCAGCGGTGTAACTAGAGTACCTCATCAAATGTTTAAAACCATTAATGGTCCGTCGTGAGGAGCCTCTGGTATAAAGTATTTGTAATGTTAAAAATAATATTTAATGCTATCTTAAGTTTTTTTGTTACTAAATGGAGTCAAGTGCTTACTGCCTTTTTATTAAATTGATAGAGATTGAAATAAAGTCGAAAAACCTTTTTTTATTCTTAATTACATAAATATCACCGCCCTATGTAATAACTATTTCCTCAATACCTGAATAAAAGAAGGAAGAGGAATTGGCAACTGATGAGATCCATCTTAATTCCCCTTTTATTACAATATATCTATTATTATTATTAAAGTGAATGAACAAAAGAAAAAAGGACGGACTTCTTATTACTGCCCCAGTTAAAGTCTAAGTATCAAGTTTTAAGGAATAGAATAAGTCATATATGACCTAATATATCCATGACGTCATTTGAATCAACTAATCTTTTATGAATAATTAAATAAGACGACGTACCTGGTCATTCAATGCTTGGTTTCCTTTTAAAAAGTTCCCAATGCAACTAAATAATTTCCCCTTGTGAGGCAGCCATCGGGGTTATTAAAGAGCTCTGTAAGTGGATATAATTATTACTCTTTGTTGATTATCCAGTTATTAACGTGGTTTTTGATAGACATTCTTTTTAAAATGTTTGATATACATTTTACTCATATTATCCTAAGTTATTAATCTAATGTTTTTTATATAGGTAGAGGAAATTTCGCCCACAATTCCATATTTTACTATTATACATATTATACATGATAAAAAACAGGAATATGAACATACGGGTGTTCCATCAGAAATGTAATTTTTAAATTGCGATTAGAAGTACTTGAAATTCGTCAAATTCCCTCATAGATGCATCATTTTAAAGGAAAAGAATGGATTTTTATGATTATAAAATAATTATTGTCCTATATCATAAGAGGCACATCTGAAGCCTTACAAAAATGAAGTATAAATTAATTATCAGCGTACTATGCAGGATGATCTATTTCTTCTCATGTTCCGAAAAAAATTCAGGTTGATAATCAATGCAGATTTTATATTTATTGATAAAAATCCCCTCTTTATGAACAAATGGAGTATCAATAATACGATTGAATTATTTTAAATACTTCTAATTCACAATTTAAAAAATACATTTCTGATGGAACACACTGTATATAAAGTAGTAATATATATGTACATATGATATAAAGACTTGCAAAATAACTTTATTCGCTATGAGACCATTATAACCATTTATGAAACAGATGTCTGGCTTTATATTTTTGAAAAAATACTTAATTAAGTCGTTCATCTACTGGCATAAAATGTAGTAAAGAGTCGATTAGATTTTCAAGAAGTTTTTTAAATTCCAAACATAGACATTATGCAAATCATAACTTTTTTGTAGAATAAGTTTTTCATCAACATAGTATAAAACTGATGGCCTGATAAGCTTTCTAATCTAGAAAAACATTACAATTTTCACTCTCATTGATACTCTGATGCTGTCAAGTATTTAGTATTCACAAAATTGGAAAGAGATAAGTTTACCAAAAATCTATAACAAAGATTCAGAATGTATATGTTATTCATTTAATTTTATACCCAATACAATCATTTAAAGATTGAAAATATGGTCATGTTATAATAGGATCCAAATATTGAATCTTTTAGAATGAATCTCAAAATAATGATTTTAGATTATTAGGATACTTTATTCATTCATTCTTTCAATAGACAATTTAAATCTATAAAGTTGGTGATGCCGTTCGATTGTATAACAGTGATTGAGATATTAGTAAAAATTGGTTATCAGATATAGTTTCAGTAAAAATATATAATTTGTTCTTTTGAAACTAATGATACTTGGAATGATAATTTTCACTTTTGAGTAAGAGTAATTAGAGTAAAATTTATATATTAAATACCTTACCGGATTCAAAACTTTATTCTGTTACAGATATAAATTTACCTTTTTGGATATATGCAACTCTTTGTTAACTCATTCGCTGCATATGTTGATTTATGGGAACAAATGATTTGGAAACAATTAATTATATTCAGCGTTTAAATAACATCCCTTAGCAACTAATGGGCTACGGAGTATATATATATGTTATATCCTAATATTGAAAAGTTGTGTTTTTTACACACTTGAGGATCTAAAATACAATTACCTGGTTCATATCTTACATGTCGGGGTCAAACAGTGAGGGGATTGGAATGACGCTATTTCCGTCCTTCTGTTGGCCAAGTGGGATGTTAGACCTAGATTGGATCCTTGGAGCGGTCCTCTTCGCTGTCGTGATTGACGGTCATGGCTTTTGCTATAATTAAGGACGTCATGCAGTATGTTGATGACTACCTGGGCGATATTCTGAAAGGGCTCACTCTGTCAGCTTAGGTCTCCGCCGACATCTCAGCAGACATGAGACTCGTCCTAAACCTAGATACACCTCAATTGTTAAGTCTGTGAACGTTCAGCAAATCCAACGTCGATGGGGTCACAGTTGATGTGGAAGTGAACTCGAGGCCCTTGGCTATAAATGAGACAAGAGGCTCTTACCGACACTCTATGTTGAAAATATTAACTCCTCACTTTACCATACATCTGGAAATATACGCTGCCTCAGAGCCCAATTGCTGTGTGACTCTCTCACTCTTCTGGCCAAGTCAATTTTTACTTGACAAAGTCCAAGTCTACTCTTATCTTACATTCCAGCAAGAATAATGATTACTGACCCCTAAACCTTGATGGCAGATCGATTTCAGGCTTTAATCAATGAAATGGCTAGAGTGCTTCTTGGTTGGAGGAGGAAGGACCATGTAACTGTCAAAGAGCTAACAGATAGGGCAAGCTTG
Organism: Caligus rogercresseyi; assembly: GCA_013387185.1. NCBI lineage: Eukaryota > Metazoa > Arthropoda > Copepoda > Siphonostomatoida > Caligidae > Caligus > Caligus rogercresseyi. The sequence goes on along the minus strand of CP045890.1, from coordinate 7,086,112 downwards.
AGGAGTCTCAACCATGTTGCTGCTCAGTCGTCTGGAATACTGGCTTGTAAATATTTAGGCCGGTCACCAGCTACATCGAATTTTTTTGTACATCTCCCATGGATGCCAGGACCAGGTCGGCCAAGTTCAATATCATGAGAATCCCTATGCCCAACAATGGTAGTATGGTCCTGTGGACCATTTAAGATCTGCACGGATATGGTTGATTTAAAAAAAAATCAGTGGGACACAGTATTTACCCTACTGTGTTCTTTATTGTTTTTCATTATTTAGTGTTGATAGTTATTATATATCTTATTTATTAAGTTTTATCACTATTTTATATTAATGTTTTATACCGGCTAATCTTAACGAACTAGTTATTTTTATAAAGTTACTAGAATTATACTTTATTACACAAATATCTCTATTGGGTTTTTTAATGTAACGTTAGTAACTGATTGTTAACCTTAATAAGCATATATTGTTATCTCGGACGTCACCATAACTAACTAGAGGCTATATACACTCAGAGAGTGTGTACCTCCGCCGATCCCCACAACATTCTCATTCTAACATTCTCCCTTTCACACGCCCGATTTTCTATCTCTAATCATTGTTTCCTCTCTGTTAGCTCATTTTGCATATTAAAAAAGCACTCAGAGACGGGAAGAGGGAGAAGTTTAAGCTACGTCACTGGGTTAACATAGTCCTGAGCTGATATATGAACAATAAACGTCAATGAATTTTTTTAGCGTTTGTTCTTTCCTACTCCCTGAATAGAGACCCCATTTCATTATTATTATTTAGTATTTTGCTCATTTTGCATATTAAAAAAGCACTTAGAGATGCCAAAATTAATCACTTGTTTCTTTTGGCATTTCCAACAACTTTACAAAGTTTCATTTGATCCGTTCAGTACTTTTTGAACTATCCTGCTGACAAACAAACCAACAAACGCCAGTGAAAACAATACCTCCTTCGGCGGAGGTAATTATACATATATATATATATATATATATATATATATATATATATATATATATGAAAGTGTCCCCATGAAAGTCCATGAGAAATAGCTATTTTTTTGTCCCCGTTGAATTTCATAGGTAAATTATTCATTTATATATTAAATACATACAAATAAGTAGACTAAAACGATTTCTTTTCTTTTCCGGGTTTCAACGTGTCATAGAAGGTGCTGTTATTTGAAAACAGTTTGGGCGTAGAACCTTGTAATCATTTTCTGTTGCAATAAATCACATCAAATTGTTTTATATAAATTATAAATTTATGATTTTATACCATATCGCCTCTGAAGCTCAATTCTTTTTCATAAATATGTAAGTTAAAGAGCAACTATCGTCTAAATATCACCATCAGCTTTTTTTTTTTTTCAAGAAAAAATATATTGGCTCTTAAATTCACTATCGGCCAGCCACACGTTTAAACCTATTCACAATGTTCATTTTTAAACCATCAGATAGCAAAAGAAAAAGGTATACATATTTACGTACGCATAGATATAATCATTAGAGATTTAATATTTCGAAAAAAAAACCTCTTTTTATTTTAAACAGTGCATATTTTCAGGTCCTTACTTCGCTGATCCATTGCATGTTCGATAAGACATCTTCCAAGATGCTACCTATCTAGTCAAATATCAGCGTTCCAGGCGCTGTGCACTGTTACTTAAAGACTATGATGTTCCCCACCTTTGGATCATGGTTAATTTTCCAAGGTGACCTCTTTGACTTTTACTTAAATTACTTTGTCCTAATGAATAAAGATAAAATAATATTTGCACATAACTTGCCTCATTTGAAATTGGTAATATTTACTTGTATTATTTATAATTCCAATGCACTGTCAATATTAATCAAGTGAGCAAATAAATTTACGTAATCCAAGTCTTTGTAAAAAGTCAAATCCACAAGCTACAGGAATTATATTTTAAAGCTCAATATAGTATAACTAAGGAGAATATATATTAATTGTTTTTAATTACTTTTATCAAAGCATTTACAAATTGCACATGACTAAATAACATTATATTTTGTTTGTTTACATCTGTCAAACATCTTTATTTCCCCATGTCTTTAATTAAGAAACTGAAAATCATTCCCGATATCTAAAATATCCAAATACTAAAGTTTATTTATATTTTAATACATTTCTATATAGTAACTAATGTAACCTGACATTTTATATACATATAAGTTGGTTTCAAAACAATCCTTTAATTGATAATACTTATCAAATACGATAGTATTAATGAAATAGTAATCATATTAAGATTATTAGGACTTATTTAAATTAATGGTACAAAGGTTAATTGAGAAATAAAATACAGAATACATGTCAAATATATATTATTGTTCCTTTGGAAGAAATAATCCTTAATCTGAAATATATATTTGGTTATTAAGAGAAGTCGAATACAAAATGTTTATAATAAAATAAAATGATACATTTAACATAAAAATCTCTGTCTATTAAGAATTATTCGTAGGAGACGTTCAGCAGTCGGAAGAGTTAAAACGCTGCACACGTTATCTATCAAGAAAATACGTCAACGTTCCCACAAGGTCCCTACAGTTCTACGATACCTTGGCTTGAAGATATCTTTCCAATCATCTGTCTATTTAAAAAATAAGAGTAGTTCTAAATAATATTATTGGCTCTGCAATTATGGGATCACCTGGGAGTCCCAGTTTGTTTAAGAAAAAACAATAAGCCATTGAGTGTATTGAAAAAAAACATTGCTGCAAAAAATATATAACTACGTCTGATTCGGGCCCATTCATCTATGAAATAACTAAATATTCAAAATAGAAAAAGTTTTTCTTCTCATTTTTAGCTGTTGTTTAATATAATATGTCTGAAAATGGTTGCCTTATTTGGTGTAACAATCTAGTTGACCAGATTGAGATGCTTCAACCATCGTGCGGTCTTCTCTCGATTGTTATTATCCGTTCTATATCATTGCTGATTTTTGTCTTATATGATTGAAGTTTGTTAATTGTTTATTCCTTTTTTGCCAATTTGGTTGGATAGAATTGCATCCGACTCGATATAATACGCATTATACCATTAAATTTAATCTGTCGAACCTAGGATCTTATCAATGAGGTAGACCAAAAAAGACCATCCCCTCTCGGAATTCGAATCCCCACCCCCAACATTGAGACTTGAACTAACGCACTTCCTTTGCTAAAAGTAGTTGTTTTCCGAAAAAAATTGTGATATTCCTTTGTGTCGTAAAGGTACATAATTAATTTAATGTATAAAGGCATAAATTATTGATGTAATTATGCGCTCTCAACGTTGGGGGTCGAGCAAGTTTCTCCTAAGCCAGTGGTTCCCAAACTTTTTTCTGCTGGGCATAATAAATTTTTGCGCCCCCCCCCCCCCAAAAAAAAGGACATACACACATTTGTTCTCATAGTCCATTGCAGTTTATTTCGCACATTGTAATTAATACAAACCTTCAACTTTTTTTGTTGTTGAAAAAATAAAAGTGAACTGCCATAAACTGCAGATTGTAATAAAAATAACAGTTTTCAAGCACCTTAACTGTCTAATTATGTTCAGTGTAACAGGTTTCTTTTAGATATTTAACATTTAATGCATTTTTGAAAATATTACCTTTCTGCAAAAATGGATTTTAAAACATGACCAACTCCCTGAGAGGAAAACAAGAGCAAAAACCCAAAGGTTTGTTGTGCAAAAATAGCACCTTTAATCCTCACATCTTTTCATCCTGCAGATCTTGTCAAATCAGGGTTGTAATCTTGAGATTGCCACTCTGAGTTCATTCTCAATATCCAGCTTTGATCTCTACTTGGCTTTGATGGAGGCCAAAGCAGAAAACCCCATCTCGCATAGGTAGGATGTGGCAAAAGGAAAGAATATGGCCAGGGGTCTCTTGCCAAGAAGTGGGTACTCTTTCACTACTCCAATCCAAAATGCAGCCAGTGTCTTTGACTGAAACTGCAGCCTCATTGTTGAGTCAGAGGTGACATCAATGAACTGTTCTTTCTCTGATGTGCTTAAGTCGGCAGTTGGTAATGCACTGAAGGGATCACGGATCCAATCATATTTTTTTGGATCATGTTGAGTTAAGTATTTGCAGGCACGGGTGCAGTTTTAGTAAAGAGAGACTGTTGAGCACGGCAGTTTACATGTTTTTGTTGGAAAAAGTCAACTGGTTTGTCTTTGTGCTCTGGATGATTTGTCTAATGTGGCGTCTTAGCTTGTTCGGCTTCAAGCGGTCACAAGTTAACATTTTACGACAGACAACAGACTGCGGTCTCTCCTCATTACCCACCGTTGTACAGGTGAAGCCAAAGGCAAGATATGTGTCGTCATATTTTCTTGTCTTTGCCTTGGAAGGAAATTGCTTTGGAGCACATCTGGTGATACTTCATCCACTACTTTGCGTTTACTTCAAATCAAAAAATTGTCTATGTTATGCTAGCAGTGTTATTAAGTCTAATTTATTTATATTTTCATTCATTCGTTTTCCCGCGCACCCCCCCCCCCTTGCAATTGCTCTGCGCCCCCCACTTTGGGAACCACTGTCCTAAGCTAACGTGCTCCTTTTTTATTCATATACACTTAGAAAATAACTCCAATGTTTGGATCGAGAATTGAAGATTGCCTTGTAAAATTATTACATTGTTTAAAAAGCAATAAATCATTTTTAAAATCAGAGCCATTAAGTTCTAACATATGCAAGTATTTATATATAACAACTGAAGCATCTTTGATTGAATAAACATTCTTTAGAAAAACGAAAGGATACTAAATACTAAAATCTCAAGATATATATTATTGCGAACCAACTTTATGATCAATATTCATATCGGAATGATTAACACTTATATTTTTTTTGTCTCATAGATATTTATTCACTTCCAATTCTTTCACGTCATATTTCCTCCCCGTTGGCTTCGAGGTCTTCGGATCGGAGGCCTACCATTCATGATAAAGCATTAGTCTTTTGATTTATATTGAGATATAAATTTAGTCGAAAACTTACCCCATCTGGTTTCACTACTAATAAAAACGGAAACGGATTATCCGGATTTCGCCTCAAATATTCTGCCATTGTACCTGTGAAATATTAAAATGATTTTAAGTGCCTTGGGTCTTGAGGGTCTTAAGGGTCTTTCATACCTTCCAAATTGGGCTTGCAGGCCGGGGTCAGTAAGAGGAGATGTGATAGTGAGAGAAGGAATATGATTTTGGAAGGGAACAACATGATTGACTGATCCCTTTTTCTCAATGAAGGAGATATCGTATTCTATTATTTGTTCTCCATTATGAAATAAAAATAACAATGGGAATAATGAATCGAATAGAAAATAAAAGAAAAATAGCTTTATGTTCCTAATAAGGAGTTCTAAACAAATACTATTTGCATACCATAAGTATAATGAGTATCGAATAGAGGTTTTTTGGTTTGTTTTGCTAAAAGCATGGAGAAGATAGATTGCCAGAGTCACGTATAGTAGCGTTGAATATTAGAGTATTTGTGGGTTCGCCATTGCTTTCAAAAAACAGCGACACAAAAAATGAAGAGATATTGAGACTTCATATTTTTAACATAAATAGGGAGAGTGACGTCACACTTCATATTTCATAATAAAAAATATCAAGTCTCACTCTCTCTTTAGCGCCTTATTTCTTTCCCTAACAATGGTGCGATAGCAAATACCCCGATATTTAACACTGCCATGCTTTGCTGTGACATTCTATATTCTCCAATTTAGTCTAGTCCATTTTAAACACATTAAATGTATAACCATAATTATATATTCAATGATAATTTTCCTTCTATGCTGTGTTCTTTATTCGAGAAAATTCTTTCAGTTCATAAATCTTTTGTATAGTGAAAATAGTCTTATATTTTGAGTATTTCAGTTTAAAAAATAATAATGAGTATCAAGTCCCTGATTGCAAAATATTGTAATAATGAGCCAAGCAATAGGAGAGGCTCATAAAAAGAGCTAAATCTATAATGCAGCCAGTTTAACATTATATTTTGTTTATTTTATTTGTAGTTTTTCTATCGTAATGAATGTAACTCAATCGAGGCATATCGATAATAAAAAGTCAACTCTCCATATATGGTATCTATATTTTATATACGTACCTTCGGAGTGGAAGTTGAAAACACACAGAATATTTCTTTTGGTACAAAATATATTCAAATTACAATAAATGAAAATGATGAGTTTTTAGAAAACGAAGGGCAAAACGTAGACAATGAGTATTCAATAAGAGAATACATGAATAAATCTGACGTCGGTGAGCGGAGCAAACAAACGAGTTCCAATTTCCGTCATCGTTGGAACTCCTAAGGGACTAATGGACCACATCAGGCGTCTCAACAGAGAATGAATATCATGCCCCGAATATCCCAACTCTGTGAAAACGGCATCGACGAAACTCCAGAGCAACTAATTCATGTCTTTCCGCCTCTAAGACAAAAAGATGCTCTTCGAAGGGGAGATCAGAGCAAGAAGTTGATGCTGGGAGGATTACATTAATTAAGTATATAAAAGTATGAACACCTTTTAACTATTTGGGTTATACAAATAAAAAAAACAGATTTTCGCTACCGTGGATTTCACTAACACGGATAATGTTCCAATGAATGTCCCATCTAGGAGCTAAACCAATAAAAGCCCGAAATGTAGGTTAAAAAATGGGAATCTTGGCAGAACAAGTATATGGATATGTCGGCAGAGAGATTGGTCCGACTTATCTTCTTCTTATCGGTCAACTGATTGAGTTCTACATTAGTTGGATAAATTTTGTTTATGATCCGTGATTAAAGCATATAACTTATTTTTAAAGACATATGGAATTAATTGATCATTAAAGAAAATAATTCAAACAATGTTACAAGTTAATTTTTTCAAGGTTAAAAGAACTCAATAAATGTATTGTTAGATTCAACAGTTTGGTTTTTTACCTTAGGAAACAGTTTTTACAATTAATAACTTAGTGGCAGTTCTTACTCTTTTATTACTAACTTCATTACATTTCTTAGAATTGCTTTGGGCTTTTACTCAGTTAAAAAACTGTGAGATGAAAAGTTATTTTCTTTGAAAGGAATCATCTATGTACGTAGGTAATTAGTATCAATTGAGTCCAGAGGCAGTTTCTGGGCTATAAAACATTTTTCACAACAAAATAGTTTTATATATATGCAAAAATAAACATTGTTTTTATCCGTCAAAAAAAGTCTTATGTTTAGTGTTGTGTGTTTCTAAATTAATTTTTCAAGGATCAGCCGTCTTTAAAGATAATTGTTTTTATCAGCTGGTAGACCAGATTCCTGGCAGTAAGTACACTTTACTTTTACTATGTAGTGCTCTTTTTAAAAGAAGAATTGTTGTTTTTTGTTCCGGAGTACCAAATAAAAGGATCTCATATTCCTTTTTCTCCAATTGAGAAATGGATTTGTGCCGGTGACTAATCAGTCCGTGGAGTCTATAAGCTTTTGGAATCGTCGTTGAGAAACTTAATTTCATCTCTTTTACTAGTATAAAACTGTGTAAAGTGTGACTACATAGGTATAAATATATTGTTTACATTAGGAGTGTTCCCTCCATCTCTTTAGTACTCCTTGCATAGGCGTAGGAGACGGGGGGGGGCAGGGGGGGGGCAACTGCCCCCCAAAATTCGGCTGAATGCTTAAATTCGGGCAAATTGGTTGAGGTATTCGGGCATTTAAGTTGAATATTTTTTTTGAAATTATGTAAGCAAACGGATTGTGAATTATAAACAAGAGCTTTCCACCTTTATGTGAACTCAATTCAATTTAAAATTTCAGCTTTTTCCCCTTTTGAAGAAAAATAACGCTCAACTTTTAGCTTATGAGAAATATGAAATTCAATTTTATCACACATTTAAGTTAATAATTTTGGTGCCACTGAAAATATGCACCTCGCACGTAGAAGGTAAGAAGAGTGTACTTTGATACTACTTAGTACTCAGTAAAAGAGATGTAAAATAACAACGGATCTACAAGTTATAGTACTACGATAGTAATAAAGTTCTTCTCAGAAATAATTGTTAAGTGAACATACCTTATGGAGTTTCGGCAACTTTATTCATCGAACTACTAAACAACACTTTTCTCTATAGAGGTAAGTTTCTGCTCGCTGTATTGACCAGAATGTACTTATATTTGAAAATTATAATTAAATTAATGTTCACTTCACTAAGTTAAATCCAATAAATTTTAGTTTTTGGTCATGAATAAGTCAAGAAAGAGGCTATACAGAAGCAGAGTAAGATGTTCAAACTGTGGGAAAGAAGTTGATGGCGACTACAAGAGGAAACACGTGTCAAGAGTGCATGAAAATGATGAACATGTAAAGTTTATTCCTTTGGTTGATCAAAAGCAGAAAAAACTTTCCTTCGGAATTATGAACAGTGAAAAAAAATGAGATAATGATGCCAACGGAGGCCACTTCCTATACAGAAGAATCAAGCAGTATAAAGGACATACCAACTGAAAATAATGAACATACTGAAGAGGTATAGGTGAAGATTCTTAATTTGCTAGCTGTAGAGGCAGTGGTAGAGGATATACAGCCTACAATGGACAAAACAGAAAATAATGATAAAGAGCATGGGCCCATAGGCTACCATCACACTGACATGCGAGATCATCCACATCAACCTCTGTTGGATGAATACAACAGGAAACAGCTAGATCAGGTAAGTGGGACAAGAGACTTTAATCCTGACCTGTTCAAGAAGTACCAATGGACGAGCTTTGATATTCCCACGAAATCTATAGGTTGTTTCTCGTGACAGAAGTTTTTATTTGATTCCACTTTCACATACAGCAATCGGTAGAAACTGGAACGACTAGTGAAGCATGCCAAGAGCGGTAATCATCGACTTGCAATGTCTTAATGGATAATTTCAAAAGTCAATAAAAATCATCAGACATCAGTCTTGGACCAACTTGATACAACCCACAAAGACTTGGTCCAAAAGAACAGAAATTACCTTAAAGTTATTGTAGAGTCCATCTTGTACACCGCACTGCAAAACATCCATCAGAGAGGCCATGAAGAAGACAGATCAATGATTGGACAGCAGTCATACATAAACCGTTGAAACCTTATGGAGCTTTTGAATTTGCGATGCAAAGACATTCCTTGGCTTGCCACTAGACTAAACTCAAATTTGGGGGCCCATCGTCAGTGGCTTTCGCCAAAAATCCAAAATGAAATACTGATGATTGCATTTAATTTAGTAAAGGAAATAGCTAAAAATGTTAGGGAAGCAGACGAGTTCAGTCTTATTGTGTATGAAACATCAGACGTTGGCAACCGGGAACAAGTGGCAGTGTGTTTGCGCTATGTAAACAATGAGCAGCCTACAGAAGCATTCGTGGGATTTTATTAAGCTAAGTCCACAACCGGTGATACACTGTTCAAAATTGTGCTTGAAGTTATCAACTGCCTAGAGTTACGCGTTGTAGATCAATGCTATGGCGGGGCATCCAACAAGACTGGGAAGGAAAAGGGAGTTGCCAAAAGAATTCAAGAGGTCTCAGCAAACGAAATAGTGAAATACCTCTGATCAAACTCCATCTCTGAAACTTTGCCACACTTCACTGAGATTTCAAAGACCTTAGCTAAAATACCAGTAACATAATGTTCAGCAGAGATATTTTTTTCTTGTTTGAGAAGACTCAAGACCTACCTCAGGTTCACCATGAGCCAGGAAAGGCTCCATGCTCTAGGACTTCTTAGCATCGAAAGGCGTTTTGTAAATAGAGTGGACATCAATACAATAATAGATTAATTTGGCAGACAAAAATGAAGAAACAACATGTTTTTCTAGTGTCTTCTGAAATAAAAATAATGTAATGAATAATGTGTAATTACAATAAAAAAGATAAAACTAAATATTTTTCTGCATTCGATTATTTTTTCATTGATTTAACAGTTCTTGTTAAAATTCGGGCAAATTGAATGCTGCCCCCAAACCAAACTCCTCCCCTACGCCTATGCCTTATTTTGTTGTAAGGAATTATTGCCACTAGAGATTAATACCATACGACACTTTTGTATAAAATTCATTTTTAAAGAAAACTATTGACTTTTGAGAAAAGCTTATCTATCAAAATAGCTTAATCGAGCATTATTTTTTTTTATAAAACCACCCAAATGAGCTCATTTATAGCACTTTTTTGTTAATATATAATGGATAATATTTGTATTAAATTGATCCATTAGAGTATATTACAATTGTGCTACGGTATGGAAGATTTCGTAAAGAGTAAACAATAACATCAGTCCTTGATTTCTGGACTTCGAGTATTTCGACCCCTGATTTGCCAGGAGTAGTGATAATGTGTCTAAGCCCTTGATCACATCCGTGGCTCAGGATCCTTCGTACACATCGCATCTTCATCCGGCTTCCTCTTATCAGGTTTAAAAGAAACGAATCCGGCGCTTCAAAAAGAAGATCCACATCTTACATCTCTCAAGTTTTCGAACCTTCAGGACTTGACTTCGAGAACCCTTCCAAAAAAAATCTCATTGGGTGTGCGGCCACTACTGAGGGCAGCCCACGGACTCAGAAGACGTATCCGTCTATCTTGACTTAATCGAAGGCATATAAACTTACATGAGAAAGGCGTTAGAATACGAAGGCCTTTCCTGAAATTATAGGATTAAGTTGAACCGGAGTCTGACGTTTACCCTATTAAAAAAAACGTGATTAGATGAAAGGAAATATTAATAAAAAGCAGTTGGCAACATAACTTCACTCGTAGCTGTTGAGGGATGAATATCAACTCAGAGAAAAGAAATTCATCTATTAAAAGGATAATTGTTTTCTCTTATGGGACTCGGTCCATGTCATTTTCCAATCTTTTGAAAGGATGGAAGTCGCCAATCTAACCTATTAATAATAGAATATTAAAACAACTCTTCATACTCAGAGGAAATAATGATTTGTTTTAATTTTGTTTCATCATATATGTCGCTAAATGTATAATCACTCTAACTATTCGCCGCAGCAAAAGAAAGACACCAGTTGTACCAAATAAAAAAATAACGTTTATATTAGATTTGCGCGAACAACCCATGGAGATAAGAATATATTGAGAGCTTATTCCCTCCACCTGTATTTTTGTGTCCAATATAAATAAAGTAATTTGTACTACGTCATCGTAAGCTGATCATACAGATAGAATCTATCTCTATGATCAGCTTACGATGACGTAGTACAAATTACTCTGTTCATATTGGACACAAAATATAGCTGAACGATGTTTCTCTGCTATTGAAGGGAATAAGTTCTCTATTTCATTATATTTCTATGGAACAACCATTTTTTATCCCTAGCTGCTACGGGATAAATATTTTTGTGAACAATACAATGAGTCCTCTCCTGCTTTTAATATATGTTTTGAAAACTCGCCGCTAGATATATAAATATCCTCAGTATATACTCTTCATAAAATATATATTATATTGGGCAAAAAGGCAAATAACTTTCCATTAGAGTCTGCCTTTTCAAAGCTAATAATGCTTGAGAAGCTTCACTTTTCTTTGCAAGAGTCTCTCCCACTGACACTAATGTATGTGCCCGTTTATATTGACTGGCTACTTTTTTCTCTCTATTCTAAATAAAGTAAGTGGATTAAATACATAAACATATCATTCTCGGGTAAAATGGAAGGAAATGTTGTTCTACTTATCATTTCACGGCAAAGTTAGTCTAATACCACTTGACAATTTTTTATTATTTGTTTTATTTAGCTAGAGAAATACTAAATAAGATACAGGTTTTAGAACTCTTCCTTGACCTTTTTTTACATCTTAAAAACTTTTTTATATTTATGGATCCGAAATTCAACATTATTTTAAAAATATCCTGTTGGAAGAACCCAAATATCAAAGATATAATTTTAAATAAATTTGGATAAAGAACTAAAAAATATAGAATCATCACACGAATAACAATTAACATATAAAAGGTTTACTTATATGACTTATCATCAGGGAAAAGGAAAGTGTAGCAACACCACCAATGAATATATTTTTCTTAGTTGATAACACAATCTTCTTCTTTTTCTATATTTCATAATTAGAATGATGTCCCATTTATTGACAAATATGATGAATAAAAAAATACATTTTTCTCAACGTAAAAGGCATGGGAGACGTCAAGTCATCTAAATACTGCAAAGCTACAATACTCCTTGGTCTTGGAAATCAGGATCTCCCCGCAGAGTGAAAACCTTAAATTGTGCCCTCCTCGGAACGAAAGGTGTAATTGCCCACATATGACAACAAATAGACTGATATATCTATCTGAATTAAGGCTAATTATGATAACTGCTGCATCTCGCTACGCAGCTTTAGACCTGAAAATTCCCTCTGCTGCTGACACTTCATGGATCTTAGCGGCATGTGCGATTAAGTACTATCCCGGAATCTCACATTCCTTTCAAGTAATCTAAACTAGACTTATAAAATATTTTAAGAAACGCCTTTAACTGTTTTTACTTTTATATAAATGTTGCAGTAGAGATGGAGATCCAGTAGAGTCGTTGACTCTCCTGGAAGAGATGACCATCGTATCTTCTCTTAGGAGGAACTACGATCGTGATCTATATCGGGAGAATTAACAACTCTGCTGGAAGAGATCAAGAGTATTATATCTTTAAGGAAGGATGGCGACATAAATATGTAGATGGTATGACAATGTTATTGAAACTATTTTTTATCTTGTCTGATTTCTTCTTAGAAGAATATTAATTATTTTAATATAGATCGGTGATATGGGTACAATGCAGTGGTGGGCACTTCAGCTCATTATTCCGCTCGTCCGCTCTTCCGCTCTGAGCGGAGGAGCAATTGGTGAGCGGAATGCAAAGAGCGGATCATCTTTGTGAGAAGTGAGCGGAATGTGGTGAGCGGACCCTCTAAAATTAACTTCCGCTCATCCGCTCACATAAAAAAAGTTTCCGTTATTAAAAAGGATTACTCACAGAAAAAAGACTACTTTTTCTCGCTTTTTGCTCTAAATGTAATGCGTGGCATGGACTAAAAAGGTGCGCCAGAAATTGTTTATTCTTGTCTAGACACGTGGCAGCACTGTTGCCACGCGTAGCCACTCAGTTCACGTCGTGCAGTTATTGTGTATACGCAGAGAGAATAAGTGACATGGTCCCATATAGAATTTCATTTTATATTCAGAGAAGAGAGAGAAAAGTTACATTATTATAATATAACTTTTCTCTTTCTTCTTTAAATATAAAAGAGATAAAATTATCTTTGTTATAATTATTACATGTAGTATGATTAGAAATCCATCTGAAAAAATGACGTCATAACACATATGTTGATGATGTCATTAAATGGCTATATGGGACCCTACTTAGTACCAGCTTAGTACCTATTCCGCCAACCTGAGCGGAAGAGCGGAATGAAGTGAGCGGAACAGCAGTACTCAAAAAATGAGCGAATGAGCGGGAGCGGATCAGTTGCCCAAAGTGAGCGGATGAGCGGTGAGCGGAACAGCAAAAAAGTGAGCGGTGCTCACCACTGGTACAATGTTAGTAAAACATTGCATCGCATTCCTTGAACACAAAAACGAAACATTTCTACCAAAATATTTAATTATGTTTTTTTGTTAAATTTAATTCATTATTCTTTAGTTATTTATGCAAATTTATTCCAACATACAAATTCTCCATTCACGCAAAATAATAAAAGTAGGTCAAAAGAGGGCAAATAAAAATTGGGTGATAATTATAATTACATAAGACAAAGAGAAAGTATTATTATGAGGGGACAGCCGGTTCTTGATCCATTCGTTGCATGGGTGAAATTGGATTGGTCGCTAAGGAATCCGAGACTTTAAAGCATTCCTAGAGGATCGGATTCACCGCTATGAATAACATAAAATATACATAATCAATAAAAAAACGTAATGTTCGAGTAGTCCATTCAAAGGATTCATAAATTATGTGGATCAAGGCGGAAATGTAATTAGGATTTTTAAGGATGAAAATCAGGGTAAAAAAAAGACTTATATTGAAAAGGTTGTCATTTATAAGAAGTACCTTCAAATGTCGTTGATGACGGTAAGGTATTAAACTTTTTAAATTGAAGTATAGTGTTGATAATAAAGCAGTGTTTAAAAGAACAAAACAATTTCAGAGTCGAAAAAAGGACTTAAATCTACACTACTGATAGTCTTAAACAGCATACAATTTCGCAAAAAAACTTGTGATTCCTTTTCTTCCGAGTACAAACATTTTATTCGGTATTCTACAAAATATTTTACAATATATTACACTAAAAATAATTCCTTAGGTTATGGCAATGCCACCAAAAAGCTATCGGTTAAAACGATGTTTGTAAAACGGTCTGTGAAGCACCCATAAGACTCCATAAAACTTTACAAGACAAACTGTGCCATACTCTAGAGAGTGATTCTTGGCGACTAGATTTCTAATTAATAGTGCTTATATTCTAATAATTTCATGGATTTTTTTCAACAATTACAGGGATAAGTTGTTATTCGTAATAAATAAATAAAATACGCATATATTCTTCATCATAAGATTACGAAACGCCATACTTACTTTTGTTGCAAGCTCTACGCTTTAATAATCTTCGACTGTAGCACATTCTAATGGAAGAAAAGAATACGACCTATATACAAATTAAAGCCACAGATTTTAGGAGTATTTAAGAATATTTATCAAATATAATGAAACCGTACGAAATTTTTTCATTTACCTCCAAATTAAATTATATGAGTTTAAACATAATGATCACTGGAAGGAATAAGAAACATAGTATTTGACGCAAGTTTTGTAAATATATTTGCTTGAATGCCCCTTGTACTTCCTTCCATTTCATTTCTTTGAAGATAAAATGATGGTTCTCTCATCATTTTTTGAAAATCCCATTTGAACTAATTCACTTTGAACCTCCCCATCCCTTTTTTGATTACTTCGTTTAAAAGTTTTATGGTTTCATATCAAAGTTTTAAATGGTTTGCCAATATACACACACACATACATACCACAGAGATAAGCAATATATGTATATACACACACATATGTACAATCTCTACATAGGTATATTTCTCATATAACCAAATGAAGAAATGGTAATCCATAACTAAGGCAGCTAGTGTCATCACTTGAAATAAAGAGGCAAGGAGACTGGGGCATAGAATGGGCTTAGAGGGCTGAAAAAGGGAAATGCAATCTTGAAACATGTTAGTTTATTTTAAGAAGGGCCATAAGCTATATTTTTTACTGTCTCAAACTTATTTATTTCGAAATGAGGTTCCCTGTTCGATAAAATAATTGTTTTAGTTATGACCATAACTTCTAATTTTCAATTATAATATATATCCACGTTAATCATGATAGTAATATAGATTTTAATTGAATTGTTTATATATACATATAAATATGCATATATATATAATGACTATATATGCATAATTATATAGAGTATATATATATATATATATATATATATATATATATATATATATATATATATATATATTAGGCTGTTCTTATTTTTCAAATGTTTGAAATGTTAGCAACATTGTGAATTTTCTGTTTCTTGGTGATAAAAGAAGACGACATACAAAGTTTGAACAAAATCGGTCAACATTACGAGGTCGCGCAACGAGGTTCAAGTTTTAAAAATTTAGTAAAAATATAGTTTTTCGCAAATTTCTTCAAAATGGTGGACGTTACCGACTTCAATATTAATTATTATTTTAAGGAAATCTAATTTACTACCAGACGTATGTTGATGTTTTTTAATAAAACAAAGTTTTCAGTAAAAACAAAGGAAAAATGGAGTGTGTATGTTAGCTTATTTCATAGCTTTTTTGTATCAATTAACTTCACTCGCCTGTAGAAGATGACTTGTTCGCTTCAGAGTAAAATAGTACTTTTAAGTTTAGTAAAACATAGATGATAAATCCAAAATGACATTGGTTGCATTCTATCAATTCAGAAATCAGTACAATCTGAGTTTACATCATATGATTCAGAGCCTGTATTGACCTATAAGAAATCGATTATGAAAAAAAAAATAAAAAATGTGTTTCTTAAATTTGCGTCAAGGTATCCTCTCAAAATTTTACTTTGTCTCTGACGCATTTATAATCCATTATATGCGTCATTTTATACGCGAGTAAGGCTTTTTTTAATGTACATATAACTCTCTACTTATTAAATTGACATGATTTAGTATACCAAAATATTAAAGCTGGTTAACCAAGCTTTCATTTGATATGTTTGGTGTTCTAAAAATCGCTATACTTTAAGAGATATAAGCAACTACGTACTCTCCCCCAAAAATTGATCTTTTGATATGAGAATATACGATTACCATCTGGTACCTGCTGTTAGTGTTACTGGATAGAAGAGAAAGAGAAGGGAGAGAAGTGATGCAAAATACTCCCTCCCTTCATTTTTCAAGTCATCTTCTACAGGCGAGTGAAGTTAATTGATACAAAAAAGCTATGAAATAAGCTAACAATACACACTCCATTTTTTGTTTTTACTGAAAACTTGTTTTATTAAAAAAACATCAAAATACGTCTGGTAGTAAATTAGATTTCCTTTAAATTAATAATAATTATTGAAGTCTGTAACGTCCACCATTTTGAAGAAATTTGCGAAAAACTATATTTTTACTAATTTTTAAACTTGTACCTCGTTGCGCGACCTCGTAATTGGACCGATTTGTTCAAACTTGTATGTCGTCTTCTTTTATCACAAGAAACAGAAAATCCACAATGTTGCAACATTTCAAACTTTTGAAAAATAAGACAACCCTATATATTATATATATATATATATATATATTATATATGCCATATAAATATATATATATATATATATATATTAGGTTGGAAATCAATGTCTTTCTATTGTTTTACAACGATTTCTTTTTTGTTTAGTTAGTTGTTATTAAGCATTCGGAAGCCCCTTTTCTTCTCTACAAAAACTATGTTTCAATTTTTTTAAAGTTTAGTTTATCGTTATTTTCATGCTTAGATATCGAATATCTTTGGGGCAAAAATCAGCAATTTCGAAATGGTTTGCAAAGTTCAAAAAATGCAATTTCGAACTCAACAACACGCTTCGAAGTGGACGACCTGTAGAATCGACGAAGAGCATCTGAAGGCACTATTGAAGGAAGCTTGGTACAAAAATTGAACTGCGCATACGACCAACGTCGTCAATCACCTTTGTTCGAAGGGATTTGTTAAAAAACTCGGAGGTTGGATGCTTAACGAGCTCAACGAATAATACAAAGAAATACGTCTTCAAATTGTGGCTCAACACTTTGATCGCTATCGAGCAACGCGCGGTCATAAACAGCAGTTTTTACACCGAATCGTCAAGGGGAGATGAGAAATGGTGCCTATACATCAATATGAGGTAAAGAAAGGAATGTGTGGCCTCAGGAGACACCACGAAGCCGAGAGTCAAGCAGGATCTCCAACCAAAAAAGAAAATGATCTTCATATGATGAGACTGGTAGGACATGGTGCACGGCAAATGCTCGAAAGAAAACCACAGTCACAAAGAGCTCTATGCTACCTAGTTGCATGGCGTAAATGAGACTATGGGGCCGAAAATACCCGATAGACAAGGCCAAGGCATCTTACTCCACGACAACGCTGGGCCCTATGTTGCACAAGTCGTCGAAACCGCACCGCAGCTCAAATAGGAAGTTATTCAGTGTACTGTACTCTCCAGACCTTGTGCCATTGGATTATCATCTTTTCTGCTCTCTAGCAAATAACCTAAGCCACATTGGCATAAAAATACTTTTATCAAAGCATTTCCCAACGTAAATATTTCATTTTTCTTATGTGATTACATAATCGTTGGAGATTTAGATATAATATGCATTGCCTTGAATTTTAGATTAGATCTCTATGTTTGTCGAGAACATTAATTACGATATGTTTAAAATTTGTTTCAAGAGCCGAAAAGTATCTATCACTTCTGCAAAACAAATGCTACGTGGTTATAATTTTTAGATAGCATTTTGTTCTATAATATTCAATTATGTTTTTCTTCTAAAACACAACTGTCTAAAATATTTTATTTATTTTATTGTTATCTGTTGTTGTATTTTATTTACTCATTTTTTAGATAACTTAATAAATAATTTATAACCAAAAAAAATGCTACAAAATTTTTTCCTGTAGTTGGACTTCGCTGCGTGAAATTTTAATTTTGTCTCGGAAACTCTTAAGTAAAAACACGGAGCGGAGATCCAAAGAGAATAATTTATCACCTACTACAGCGGAGTCGAGGAGCTAAGAGTCAAACGCCGTTATCATCAAACTTCAGAAAACATTTGTTTGTTTAACTCCTAGATATGCCCCACCACACCAGAACTTAATCTGGTATCAGACGGTAGAGGTCTACCTAAGAGCAAGTAGCTTTATTATTAAATAATTTATATTTACATAAAATGTTGTATATTTTATTAATTGGTCCTCCAACGATAGTTTTTCTTTCTTGAGCGGCCGCCGCCAATTCCGTCATTTCCCGCATTGTGCAGCCACAATCGTGAATCAAGTGGTAAGGCGTTTCCTCATCTTCTCCACAAAGTCTGCATGTGAGTCCAGTGATTTCCCCATAATAAATTGATGTCGTTTTAGGTTAATATGGCCACTGGCCATTGCAATTATAACGGATGCTTGATGTCTTTTATATTTGTAGATTTTTCTTCCGATGTAAGGCGCATTGATGAATTGCTTCGATTCGATGAAAACATTATACGCGACGAAATTATCTGAGGATTTTTCAGTCGTGAAGATATTACCAATTATAAACTTAAACATCAAAGTTCTATATTGCCTTAACTGATATGTTCATGATTATTATATATTTTTAAAAAAATGTTTTACTTATTTATTTTAAAGTTGTTGTGTTTTACTTGAATCACCAATAAACTGAAAATAATTGATGATTTAGGAAGCTTCAGCTCAGCTATTGAACTCTCTAAAGATCTATTTGATTACATTATTAGTAATACAAATCTCAATTCAGAACTTAAATACTCTTTGCAGCAAGTCATTCGAAAAAATAAGGTACAAAGTATGTCGTAGGTATAATAAACAATTTACAAAAAACTAGGGTTGGATGAGAAATAAAAAAATTACAACACTTATTACATTTTTTACATGCAAAGTTCTTGCTGAAAATCGTAAAACCAAAAAAATAATATGTAAAACGATTGCTGGTGTTATGATTTTTAATACTTGACTGAAACATTAACAAGCTATAAAATGTTTATTTTTATAAGCGATAAAACAAACTTAAGAGGCTTTATTTTGGCTTTGCAAAATGGGTAAAATAGGATGATGGGGAAAAAGTGCATTTAATATTTTTACAATTTGTTTCTAAGAAGATGGAATCAAGTATTTAAATTGTTGCACATGGTTCTTATATGTAGGATTTCATACAAAATGTCCAACTCTGTTCATTTATTAGTTCTTCAATGTTGGTAACCCATTTTTAGAAAAAATGATATTTAAATATATAAAAAAATCTGCTTTATTTTCAAGTATTTAAAAAAGTCTCATATAGGCTTTAAAAAATATTATTTACTAATGTGATTTTTCATACATTATCTTAGGTTTTTATGTACTCTGTTGTACAAATTCCAAAAATAAACTGTTGAGTAAAAAAAATCTGTTTGTAGACTCCCCCCAAAAAGGTTTGTGACCCTCGTCTCTATAATCATCTCCAATTCAAAAAACTTAAGAAATTCATAAACCAATAATTTTTCTCAGTTTTGATGTATCTTATTTTTTGCGTTCTTTTTTGCTATAATTCTGTTTTGTTTGTTTATTGTTGTGTTGTGTTTTTTCTTTTAGTGTTGCTTTTTCAATGTTATATAGAGTTTGATGTTTTTAAGGTCTTTAAGAGGAAAAATAATTTTAAACACCAATGTTTAATATATGTTTACTTCCTCAAAACACAATTTTCATATATATACAAGGTCGGCTGATAAGTCCCGAAACTAACACATAGATGGCACCAGTGGATTTGTTTTCATATGACTGTCAGCTAGTACCAACCTTCAAAACATACATGCATAAATATAACAGCTTTCTGACAACTAGTTTGTGAGATATTGCGTTTTAAGTGAAGCTATTTATTATGTGATGGAAAAAAAAGACGAATTTCGTGTGTTAATAAAACATTATTTTTTGATGGGAAAAAATACCGTCGAAACTAAAACTTGGCTTGAAGAATGTTATCCGGACTCTGCTCCATCGAAAGCAACCATATGTCGATGGTTTGCTGAATTCAAACGTGGTCGTGTGAGCACGAATGATGATAAACGCAGTGGACGCCCAAAAGAGGTGGTTACACCAGAAAACATAAAAATAATCCACAAAATGATTTTAAATGACCGTAAAGTGAAGTTGATCCAGATAGCTGAGACTCTGAAGATATCGAAAGAGCGCGTTGGACATATCGTGCATGAATATTTGGACATGCGAAAGCTCTGTGCAAAGTGGGTGCCGCGAGAGCTCACAATCGACCAAAACAACAACGAATTGATGATTCTGAGCAGTGTTTGAAGCTGTTCAATCGTAATCAATCCGAATTTTTGCGTCGATATGTGACAATGGATGAAACATGGCTCCATCACTTCACTCCCGAGTCCAATCGACAGTCAGCTGAGTGGACTGCATATGATGAACCGAATCCAAAGCGAGGAAAAACGCAACAGTCAGCTGGGAAGGTTATGGCGTCTGTATTTGGGATGCACACGGTATAATATTCATTGACTATCTTGAAAAGGGGGAAAACAATCAACAGCGATTATTATATAGCCTTGTTGGAGCGTTTGAATGATGAAATTGTTGAAAAACGCCCCATTTGAAGAAGAAAAAGTGTTGTTTCACCAAGACAATGCACCGTGTCACAAGTCAATGAAAACAATGGCTAAATTAAATTAATTGGGCTACGAATTGCTTCCGCATCCACCGTACTCTCCAGATCTAGCCCCCAGCGACTATTTCCTGTTTGCAGACCTGAAGAGAATGCTCGCTGGCAAGAAAATTAAGGACAATGATGGAGTAATCGCCGAGACAGAAGCCTATTTTTCGGATAAAACGAAATATTACATAAAAGTGGAATCGAAAAATTGAAAGATCGCTATAATCGCTGTATCGCCCTCGAAGGCAACTATGTTGAATAATAAAATCGAATTTTGTCGAGAAAATGTTTTCTTCTTAGTTAGTCTCGGGACTTATCAGCCGACCTGTTATATATATATATATTTATTTATAAAGAAAAGATCTTGCCGAAGAGTAGACAAAAGTTTGTAAATAAGAAAAAATACTTTGAACTTATTCAATCGAAATACTGAAAAGATAAAAAAGTCTAATTTTAAGCTTACTTATCATCGGTAGGTGATGTGACCAAATGTAAATAGTTTTGAATTATTAGATATAATTGAAATTTTTTAGTTCATTGAGTTTTTTCAAACCAATTGTTCAATATTGACCACTGTTAAAGAGAAAAGCATAGGTAATATAGTTCAATATTACTGAATAGTGCAAATACTTTCTGAATGACTTTATTCAACAACCTCATGTATATA
>CP045890.1:7032569-7064344 GCA_013387185.1 Caligus rogercresseyi | reverse complement strand
TATATATATATATGTATATTAGGGGGTATTATAGAAACTAATATTAAGATATCAAAATTTATCCCCCGCGAAAGTTGTGTCATAAGAAACTAAAATGATCGTAGAAAAATGGATTTTGGTTTACCCCCCCCCCTTACCCCCCCCCCAAATTGCGTTCAAAGGTTTCGTTATGAAGCAAAAACTTTTTTGTTATTACTTATTTTGGAAAAATTAGTATACAAAATTTAGCTATGATCATTTATGACTTTGTATTTTTTGCACATTTTCGTCAAATAATATTTAGTGCAATAAATGAACCTAAATGCTGACGCACAAACATTTTTTAAATAAGGGACTCCTACTAGGGTTCTTTTATAGTTTCAAAGGAAAAAAAGAAAAAAAGGTACTCATGTTGATGTTTTAAGTTACTTTTTAAATAAGTTTTGCTTTTCACATCTTAATTTTCATATAGTAACTCCCTCACATGGTTGAGAATATAAATCTATGACGTTGATTATATCCATAAACTTTGCAGATAATAATATAATGACGAAAAATATTTCTCAACTGATAAAAAGAAGTTATTGTTAAAGGTAACTTGTTATTTAAAACCTAATTATTATTTCTTAAAAAAATATTTTAGAACCCACCATGATACATTGATCACGTATTACTAAAAAGAGTGGATAGCGGAGAACATGCGAAAATATCTACTTTCAGTAGTCGAAGAACATTAAAGACTAGAACACTTTGGTCACTGTTGTGTGTTACGGATACAACACCAATGTCAGAATATGGTAAGGAGTAATAAAAAGACTCAAGTATGTCTAAAAGACCACTTCAGTAGATTATTTGTCTTCTACACATGAATGAATTACCTTTTCGAGAAGTTTTTAAACATTTAGATGGCACCAAAAAGGACCTCGGACTTATGAAGGTACCATAGAAAATTAATTAATACAGACTTTTACCAAAAATTCAATAAAAAGTTTTAAAACTTTAGGAAAAGTAAAATACTTAAATCAAAGATTACTTTATTCTGTAAGCTCAGATAAAAAAATTTATACGACATAGAATACAAACAGGAAATTTTTCGAATTCAAGCTTTTGCTACAGGTCTCCAGGAGCATTACATGAGGCAAAATGTCTTACCATAGCCAACAGAATTTTAAGATCCTATATTCACAAAAAGTCCATGTGAGTCTCACATAAAACTTGTAAAGGCATAAACCGATAAATAAATGAAACAAGAATATTTGCCCTGGAAAAGGTTTGTTTTAAAAAAAGATATGAAAAAACAAAGAAATTTTCAACTACCCAAAACTATCAGTTTGTAATTCTAAGAATTTTTTAAATCTTATCGACTGGTCAAATATAAATTTGTCTGTTCCTCCAATTGTGCCTGAAGAAGATCTATAAAAGCAAAAAGAACATCCTTTAAAATTATAAGTATCCTTGCCATTCACAATCAGTGGAAAAGAGCTGTAAAACTATTAACGGAGGCATCTGCAAAAGTTTATGGATATAATCAACGTCATAGATTTATATTTTCAACCATGTGAGGGAGTTACTGTATGAAAATTAAGATGGAAAAGCAAACTTATTATAAAAATAACTTAAAAACATCAACATGAGTACCCTTTTTTTCTTTTTCCTTCTTGAAACTATAAAAGAACCCTAGTAGGAGCCGTTATTTAAAAAATGTTTGGTGCGTCAGCATTTATGTTCATTTATTGGTACTAAATATTATTTGACGAAAATGTGCAAAAAATAACAAAGTCATAAATGATCATAGCTAATTTTGTAAACCTAAATTTTTCCAAAATAAGTAATAACAAAAAGTTTTGCTTCATAACGAAACCTTTGAACGCAATTTTGGGGGGGGGGGTAAGGGGGGTGTCAAACCAAAATCCATTTTTCTACGATCATTTAGTTTCTTATGACACAACTTTTAGCGGGGGGATAAATTTTGATATCTTAATATTAGGTTTCTATAGTACCCCCTAATGTATATATATATATATACATTTTTATATATAAAAACTAAAGTGTTGTAATAATCCTACAATTGAACTTATAAAATCTCCTCAAGTGTTTATTTTAGACTTTGTCATATATACATATTTATGAAAATGTATACCCATAAGTTAACGAACAGTCAAATCGATTGTTGATGTGAATAGTATGCTTCTACTTGAAAAAAGAATACTTCAAGGATGTTTTAAATAAGAATGCAAATCTAGCAGGTAGTAAATTCCATTGAAGACCTAAATTTATTAAGCAAATATGTCCATAAAGATGAAAAGAGCCCAGATACAGTTTTTAGTCTTAAAACACAAAATATACTCCCGAAATAATTTATTAAAAGCCCAAAAAACTTTTACAAAAAGTCAAAACTATAAAATAAACTTTTTTAAACCAAATCAGAAAAAGCGGTAACTTAAAAAAAACCTATAATTTAATTCATCATCATATATTAGAAATAAGTCTAGTTCTCTAAGGTTTACCTTGTTGGGATAAAACTGAGAATAGCTACAAGCTATTAAAAATAAACGAAACATACTTTTATTGTATAGCCTTTTGTTGTGATATATAATCTAAACTATAATTTTATTCTATTTTATATAGCCTCTATCTTTGTAAATTATCTAATTAATAAATGTGATGTACAAAAAAATAAATGCTAACACATTATCTTTGAGCAGAACTTTTTGGTTAATCTTGGAAAGAAAAGGTAAATATTTTTTAGACAAGTAATCTTCAGAACCTGCAAAATATTTCTTATAGGAGTATTCACTTATATCAAAGATTTTAAATGAATTGATAATTACTTTATTTCAAGGCTAAGCTTCAAATCAAAATATTTATCAAATAAAAATATTCTTAGAGGATGTAAATGATAATAATACTTTGAGTATGATTCAACCCTAAAAAAATTGATGTGCAAAAATATCCATATCCCCCATGATTTGTAAGGTGTTATTTTATAATATAACAAAAAATGTGTATTTTGCGAATACTTAATTGGTGTTAAATAAAGTTAACATATAAAGAAAATAAGGTTTTTAATTGCATTTTATATAAATTTTGAAGTAAAGGAGTGTGTTATTTTTGTGATTGACTAGTTAATTTGTTTTCGTAAAATATCTTTTGAGCCTACATGTTTCTAGAAACTCATGTATATAAAATCATTAAAGATATCAAATATTTTATTTTAAGTTGTTTCAAATACAAAAAGTATATACAAATACGCAATCTACTTTAAATTCAAAACTTAAAACATAAAGCCAAATTCACAGATTCTATCAATATATAGAAATATGTTCACCAAATAAACTTACATTTTTCAAACTGAGTTGTTATGGAGGACTCAATGATGACGTCAGGAACTGGATATCCAACGTTGAGAAGCGAGTATTAATATCTTGGATCTCCATTGACAAGTCCTTCAAAATGTAGGACTACTCATTGAGATCCACGTCCGTCCAGATACCCAAAAGCTACTAAATGTCGTTTCCAATTCCTCTTATATATTTAAGAAAATATCATTGATTCAGTCTTCTATTATAGAAGGGTGGAAATGGCGACGAAAATGTTTTAACAGGGACGTTTAAATTTCGTGTCAAGGAGCTCTTTAACCCGCCAATACATCGTGCACATACTTGTGTTCAATAAGGTTGCAACCGATTTATTATTAATGATGTAATGTACATGGTCATGAATGACTCAGGACAGTAGATTTGTATTTTGCAGTTGACTCAAAGATTCCTCAGGACTTTAGACCTTAAGAGTCATAACCACACAAAACATATACCCTAATTCAAAGGCGGTTACAATATATAATTATATTACATATCCTGTGTATACATAAAAATCCCATTTCACCCATTAAGTATATTTCTTAATATACTTTTTTAAATATAAAGGAGGCGACGAAGAAAGTTCAAATGGGCATTCGCTCACGAAGGATAGTTCCGAATGAATCTCCTGTGGACATCCACGTTTTGTAACACGTATCTATTGATATGAAATGCAGAATACCTAGAGGCCGATGAAATTTAAAATATGGTCTAAAATCTTCTATTTTATCCTGACTGCTAATTCACAGCTTTTCTATAAAAAACAAAATATATTTCAGTTTTGTTCTCTACCATTTGCAATATAAATATTGAGTCGATTATCGACTTTCACTCCGAAAGGATGTCGACTCATTTAATGTAAGTTATTCAATTAATATTTGTTAATTTCTTACTATCAGTTTTTTTTAAACTTATAAAATTTAGTTTATGGTTCCCATCAGACAACAAGATTCCGAAGCTGCGTTAGTTTGAAAAGTTTATTTTAGAAGGATGTTAATAACTTCCTGGTGTAATTGAGATGAATACGTTCACCCCAAAATATTTATAGATATTGTTTCATATCCCATTCGAAGTCACAACATTATTTGCCTCATATTTGATGATAAAAGTATTATATTTAATATTCTATGGCCTTGCATACAGCAACAAGATTCTAACCAGTAAGGACACATATCTGTAAGATATGACGGAACCTATCAAAAAGCTCCTTATACCTAATATGTACGTGGTTAGTCACTATGTTAATAAATATATTAAAAAGTACACATAAACATAATTTGTTTAAAATTACTCTGTTGGAAGATATATATATATATAGCTAGACATCATTTTAATAGAAAGACCACAAATGGCATCATTGAATGAATAGATGAGGAGGGGAAAAAATATCACAAATATTTCCGGGAAAGGTTTTTATATATTTTTTCTTAGTATGTAATAGTATGTACAAATAACCACTTTTATTCATATTTACTTAAACATTTATCCTTCTTACTACTAAATATATTTGTAGGAGAGAGATAGAGTATGAAAAAAAAATATATATGTGAATGTATGTTTATCATATTTTTAACCCTCTTTCCTCATGGACATCCCAGAATCCAATCAAGGTAATTGGATTAGAGAGAGGAGACATTTACTCCTTTTAAGGCTATTTGGATATTTTTGAGATAATCTAATTGCTTTGAATTGAAAAAGGGAATCACTTCTATAAATGTGCGTGGGATTTTTGTTATTAGTTTGAACTTGAACTCTTTTGACTCCATCACGTACTATTTATATAAGCATTATATATATATATATATATATATTTATTTATTTATATATATACACATATTCACAACAGTTTCATGTTTTTATTTCCTTCTACAAAAGAAGCGTAAATAAATACACTAAAACAAAGTAGACATAAAATGAAATAAAAACCTACTGGACAGTTGTGCAAATAATATATATAAATAAACATTGTAGTTTCAAATTACTATCTATTAAAAAATTAACCTTATATAAAATTCTACTTGTAAAAAGGACAAAAATTGTCTATGTTTTCTTATATTAGACTTGATAGGAGTCATATATTGGATTGAACTTGATGGCACAAAACGGACCAGGCCTTCTGCTTATTTCCCTTCAGTTGATGATGACGATGACGGGATTTTCCTTTCAAAGGCAGCGTACCTTGCAGGAACACCAATGGATATCACTTTCTGTGATGAAAATAGATTTTGCCAAAGCCTTTGATACGCTTTCACATAAATTTATCATTCATACCCTTTTTAAAAAAGGATTTGGCGATTTTATCATTCGAATGGTTGGTGCTATCTTAGCAAGATCTAAAACTCTTATTCACTATGGGAGTCAAATGGACTTCTTTGAGAACAAACGAGGCGTTAGACAAGGCGACCCAAGCGCAGCACTTCTCTTTGTGCTTTGCTTGGATCCGCTAATAATAAAATTAAACACTGACAGCAAGATCAATGGCTTTTCGCCAAACCTAAATCAAAAATGTCTCAGTTATGCTGACGACATGACTTTGATTTTTGGAAGTAGTCCTCTAGAGACTGTTAGGTCCATACAAAGCACAATGAAAATTATTAATAAGTATTCGATTGAGGCAGGCCTCACAGTTAACGAGGAGAAAACAGAGATCCTGAGTAATTACGGAGAAATAATTGAGAAAGCATGGCCTATGTTCAAATCAAAAGCATGTATCTACCTACTGGGCTCCAGGGTTGGAGATAAGTGTACGGAGAAAAATCTTCATGAGATTAAAGTAAGAATTAAAAAGGCCTTAATTTTTTTTTCGTCTATGAACCTCAACATGTGGGATAAAATCCAGGCATGGAATGTGTATATAATTCCAAAGGTTACACATCTCCTCCGAGTGACCCCATACGATGACAGCCTATGCCAAGACATTTTAAATACAGAAAAAGCGTTTTTCAATTTAAACAAGAAAAGAAATATATCATTCGAAAGACTTCACAATCCCTCTTCTTATGGTGGCCTCTCCATTTTGTCCTTCAAAGACCTATGGAAATCATTGAATCTTTATTGGATACAAAAACTCTGGGCAATGGATGAATTCTGGAGTATACACTTAGTCAATGTATAGACTTAAATTACCGTAGTGATCCATATGCGGGTTTGAAAAAGGTGTTCCATGAGCTTTCTCAATACTCTTCGCGCATACAAAAACTTTGTAACAGTCTGGAATCAAGTATTAAGAACTTTGAAATATCTCTTAGATGGGAAATGCCCACACGAGAGTGTTTCAATGACTTAAATACATATTCCAGGAGCTTGAACTTTGCCGCTGAAACAGCTAATAAAGAACTTCTCATTTACAAACTAGCTTTTCAAAGATATACTCACTTTTTCGGGAAACATGTTCCAATAATCAAGCCCGAAGTCCCATTTCGTTTAAAATTGTTTAACACACCATCCTCAAAATTTCGCAGTCTCTCCCAAACACCTACCTTAGAACCCTTCATTAACTACCTAAAAAGAAGACAACTTGATTTAACAGTGAGCATGAGTACTAAAATGATTAAGAATCCCCTCCTCTCATCTTCTGAAAGATGGTTTAAATATAGAGTGCTCACTGGGACACTTGAAGTTCGGGAAAAGTTCTTCTCTGGCCCACAGAGCCTCTGTAGATTTTGCCACGATAACAGGGAAACGACGGATCACTTTTTATTTGATTGCTCTAAGCTACAGGAAGTTTATACCGAAACTGGAGAAATTCTTCGCCTCCAATACAACTTTTATACTCCAACGAGGGACCATTTTATAGCCTTTTACACTGGTCAAATGGAGGCCGTCATCAACGCTATCATCACCAAAACCCAGCAAATTTTATATGCCAAAAGAAGCTCCAATGACCACGATATTTCTGGCGTTTCCAATATTATTAATTTACATCTTCGTGTTTTACAAAAAAGTTTTTATCCAATTGGAAAGTGTTTGTGATTACTTTTTAATATTTTATATGCTTTTTTGTTATTTGATTCCTGTTTTATCTGTCTAGTAGAATGTTCTTTCCGTCATGTCTATATAAATCTTTATAGAAATTAATAAAGTATCGCCTTATGGCCAAAAAAAAAAAATGGATATCACTTTCTTTCACGTCGACAAAAGAGTTTGTGGTCAGTTTATGTGCAATTTAGGTCTTTATATACAGAAGGGTACATTCCATAGCTTTTTGTTTTGGTGGGGTGATGTATTTCTTTTGTATGCACCAAATAAAATATAGGTTGATATTAATTTAGAGGAAACATGTTCTTCATTGCACACGTTTAATAAAATTAATTGTTTAATAAATTTTAGTTTTGGGCACTCAGCAAGTGAATGAATTGTTGTATTATATAAAAAACACAATTATTACTGGGACAACTATATTTCAGTAGCTCAGACGAAATTTGAAGTTGGGCTGTAAACTTAGGGCCATCAAATATACTACATGTTGATTTTTGAATTTTCTGTCTTCAAGAGGATGGAAGATTGAGCAGCTCGGAATACTCGTCCGACACAAATTTAGCTTTCGGTGGCAGTCTATTATTAAAATTAAATTTTGAGATCCATGCCCTCACAGGACATCGTGAACAATCGCTCTTCTTAGAGGATAGCGAAACCTTCCAACGGTAAAGATAGAATCATCTATCAAATCATGGGCTGTAAATGTTTCTGTATTAACCCATGTTTATCTAGCAGCGATGGATCACCGAATTTATCCACGAATGGTTGCATATCCTTACACTGGTGTACTATATCAGGAACCGAATCTGAATAAAATGTCGGCTCATCTGACCACACAATTCTTTGAATTGAGGACAGAAATGGAGAAAGTCCAACCAAGTCAGTATGCATTAGGTAATATAGTTCCCATATGGATCCAATTATACATTTCAAATGGCGAAAAGTACCTTCTCTAATCTCTGTTGGGATACACACCAATTTCCTCAACAGCTTTCCGATAGTTTTTTGGGATTATATTTTTAAGGAGACAAAGACCTCCACCCAAAAACTTTTTTTCCTTTTTAACGTAGGAAGATAAATTTTTATGAAATATAGAGTGCAGCCACCAATCCTGTTCTGCCAAAGCACGCTCTGCTAGAGATGGGATAGAGGTGGCTCTATAGAAGACAAGTGGAAGAACTCGCATATCATAGAGATAAATTCTTTTTTGGAGGGAGTGGCCACACCATTGTCATACATGAGCATATATAATTCCATTAATTTAACTCCAACTATTATTTGAAGGTCCAACTCTCAACCATTTAACTTCCAGAACATTGACGCAATTAGTGATTCGACATTTTCTAATCAGAAGTGAAGAAGCAGGTATTCAGGATCCTAAAGGGAGAATCGATGTTTTTTATCATTTATCTGCAGACCTGGTTTGCCTTCATTTTTTTAAAGGTCAGCATCACACCGATCCGAGATTTTTTTGTACCTAACAGGTCGGCTGATAAGTCCCTAAACTAACTAAGAAAAAAACATTTTCTTGACAAAATTCGATTTTATTATTCAACATAGTTGCCTTCGAGGGCGATACAGCGATCTTTCAATTTTTCGATTCCACTTTTATAGTAATTTTTCGTTTTATCCGAAAAATAGGCTTCTGTCTCAGCGATTACTCCATCATTGTCCTTAAATTTCTTGCCAGCGAGCATTCTCTTCAGGTCTGCAAACAGGAAATAGTCGCTGGGGGCCATATCTGGAGAGTACGGTGGATGGGGAAGCAATTCCTAGCCCAATTTATTTAATTTAGCCATTGTTTTCATTGACTTGTGACACGGTGCATTGTCTTGGTGAAACAACACTTTTTTCTTCTTCAAATGGAGCGTTTTTCAACAATTTCATCATTCAAACGCTCCAACAAGGCTATATAATGATCGCTGTTGATTGTTTTCCCCTTTTCAAGATAGTCAATGAATATTATACCGTGTGTATCCCAAAATAAGGACGCCATAACATTCCCAGCTGACTGTTGCGTTTTTCCTCGCTTTGGATTCAGTTCATCATATGCAGTCCACTCAGCTGGCAGTCGATTGGACTCGGGAGTGAAGTGATGGAGCTATGTTTCATCCATTGTCACATATCGACGCAAAAATTCGGATTGATTACGATTGAACAGCTTCAAACACTACTCATAATCATCAATTCGTTGTTGTTTTTGGTCGATTGTGAGCTCTCGCGGCACCCACTTTGCACAGAGCTTTTGCATGTCCAAATATTCATGCACGATATGTTCAACGCGCTCTTTCGATATCTTCAGAGTCTCAGCTATCTGGATCAACTTCAGTTTGCGGTCATTTAAAATCATTTATTGATTATTTTTATGTTTTCTGGAGTAACCACCTCTTTTGGGCGTCCACTGCGTTTATCATCATTCGTGTTCACACAACCACGTTTGAATTCAGTAAACCATCGACATATGGTTGCTTTCGATGGAGCAGAGTCCGGATAACATTCTTCAAGCCAAGTTTTAGTTTGACGGTATTTTTTCCCATCAAAAGATAATGTTTTATTAACACACGAAATTCGTATTTTTCCATTTTTTTACAATAACAAAAATAGCTTCACTTAAAACGCAATATCTCACAAACTAGTTGTCAAACAGCTGTTATATTTATGCATGTATGTTTGAAGTTGGTACTAGCTAACAGTCATATGAAAACAAATCCACTGGCGCCATCTATGTGCTAATCTCGGGACTTATCAGCAGACCTTGTATATGGCTCGATAGAATTGCATCCGATAGGATATAAATAAGCATTATAGCATTAAAATGAGTATCGAATCTAGTATCTAATCAATGAGGTAGACCAAAAATAACCATCCCCTCTCGGGATTCGAACCTATGCCCCCAACATTGAGAGTTGAACACGCCTAACGCACACGGCTATCGCAATCCCTTAGATAAATTTTTATTAAGGATCGGAGAGGAATTAACAAGAAAATTAATAAGTTACAAAACATAATATAGGGACTCACTATTTGCCGACCATGTTCAAACCGTAATGAGATGATTTATAAGTATTGAGTTAAAATTATATTGAGTGCCCGTCTCTCTCAAAAAGGGGACATAAGAATCACTTTTTTAAGCATGTAATTTCTAAAAAATTGACAGCTCTAGTCGGTATTCACTGTTGTCTGGCCGTGTTCTCATTGGCCGTGACTATATGTATTTTCTTTGTATATATATGGTAAAAAATACCAAATATTAACTAAAAGCCAACTTCAACGTTCCCTAAAATAATAATATTAAAGTGAGAGATGGCTAATTCATGTTTTGGCTTTTATTCTATATACCTTAAAAAATATGTATATGCATTGAGGCAATAAATTCAAAAGGAATGCAAAAAAATTGATATTCCGTTGAGGTCTTCCGGTGTATTGATGTCTTCGTAGTAAATATGTAGGTCACATAGAATAAATACATACTTTTATTTTTCATTTTTATAATATTTGCCATGGCATCCAAAAAATAGATGATTCATGTAGTTTCATCTATAGAGAATGATATGCAAAATCCCTTATATAAAAATAAATATGCATAATACACTTCTCGTAGATGAAATCTTTCAGTTGATGCTAGATCAGCAAAATTTATTTAACAAAATGATTTTATTGTTCTGTAGTGTTGACAAAATTAAATAATAATTTTAATTGATGAATACATTAAGCAGAATATGGATATTTTTAGTACTGTTTTAAAGATGCTTGTGCTTAAATCACAAGATACTCCACAAGGAAAACAAAATTGCCTCGACTTTAATAGTCGTTTAATGACGCAAATAAACACAAAATGGCTGCTGACAGGGTGAAACAATTTGGCTTGTAGATTAGAAATATATATATAATAATATATATATATATATATATATATTAGGGCTGTTATTTTTTTCAAATGTTTGAAATGTTAGCAACATTGTGGATTTTCTGTTTCTTGGTGATAAAAGAAGACGACATACTTTACCAACATATTAAAGCTGGTGTACCAAGCTTTCATTTGGTATGTTTGGTGTTCTAAAAATCGCTATACTTTAAGAGATATAAGCAAATACATCTTTGCACGTACTCTCCCCAAAAAATTGATCTTTTGATATGAGAATATACAATTACCACTTGGTAACTGCTGTTACTGTTAGCTGGATAGAAAGATAAAGAAAAAGAGAAGGGAGAGAGTATTTTGCCTCACTTCTCTCCCTTCTTTTACCACTTTCAAGAAATTTGCGGAAAACTATATTTTTACTAAATTTTTAAAACTTTGACCTCGTTGCACGACCTCGTAATGTTGACCGATTTTGTTCAAACTTTGTATTTCGTCTTCTTTTATCACCAAGAAACAGAAAACCCACAATATTGCTAACATTTCAAACATTTGAAAAATATAACAAAGCCTATATATATATATATATATATATATATATATATATATATATATATATATATATATATATATATATATATATATATATATATATATATATATATATATATATAGGGCGATAGAGTGGACCTTTAAAGGAATAAAGTACACAGACCTATACAATTTATAAGGGCAAAATTAACTTTATATTCACTGGGCAACCGTGAGAATTCTCTGGGTGTCTTTTTAAAGTTTATTTATTCAGAAAACCTACACATAATAAAGCGTATATATTAATATTTTATTTTAAAATCACTTTACTATTCTAAAGTTGTTTATCAATATGAATATATAAGGCAGTAAAAATAAATGTAATTTTATTTTATATCGGTTCAATTATGAAAAAAGTTAATAAAACCTAGTTTAATATTTTTGTTACGTACCAGGATAAATCACTTTCGCAGAGGGGGTATTTCATAATATTTTTAAAATTTAATGAACTTTTTTAAAATCTCTATTTAGTTTTTTTCTTGAAAATGTAGAAAATTGTTTTGGAGGAGAACGTATAAAATCTGATAAAGTCGCCAGAATACACTCAAGAGGGAAAATCTACACCAGCTGCAGTAGAGATCAATTGATTTTAATGAAATATTTGGATATGAAATTGGCCATTGCAAAATATAATTTCGGTAACTTAAAAGAGACACGTCCAAGTCACTCGTTTTTGGAGGGCATTTATGGCTTTAGTTGAGCCCCAATAAAAAATAGGAGGCTCATTTTTTGACATATTCCTATGACATTTAGCTCTCTCAAGATGTCAATTACTGAGCAATTAGCAGAAGCATGATATATAATTTTGATTGGAGTCTTAAAGAAAATACTACCCGACGATATTTGAAACTGAGCTTTGAGACTTCATAAATTCCCCTTATTGATCTTAATATTAAAAATTTGATCCAAATTTATCTTGGATTTTTCTAGAAAAATGACAAGAAACCATTTTGGTGAATAAAAAACTATGTCAATAAGGAACTTTCCGGGTGTGTACACTAGTGTTGTCCATCGGGCGCGATTTTCAAGCCCGAGCCCGCCCGAAAGACTAATAATTGAGCCCGAGCCCGATTAGTTTGATATGCGCCCGACCATTGGGAAAATATATAATAGAAGAAAGAAATTCAATTCAACAGATCCGAGAAAAAGTGAGGACGTTTTTTTTTTAGAAAGAGCTCCGGGGAAAAAAAAGAAGTGATGACGTTTTTTTTAGAAAGAGGTCCGAGGGAAAAAAAGTGAAGACTTTTTTGTTTTGAAAGACATTTAATTAAATATGTAAAAAATGAAAAAGCCCGCCCGCCCGCATAGCCCGCCCGACTTTTATAATTTTTGCGCCCGAGCCCGGCCGTCGGGCGGGCGGGCGGACGGGCATGCCCGCCCGATGGACAACACTAGTGTACACGACCACCAAAACATTCCCTGAGCCCTCAAATTGATTTCTGATTTTTGTATCAAGATCTAATAAATCGTTCGGGGAGTCGGGGAAACGGACAAAGAGACGAACAGAATTCTTATTTTAGTAGTATATATAATTCCTTTAAAAAAACCAAGATGGAATAAAACTAGCAGGTATAATTATTTCAGTTCGAAATACCTTAGTCCGTTATTAGCTATGATGATAAAAAATTTATCATACATTTTCACAGCTGTCAAAACATTTTTTTTAAATTGATAATGAAATCTTTATTTTTATTTTATTCCTTGTTATAATCCTAAATATTTCCCTCCCAGAGCAATTATTTATCCTTTTGACATCAACTCTTGGCGATATGTTAATAGGCCCATTGACAATTATTTATCTAAAAAATGTAATTTTTACTGGTTAAGGGCGAACCTAGAAATGCATATATTGTTGTACTCCGTGGCCTTTCTTCTGTTTACACGAAAGAAAAAAAACCGTCCACGCCCAACACACACGTTGATCTTCTTACGGTATTCTAAACTGAGTGTGTTTGTCTATATATAAGTTCCTATCCCGCCTTTGACCATCATCAGTTGACTCAACTTCCTCTCCCAATTCAAACATGAAGGTGAGGAAATACATCCAAACGTTTGTCTATAATGGTTCCTTAATCTTCACTTCTTTTTGACTCCAGGTCCTCATTGCTCTCTCTGCCCTCCTGGCCCTTGCTGCCGCGGATCATCCCGCTCCCTACCACCCTGCCCCTGCTTACAAGGAGGTCCCCGCCGCCTACCAGTACCAGTACGCCGTCAAGGACGATTACTCCGGCGTCAACATCGGTGCTGACGAGGCCCGTGACGGATATGCCACCAAGGGATCCTACACCGTTGCCCTCCCCGACGGACGACTCCAAACCGTGACATACACCGTGGGGGATGCCTACTCTGGATACGTTGCTGACGTCACCTACACCGGAGAGGCCAAGTACGAGCCCTACCACCCCGCCCCTGCCCCATACAAGCCCGCTCCCGTCTACCATGCCTAAGAACCTCCTCCTAAAGACATTATTTATTGGATACTTAATTTATTCATTCGTTCAATAAACTAGTAAAACAATTATCTCTATTATTGTCTTTCATGCTGTTTATAAAAGTAATTTTTGCCTTAGATAAATGCAAAATATCATTCAATATTTTGTACTCAACATATATCTGATGAACAAGCTTGAAAAGCATGCTAATATTTTTTCTTCTTCGTTCATCTACTGTCTTCTCTATTCCCTAAATAACTTTGTTCTTTCAAAAGTGGACTAGTATAAATGTATAAGAAAACCCCCAATAGAGATTTTAAAAAGTGTATAATTAATTTGACCTTTTGTTGTCTCAGAAATGAAGACCACAAATGGGTGCCACACCTCCCGTCAGTCTAAAAATATATATATTGTTCACAGTGAAACTAAACACGAAACACAAGACATGCGAATGACGAATTCATGTGATTTGATATCTTCCATTATTTTAATTAAAATTCATAATATTTTTGACCTCGGACATGATTCATTTATTCGAAAAGTTTTGGTCTTCAAGTGTTAATTTGTTTGTATCAAAAATTTACTTTTATAAAATACAAATATTCCTGCTACAATATTTATTAGTTTTTTTTCCTCATCAACAAGGTCTTTATTTAAAACAAATTATATATACAAATAGAACAAAAAAGTACACTACATGTAATATATAAAAGAAAAAATATAAAAGGAAAAATTGTGTTTCACAAAAACATAAATAAACATTATAGTTTAAAATTATTTTCCTTTTTAAGACCTAAAACTGCAAAATCATATTATTCATCTTAAAAACCCTCATAATCATAAAAAACAACAACTACAATCAATTCTAAAGACATAAAAAACACAAGACAGATCTAATAGATTTTTTAATTAAAAAATATATAAAATTGTAAAAAAAATATCTTCATGGCTGCAAAATATTGAACTTGGTCAAGATCTGGGATTTTGCTTAAGGTATCGTCTTTTGCATTTTTGGTTGGGAAGAATTGCATCTGTGTATATATAATTAAGCATGATAGCGTTAAAGTTAGTCTCTCGTACATGAGGTTAATCAAAACTGACCTTCCCCTCTCGGGATTCGAACCTGCAGCCTCAACATTGACCCACTGAGCCCTTACATTAGGTTTCGTTCAATTTTTTTCCTATCATTTTGATTCTCTTTTAAGACTCATTGCTCCAAGGTACAAGAGGACTTAAGAGATATAAAAATAGACGTTTGTTATAAGAGTCTTATTTACTATGCCGTATTTATGCTTTTGTTTGTATGATTTACTTAGATATAACTGATATTTGATGTCATCAATATGATGGAGGGTTTTTAAGAGACTGAATAATGTTTATTTACGAATTTTGTAACACGACATTCATAGTTTTAGAAATACAAACTATTGTATAACTTACAATATATTCTGAATTGTGTAGAAGTATCAATTATTTCGTATTTTCAGTTAGGTATTGAAAGCCTACATGAGTAGATCAAGTTATATATATATATATGTATATATATGGTTCAGTTAAACGATAAAGTTGTTTTGTATGACCCATTTAAAATGTTTGACACACAAAAAAGTCAAAGATTGTAATAAAATAATTGTACATCGCAGGTTTTTTTTACAGATTCTCAATATGTACAAGAAGTAAAAAATGGTTTTAAATACTTGGCACGCATCGATTTATTTATTTATTTGCCTTTGAGGTATAAAAAGTAGGCATATATATATATATATATATATATATATATCATTTAGCTGTACTTTTAACCACTTATTTCAAAACAATATTAATCTTCAGCAATCCAATATAAACATGGATATTATTGTACTAGGATTGTTTGTTTGATGCATTTCTGGTTCCTAACTTGGTATAAGTGGTTAATTATAATGAAGGTATATGCTAATTTGATTATACAACTAACAAAAAGAGCAACGAATGTAATATAAAAAACTATTGGACTTCTATAATAGGTGACACTTTTACAAAAAATCGACGGATTATTCAATTTACAATCTCCCTGACGATAGAAAAAACACTTTAAACACAGCCATATGACTGATATATACCGAGCTTCATCCTTATCAACTTAAAACAGTCCAAATTATTGGTTCATCCACAAGGAATGAAAAATACATGTATAGATACATAGACGTAGGGGAGATGTTTGGTTTGGGTTGCAGCATTCAATTTGCCCGAATTTTAACAAGAACTGTTATCTCGGTGAAAAAATTATCGAATGAAGTAAGCTATGTAGATTTATTTATAGTCAGTACATAATATTCATTATATTATATTTATTTGGTTATTATTAAAAATCCGGTTGCTTTCATAATTTCATATTTTTTCCACAACTTAAATGCCCGAATATCTCAACCAATTTGCCCGGATTTGAGAACTCACCCGTATTTATTTGCCCCCTTTGCCCCCCTGTCTTCTACTCCTATATATATATATATATATATACACACACACACATATATATATATATATATATACCTATATAAACTAAGTTTGACATGATTTAAAATATATATATATATATATTATCAGGGACTAATTTCAGTTAAAGGGAGCGCGATAGCCTAGTGTGTTAAGACGTGTCCAACTCTCAATTTGAAAGAGCGTAGGTTTGACCCCTAAGAGGAGAAGGTCAATTTGGTTCATCTTATTGATAAGAGTTAGGTTCGAAGAACTAATATTT
The DNA here is from genome assembly GCA_013387185.1 of Caligus rogercresseyi. Classification (NCBI taxonomy): domain Eukaryota; kingdom Metazoa; phylum Arthropoda; class Copepoda; order Siphonostomatoida; family Caligidae; genus Caligus; species Caligus rogercresseyi. The sequence continues at coordinate 7,047,412 of CP045890.1, read as the reverse complement.
TCGCTATAATGCATATTTATATGCCGTCGGATGCAATTCCATCGAACCAAATAGGCAAAAAAAAAAGTTCCGTGATATTCATGCATGCAAAATATATATTTCGGCTCAGTGGATTGTCGACTAATTTCAATTTGTACTTTTAGCCCTCGGCTTTGGAAGTCAAGGATGTTAATAAAGTCAGCCTCTTTATTGATGAGCTTATCTTTTCTCCTTTAAATAATATTAAAAATATAAGTGCAACCCTTTCAAAAACTGGAATTTGTCGTGTTTGCTCATGAAATAAATCCTTCTTTGATACGTTCAAATATTGGAATGAGAAGGGAGGAAGCAGACTATTTACTTTTCCTTGTACCTAAAGTACATAAATCTGAGTAAATATTTGCAATTTTTTTAAAGAAAGAAAAAAAATATCTCTCTTGTTGATGTCTATTTAAAGAACATATTAAAAAAATATAAGAGTCTTTAGTGCACATTAAGGGATTAAAAGTATGTATGCTATGCGGAGGACCCATGAATGTTCATTTATAGATGAACTAGAAAAGTTAGATTAATGCCAAGTATGTCATCTAATCCTAATAAAGACGATAATATACAGTTTAATTCTAAGTGTTTGTTTCATGCAATTATCAATACAACCCATTGTACATACATACTCATTTCTTTTGGCATTATTATTGTATTTATTTATCTCACTAAATAATAAACGGATACAAATAAATTATACCTCTGACCGTTCCACCTATCAATGTCGACAGGTCTTAACTCCTGAGCTCATTCAACCATCATTCGAAAAAAGTGGATCTTTACTATAATTTTATATGCTCTCCTTATTAGAATGATAGTTTCAGTACCAGAGCAGGCTACCGCAATATAAAATAAACTTTAAACTTGATGTTTGAACGACATAAAATAATTTTACAAAAGAGAAGAGGCCGACAAGATCACACCATTAGTTCCACAACAACAACAGCAAAAACTCCATATCAAAGCAAATATATATTTTAACCGATTCCATTAGAAAAATATCAATAAATTATTCTAAATGACAAAAAAAAATATTTGAAAATAGTTTTTGGTTCGTATGACTTTTATTACTATTATTTTAACTTTGTTCTGTACCTATCCTAAAATTACAAAAAAAAACTTTATTGTCTGGGGACTGTGGACAAATAACTATATATATATATATATATATATATATATATATATATATATATATATATATATATATATATATATATATATATATATATATATATATATATATAGGTAACACTAACAGCAGTTACCAAGTGGTAATTGTATATTCTCATATCAAAAGATCAATTTTTTGGGAGAGTACGTGCAAAAATGTATTTGCTTATTTCTCTTAAAGTATAGCGATTTTTAGAACACCAAACATATCAAATGAAAGCTTGGTACACCAGCTTTAATATTTTGGTATACTAAATCATGTCAGTTTAATAAGTAGAGAGTTATATGTACATTAAAAAAAGCATATCTCGCGTACAAAATGACGCATATAATGGATTATAAATGCGTCAGAGACAAAGTAAAATTTTGAGAGGATACCTTGACGCAAATCTAAGAAACACATTATTATTTATTTTTTTCATAATCGATTTCTTATAGGTCAATACAGGTTCTGAATCATATGATGTAAACTCAGATTGTACTGAATTCTGAATTGATAAAATGCAACCAAGGTCATTTTTAGATTTATCATTCCAAGGTGTACTAAACTTAAACATACTATTTTACTCTGAAGCGAACAAGTCATCTTCTACAGGCGAGTGAAGTTAATTGATACAAAAAAGCTATGAAATATGCTAACATTACACACTCCATTTAACCGTTTACCATTATAACTTCGGCTTAGGGAGCAATACAAAGTTTTTTGGTGGTTGAATGATCCAGCCAAAAGAATATTCACTACTTCTACTTCTCAAAAGGAGATAAAAAGCTTTTAAAAATTGTGGTCTAAAGAATGTAGACGATCCCATCCAATCAGCAAAAAAAGCCAGAATTCGTAAGCAACAATTTTTCAGAATGATTTTCAAGAAATCTTCAATATCAACTTTTTAGCTTGAAATAAAGGAAAGTCTTCCGTTTAATCAACATTCTTGAAGTGGCAGTCACTATATCTAAGAATTAACTTTTAGTCAGAACTATTTTTCATTATTTTTTTGTTATACTAACATCTGTATCTACGAGGGATGGTCAATAAGTCCTTGACTTTTTGATTTTCCCGCCTTATAATTCGGTTGGCGACACTCCTTCTGTTAACAAGCATCTATCAGCTGACTCCTTTTAAAGTTTGAATTCAGTGGATCTTTTAGTTTGTGTTTGGCAGTCTTTAAAGACACACAACTTTGTGTACAAAAACATCAATGCAACAGAATTTCTTAGTTATCCTTCCTATATGTTGCTTTATTTCATCTTTTATAGTTGCGATTACTTCTTCTTGAATGGAGCAGTCTCTGAATTCTTGTACAGCATTATTTTTGCTTCAACAGGTTACAAATTAGCTCTTTTATCCTCATGGAAAGCGATGATGATATGCTTAATTTTTGGTCCGTTGTAAACAAAAGAACAAATACTCTTCTCATTATAACCTCCAATATTCTCTGGTATTCCACGGCTAATTTAAATTCGGGAATTTTTCCTTTTTTCAAAAAAGCAAATATTTAAAATATTTATAAAAAATGTCCCCTGCCATTACTAGGATTTTTTTTTGATAAGTTAAGAAACTTTAATTCTTATTTTAAAGAACAAAAGGAAGAACTAAAGCAAGAAAAAAGTCTAGATAAAACTATTTCCCTATTCAATGACCTCTATACAAGATGAAACTTTTTTTTACTAGTTTATTGAACGAATGAATAAATTATGAATCCAATAAATAATGTCTTTAGGAGGAGGTTCTTAGGCATGGTAGACGGGAGCTGGCTTGTATGGGGCAGGGGGGGGGTGGTAGGGCTCGTACTTGGCCTCTCCAGTGTAGGTGACGTCAGCAACGTAGCCAGAGTAGGCATCCCCCACGGTGTATGTCACGGTTTGGAGTCGTCCGTCGGGGAGGGCAACGGTGTAGGATCCCTTGGTGGCATATCCGTCACGGGCCTCGTCAGCACCGATGTTGACGCCGGAGTAATCGTCCTTGACGGCGTACTGGTACTGGTAGGCGGCGGGGACCTCATTGTAAGCAGGGGCGGGGTGGTAAGGAGCGGGGTGATCCGCGGCGGCAAGGGCCAGGAGGGCAGAGAGAGCAATGAGGACCTGGAGTCAAATAGAAGTGAAGATTAAGCAACCATTATTGGATGATATGATTGGATGTATTTCCTCACCTTCATGTTTGAATTGAGGAAGTTGATTCAACTGATGATGGTCAAAGGCGGGATAAGAACTTATATATAGACACACACACATATATTAGAATACCGTAAGAACATCAACGAGTGTGTTGGGCGTGGACGGTGTTTGATAATCAAGGGTACGAAAGAAAAAAAAAGCAAATCCTTCCTTTTTGGTTTGAGGCTTTAGAAATACTTTTTTCTCTAAACAAAAAACAATACGTAAGTACATTTATATTTAATAGTGAAAAATGACAAATTACTTTATTTTTGCTTATTTGGTTCGATAGAATTGCATCCGACAGGATATAAATAAGCATTATAGTATTAAAATTAGTCTATTGAGCCTAGGATCTTATCAATGATGTAGACCATCAAAAATTACTATCCCCTCTCCGGATTCGAACCTGCGCCCACAATATTGAGAGCTGAACACGCCTTAACGCACACGGCTATCGCACTCCCAACATAATATTTATGTTGCACTTATTTCAGAGGAATATTTATAAACTCTCATACTCGGAATATTTTCACAAAATACGCATTTTCTAAGTCATGGAACATACACATTCATAACAAAGGGTTTTATATGTCAAGATATTTGATACAGAAAGAAAGCTTTAAAAAACAATTTGTTTAGTCCAAGGACTAAACAAATTGTATCATAGCTTTGAACTATTTTCATAAAATTAATTATTTTCCGGCTACAATGATTAATATATCGATCTAAATCGTTGGTCCGAAGGACCTAAGCCCTGTAGAACAGCCAGGGCTCCAGGTCTCGAGGACCAACGATTTAGATCGATATATTAATCATTGTAGCAGGAAAAATAATTAGTTTTCTGAAAAATAGTTTTTGTCACTGTTTGGACGTAAAACAAACGTGATACTTTTTTTGGTTTTTACTCCTTCTTTATTATGAAATATATTAAAAACATACATGCATGTAGGTTTATTCATTTTCTACTATTTACTCAAGTTATTGTTTGCCACTCAAGAAACTTGTCGTTTTTTAATCGTTGACTTTAAAGCATGGTATTGTTTCCATTAAGGTGTGGGAGTTTGGTTCTAATGTATTCTTACCATAATCCTCAGACGATGCAAAATATATTTTATAGAATTTTATATGAGAGTGACTTAAGTTTTAAAAAATAACCTGATGATGCCAGTAGGCATTGAAAACTTATATTTTCTCTATAACTATAAAAACAACAAAAATACATTTTGTTATATTTAAAGAATAAGTATGTGGAAATATTTTTTGGTCTAGGATGAAAATATTTCTACTGTGTAAAAGATTTTCAGATTTTTGTGTTCACAGATCATGGAATATATACAATAACCAAAGTATAAGGTATCTAATTGGATCTAATGCGTAAAAAATGCATTATTAAACATAGTTTTCTATAATGATTATAAATATATTATATATATAATACATTTTTTTTTACAACTACGTTTATTTATTTAAACATATTCACCTTCTCAACAGTTTAAGTTGATAATTTTGACATTTTTTTATTGAATTTAGTATACCCGAGCACGAACTGAGGTTGAGTGTTTGATCCAAGGTGAAATCGAACATATAAACCTAGCACATATTCTATAACATATAATCACTTTCAAAATGTGTATTCATTCTACTTTCGAACATTCCAACATATGACCCACCTGACAGTTTTTAATAATTCCTAGAATCTGCTTTAACAATACAAAATGTTGTTCATTTTCTTTTTGCTGTCATTCTTTCAAAGAAAAAATTTCAGTCACAGCCAACAGGCTATAAAATGTTTTATCATTTGCTTCACAAAAATATTCATTTAAATGTTACAGTCGAGCATGACCAGTTATAGCTAAATAACGAGCTGTATTTGAATACGGAGTAAGTTTACGAACTAAGCTTAATAGTTTCCTAAATCAAATGAAGTCTTGCTTCAGAATCATAGTCCCCTCTAACTCAGAGTATATAATAAATACTTAAAAGTGAGATTATGTGATCTATTTTTACATGATTTCATAGTACGTGGAAATGGCAAAACAACATTTCTCTCTTTTTAGATTTTAGGAGGTAGATGTGGGTCTAAAACGTGGTAGACAAATATAATTTCTAATAGGGGTATGAGGATACTATACAAACTTGGGAAATGGGATTTCTACAATTACGACGGATGGAGAATCATTGAAACGGAAGAGCAAGAGCATATGCCCCATTTGGACTTTACTATGGACTACAATAAGTTTTCGATCCTGAGAATAATTTATAATGTATGTTTGTAACTGCTACCTATAAATAGGTGATAAAAATGTCTGCATAAAAATAATCTCACAATTACAATTACTTTAGACTTCCTAGATTCCTGATAAATATACTAAAGGGGTATTAAAGTTTCAAACCTCTATTGGTGGATGTAGAACATCTCAAATGCAATGTTATGCCCAGCCGCAAAAAAAAGATATCAAACTCCAATGTAAAGATAAGAAGCAATTGAAATTTAATTTTATTCAAATAGAGCCCTCAGGTTCTGTCAGAAACATAACGGGATATTGAAGTATCAAATCTTTTGCTAATGAAGTATTGTATAACTAATCATGAGTACCCCTTATCACTTCTTACCATGGCCATCCCTCACCCCCAATCTGAGCAACAACTAATTGTTAGCTTAATGTAAAACTTTAAAAAATTGAACACAGAACGTTTTGATAAAAATTAAATTATCGCCGAGCGGAACCCAAGCATGCTCATGACATGACTGAGTATAAATATATGTATTAACTATATTTTATTATTTATATTATTCGGCTATAAACGTATAAGCTTGGTATTGCAAAAATATTGCCATAATTATTATAAGAAAATATAATAGATTATTAGATGAGTTTTTATTTATTTAAGATTATATTGAGAGTACAACAATATTTAAAATTTCATATGTACAAAGAGATGACATATCAAAATAAAGCAAAATAAAAGTATATAAAAATGTTTCCCATAGTTCTGAATTAATAAAGGAATAATTATAATTGAGGTAGCTAAAGTTATACTTAAGAAAAAGTAACATTTCGATATTTCAATGGACTAACTAATATATAAAAACACTATTCTTATGACATGTTGCATAAACATTAAATCATCTATGTTACTGTACAAATGTCACTCTATATATTAGAGGCCCGGCTTGAAAAAATTACTGCCTGGTGAACAAAAAGCGTGCCGGTCGTTTCCTGATATATATATATATATATATATATATATATATATATATATATATATATATATATATATATATATATATATATATATATATATATATATATATATATATATATACTAGCGGATGTTACCCGGCGCTACCCGGGATTTTCAATCATGACAATAGTAAAAAAAGTTGCCATTGGATCTTCATTGCCAATTTTTTCCGTTTTTTTGTTCCTTAAGGCTGGGAGCTTAAACATCGCAAAGAGAACATGGACGTCGGAGCTATTTTCTGAGAGGGGGGGCAGGATTTTTTTTGGGAGGGTCGGAGGAGAGACGCACACTTACAGTATCAATGATTAACGAACTATAATGCAGAATCTTAATTGTTAAGAAAATGAAACGAAATAAATAAATGAATAAATCAAGCCTTTATTAAAACACATAACACTAGGCAATAAAAACAGCATTCAGAAAAAGAACAGTTTACGCTCCAAAGGGCTTTCACACTTTTCCAAAAGTGGACCTTCTCTCAGTTGACCTGCTGACGAATTCTTCAAGCAGGGCCGAAACATCGCATTCATCAAGAAGGTCACTATGCGCATTCATAATGGCCAAATGCGTGAGTCTTTCCTGCTTCATGGTATTGCGCAGCCAGGTTTTCAATCTGCGCAAGGCAGAGAAAGAGCGCTCGGATGCCGCGACAGATATGGGCAGGGCCAGACAGAGCTTTATGAGCTTCTCAACCTCCATCAGCATGGAGCAGGTTTGGGGCTGCAAGGTGTGCAGGATGGACACAACATCCTGAATGGTGAAAACTTCTCGCCCCCTACACACGTCCCTCAGTATGTCCAGCTCAATGCTAAGCTGCTCTCGTGAGAAGGGGCTCAGTTCCGGGGAACCCACATCAACCCGTTTCTTGGGCCGCCTCAAGGACTGCCTGCTCTCGCCCTGCAGCTATGCGGAGTCCCTCCTGATCAAAACGCCGCTCCACCTCTGAGCGCACCACGTCTAGAGCCTCAAACATTACCCTCTTCCACAGGCTAGATATTCTGCAATATTAAATATAACATGAATTAAATAACAACCAACCCATAGGTTACACATGGGCTGCTTATTTAAGCTGGGTCAAACTTTTTTTATATTAATTAATTTCAAGTTCATTCATTCAGTTCAAATTCATGAATTTGGTTTGTTATGAAAATGAAAAATACACAAACCGTCGTTTGTGTATTATTGATTACAGGCTCATTTCTCAAATAGGCGTACGTGGATGTACAGTATTATTGAACTATTGTATCGTTTTTATGTCATAATCTATGAATAGATACATAATATCTGTCTGTCTATATGTGCGTATTTGTTGCATTATTTCAACATAAACAATTAAAGGCTGATGAGTTAAGCTATGTGTTATTTAAAAATACTGTTGGCATTATTTATTTATTTATTTACCCTCTATGTTCCCCAACTCCCCTTCCTCCTCCTCCGCTGTATGGCGAAAACGCGCTGTGGTCTTGCTCGTTCGCGCTGGATGAGGAGGCTTTAAGTTGTAGCGCTCTGCGTACTGCTTGGTCTTGTCCACAAGGTCAGCGAAGGTGTCATCCTGTCGCAGTGAGTTGAGTCGCTGGCAAAGAAGTTTTGCAGCTTCCACTGATCCAAAGGCTGTGACCTTGATGCCTTGCAGTGACCGAGCCACAGATTCACACGGAGTAAACATGGTAACGGACGTAAACAAACCAAGGACTGTGCGCGTAGTGGTGCCCTTTTTGAGCAATCCTGCCACTTTGGCACGCGTCTCCCCCTTGACAGTCCTGTCACTCTCCAGGGCCCTGAATGTCTGCAGCATCTCTCCATAGCAGGCCAGCAACCGTGACAGTGCCACAACTCTGACGCACCACCGAGTTTGACACAGGGCAAGCAGGTGTATCATTTCTCCACATCCAAAAAGAGACTGGTATAATGTTTTTCTCTTTGCTGAATCATTAATAACAACAGTGACTTCTCGAACCAAGTTTAGTGTATCAGCAACAAGGTACACTTCTTTTGCCACTTCTTGTAACACTAAATCCAGAGAGTGATTTGGGCAGTGAACAAAAATTCAGGACATGTTTCCTTTAATCTTGCCTGCCCTCCCGTGAACCTCCCAGACATGTTGCTGGCTCCATCAAAACAGTAGCCTTTCAGCTTCTCCATTGGTAAATTGAGCCGAACAAGGACATCTTTTATGCACAAAAATAGCATCTCTACTGCACCCCCCGCACCCCTAGTTCCGACGTCTATGAAAGAGAAGTAATTTATACGTCATTTCATAGAGTGCCTATGTTATTTTCTTATGAAAATTGGTTCCTTTAAAATGTCGTCATTACGTTTTCAGTGCCATTTTTTCATTTTCTATTCTTTAAGGCTGGTTGTTTGAGCTTCATTTAAAGAAATTATTTTTTAAGTCATTTCATAGATAACGTAGCGTGCAAAAGATATGTATGGTAGCGATGAATATCAGAGTATTAGTTTGATCTCCGTTGATGGAAGAAAACAGCAAAAGAAGAAACGTAAGAGGGACTACATCTTCATATCTTTATAAAGATAAGTTGAGAGTGATTTACATCACTCTTTATCTCTAGGCATTATTAAAAATTGATTAGCGCGATGTTGTATCTTAAAAAGGTGTTATTTTTCATAATACTTAGATTGGGGGTGGAAAGACGGGGACAGAAAAGACATATTTTTAAGTAAACACTCAATAAGACAAAACACGTCTTACTACCTCAGTCTCCTTCACAGAAAATTTGGAACAAATCTAACTTAGCAATTTTAAAAAGTCGCCAAAAAATGTTTTGGCGAATATAATAATCATGGCGATGACGATTTTTCGGGGAGATTACAACCCCACTAAAACACTCCCTGAGCTCTCAAAACTATTCACTGAAAATTTCGTCAAGATCTAATGAACCGTTCGGGAGATACAGGGAAACGTACGAACGAACGAACGGAATTCTTTATTATATATATATATAAAATATATATATATATATATATATATATATATATTTATATGTATATATATATATATGGAGAATGTCGTCGAAGTTGAGGGCGCATACTTGGAGCAGAATGGAAGCCAACGTCAAGACACACAACATCATTTATAATTTTTTGATGTTATCTAGAATAAAACATTTTATGCCTTGTTAACGTTTTTATGATTAAGATGTTCATTTATGAGGTAAAAATCCATACGTGTAAAAAAACAATACATTAGCAAGTAGGAGGTTAAAAAACACAATCTGAAGACAAATTTAGCGCGTGGACCCTGTATTTATTACATTCGTAGCACATTTTTTATAATAAGAATGATCTGATCAAGAGTGTCTTTGACACTCAAGAAAATAATTGTAAGCTTTTTATCATGATAATATCATATTATCTCCTTATCAATAATAGGTTAATTAATATTTTTATCACGCATAATTTGTGTCCCAAATTGTCATTTTAAATGCGGCAATACTAAGTTTGTCAATTTTTGGGTGAATGAATAGATTATGTAAAAATAAATAAATTGTTTTGGTTCTTGCTCTTGACTAATTTTTTCGAATTTGTTTACGTCTATAATCATAGTCACATATATCCTATTCATAGCCTTACTTAGTAGTTCCAATACTGTCTGCAAAACAATATTTGTTTACCCGCGTTCCTGATGCTTCTGGCGACAACTGAACCTTGGCTTCGGATCTAATAAAATACTTTCCATCGATCTCTACACACCACCTCAAAGCTGTAAACAAGGTTTTAAAACATTTTAAATAATTGTGTAACTTCAATTTTAAATGTGATGAATATTTGTATTTTAAATGTTTGATATTATTACCATGCTTTTTATATAATTTTATGATTGCCTTTTTATGATATTTGTTTTGTTGTTCTTCTGCCATCGTATTAATTTTAGATTATAATATCTATTTATGTACTTATCACAATTACTTTGGCATTTTAGAGAACTGGAATAAAATAAATAAATAAAACAATATTTGTTTATCAAGTTTATTGAACGAATGAATAAATTATGTATCCAATAAATAATGTCTTTAGGAGGAGTTTCTTAGGCGTGGTAGACGGGAGCAGGCTTGTATGGGGCAGGAGCGGGGTGGTAGGGCTCGTATTTGGCCTCTCCGGAGTAGGTGACGTCAGCAACGTAGCCAGAGTAGGCATCACCCACGGTGTATGTCACGGTTTGGAGTCGTCCGTCGGGGAGGGCAACGGTGTAAGATCCCTTGGTGGCATATCCGTCACGGACCTCATCAGCGCCGAAGTTGACGCCGGAGTAATCGTCCTTGACGGCGTACTGGTACTGGTAGGCGGCGGGGACCTCATTGTAAGCAGGGGCGGGGTGGTAAGGAGCGGGGTGATCCGCGGCGGCAAGGGCCAAGAGGGCAGAAAGAGCAATGAGGACCTGGAGTCAAAAAGAAGTGAAGATTAAGCAACCATTATAGACAAACGTTTGTATATATTTCATCACCTTCATGTTTGAATTGGGAGAGGAAGTTGAGTCAACTGATGATGGTCAAAGGCGGGATAGGAACTTATATATAGACACACACACACACGTTAGAATACCGTAGGAAGATCAAGGAGTGTGTTGGGCGTGGACAGTCTTTTATAATCAAGGATATGGAAGGGGGAAATATTTCCTTCCGGTTTTCGAGTATAGAAATGTAATCCATAGCAATTTTGGGCAATAAAATTATATAATGAATAATTAATCTCCAATTTTTCTGTCAAACTAATATTTTCGTCATCTCAAGTTTCATCATTAAACTGAAAATAATCTAGAAACTACATTTATTATCAAACATAATTCATATTCTCGATTTGTGTATAAAATTGTATTTATATACGATTTTACTTACTATCATTTTAAAATGACATTTAAAGAGCTAAATTAGAGCCTAATCAAATTAACTCAGGATCAAATATTTTCTTCATGCGCCATATGATTATATTTCCAGAAAAAAAAGTATTCCATAATCTTCCATAAAAGATAGTTCTAAGGAAAGTATAGTATGGAATCCTTAAATAATAATACTTAAATTTTTGGTTGCTTGTATAACTTAATGTGAGAAAAAAAAGAAAAACTTTCTTATTTATAATATATTGGTAAAAACTGTATACCAAATTTAAAATCTTTATATTACTTTAAATTAGATCCGTGAAATAAAAAATTAAAAGCATATAGGTATTTAAGGGAACCCGATATCTCAGTGTGTTGAGGTATGTTCAACTCTCAACGTTGAGATGCAGGTTCGAATCCCATGAGGGGAAGGTCATGTTTGGGCAACCTCTTTGATAAGTTTATAGATTCAATAGAATAATTTTAACGCTATAGTGCTTATTTAAATCTTTGATGATTGAACTCTACAGTACCAATAGGCAAAAAATCCCTTTTCTTGCTTCCATCCATTGGAAGACTATCTATCTATGTGATTGCATGCAATGTCATTTAAAGCTCAAATATATGTTAATGTCTTTTAGTACGAATGTCAATGGAGATTTCTTAAATTATTTTTATTAATTGAAATAGTGTTTTTAGTTCAATCTCTAAGATAAAATTGAAAATTAAAATATTTACTTATGTGATATTTCATATATTCTCTTAGAATTTTTATTTATTCTGTTATACATATCATAAAATGAACTGTTAAAAAAATGTTTTACTGTACAATTCACATTTACACTCAGAAATGTAATTTTTAAGTTGCAAATTAGGAGTACTTAAAAATACGTATTATTGCTTTGTATATATATCATTTTAAAGGAAAAGAATAGAATTTCATGGTTATAAAAAAATATTGCCATATCATTAGAGGCAGATCTTCTGAAGACTTATTAAAGTTGCCGGAAATTACCCCTCCAGCCTAAAGACAGAACGACGCAAGCTTCAGGACATTTTTGCAAAAGTTTTGATCGTCTCCTGGCTATATCCTTCTAGGACGGTTAAGACACATTGTGTGAAAGACTCAATGAAATCTGGGTTTTCCATATTAATTTGAGTTTTTACTGCTGCCAAGAAGTGGAAGTTCAAAAGGTTGATATTTGGACTGTGAGGGGATCAGAGATTTTCCACCCTTCATTTAGAAAATGCTAAAGCTGCACTAGTGCAATGTGTGGATCGCCGTCTTGCATTCACCAAAGTGAAAAAACGAATCAAATGTCATGTCTAACGATCCTTTACAACGTTATTTTGGTGGGGGAAATTTGGTGAGAAGTTTTTCTAATTGAGCAACCGGGGGTTTCTTCAAAGAAACTCTTCACCTCCTCAATCACTGCTTCTGTTCTTTTTTATTTTGTTTTTCATTTGACTTTTTTGTGTATGGTACCAGTCACATTTAAATGATCAAAAACTCTTGTGATTGCAATCAGCTGGCAAGATTTCGGTGCACTTCCACAGATTTGAAGGTGAGTTATAATTCTCGGCGTCCTGTAAAAGGAGAAGGTGTTTGCCAAACTACAGGATGATCCATTTCTTCTCAAATTCAAAAAACATTTTTCAGGTTGCATATGGTTGACAATCAATTCAAATTTTATATATGGATAAAAATCCCCCTCATTATGAACAAATGGCGTATCTATAAATCGATAAAATTATTTTCAGTACTTATAGTTCCTAGTTTAGAAATTTCATTTCTGATGAACACACTGTATAAACAATAAGACTTGTTCGAATAAGGAAAAAATCCGATCAAACATATTTAATATAACACAACAACAAAACAATGTTTACATCCAAGATGTAGAGGAAATCATGATATTTTCTCATATAATTTATTGATATAGAATTAAGATAATACCAGTTAAATTTTTTGTTGACATTTAATATGATATCTTTTCAGAAATATATATATATATATATTTGAAAGAGAAGGGATTATAAAATCGAACTAATTGACATGTAATTTTATTGTTGCATGATTCCTATTTGAAAGCTTTTTTCGACAATGAGCCGAATGATGCAAAGTGTTTACATTAAAGATTCTTCCAAAACCCTCATTATATTTTTCATTTATCATGTCCCATATATATAAAACATAATGATAGTTCTAAGCAAATACGGAACCATTCTTTGAGAATACTTTTTTGAAAAATTTAAATGGACAGATATGAGACAATAGAAATTCATTTTTATAATTAAAAAAATTCTCAAATTCAGACGAACATTTATAGGTCTGTCATTTTATCTACTTTTAGACAATCAAAATATAAAAAATGATGTTCCTAGAAACCCATACAGTCATATCTATATTTTTCTCTAAATATAAGTCTCTGAGAGAAAACATCCTGACGATGAAAAAGTTGATATAAATATGTTAATAGAATATTTCTTTTTAAAAAGTCGATTTGCAGAATTTAGGATTATGATTTGTTTATGAAATGTTTTGATGACGAAAAATAAACTTGGTTTCGAATGTTGATTGTCAGTGCCATTGTTACGGATCAATAAGGACTTTATAATATAAGCTAGCAGAAGAGATACTCTCATTCAGCTTCAATCGATAGCAAAATCTGGTTAGAAGAAATGTTCAGGTTTATGAAAGCTAAGGAAAACTATATATATGGTTTTGAGTTCCATATAGAATCCTTAATCTTCAATATGCTTCATTTTCCCTTATGTGCATTGAATCAAATATTAACCATAAAATGATGGGTGGGATATTCAATTTATTAGGGTCCTTAACTCTTTCCTTTGTTAAGCTGAGAAACGTATGTTGTCTCCAGTTTTGAGTTCACATTTTAACAAATGCGCTAAACCCTAATATTACTAAAAGGGAATTATTAACTATTAATATATAATTCTTCATTTGTAGGAAAGACAAAAGTAAAGCTAACCATTTTTAGCTGTATGTGGAGCAATTATATACTATAAATAAAAGTATACAGAGTTTGAATTAATTTTAATTTCTAATTCCAATAAAATAATTTTCGAATTTGTATATCAGTATTTTTACAGATAAATAGTAAATAATAAAAGTTCACATTTAATTATGATTCAAAGCTTCAAAGGTAAAATTTTTAAACAATTATATGTTTATGAGACAATTTTAGTAATAAACATTAGTATTTTTTGTTGAACAATATAAGTTTACACCAAAAAATGTATTTCTACACGTTGTTAAATACAATGTTTCATTGATTGTTTGATGATGTGGTATGATAAGGAGAGGTAAAATATATATGTGGATTTAAAGTATAAATCCCCCAAAAATATAAGGTTTAAATATAATTTTTTAGGCTAATTAAAGCAGTTTAAA
>CP045890.1:6993703-7032469 GCA_013387185.1 Caligus rogercresseyi | reverse complement strand
GAATAATTGAGAAAAAAACATTAGGCAACCTATGCTCCTCATATCTATGATCATCGTTCTAAAGGTTTCGGGATTGTTAACATTTCTTCGTTCCGTAACAAAAGGAAAAATATCATATATATCATTTGCATGTATCTACCTCGTAAATACGGTCCTTAAAATTAAACAATAAATTTTTATTAAATGTGAAAAGAAACTACAAAAATGACATATTGAAATTATATTCGAAATAAGTTTTAGTATAAGTATATTGATATTAATCCTTGTGTTACGGAACGAAGAAAATTTAACAATTCACGAAACCTTTAGAACGATGATCATAGATATGAGGAGCATAGGGGCCTAATGATTTTTGCTCTATTATTCGATAATAAAGTCGTATTTAATGGTTCTAATGGTCTTGATGGCTATTCTAAAGCCTGGAACGTATGTAAATATAACTTTGCAGTTGAAAAAAGTGTCCATGAGTGATATATCTATCTTAACGTGAAAGTGTCCGTTTTGTCCCATTTTTTACGACTATAATGCAATTATCTCATTACAATAATCCAGTTTTTGAAAATATTACTTTACCAATAGATTTATTGGATCTTTCTTCAAAATGGTATTGGTAATGCATTAATGTTAATTGCTGCCTTGTCCCTGAAAATCATAGATCCGTATGTACCATTGTCTAAAACATGAAAATTTAAAATTTTAATTGTGGCCAGAAAAACAAACCCCTTGTTCGAAATAGCAATTTATCATTGCAGGACTCCATAGAATCCTTAATTGAAAGTTTTTGCCGTTGCAAATTTTTTTGTGTGTAATATTATGTATATTCCATGTTTTCATTCGATTTTTTTAGCAATGAGACGAAATAAATAATATTAATAAAGCAATTCAAAAATCTTATAATAAGGTATATCATGTTATTGCCATTAATATCGCCAAGTGGCAAAGTAGACATTCCCGGAAAGTCGCTGGCAGCCCCGGCAACATCTGCTAATTCCAAAAAAAGTGAAATGAAATTGATTGAATTATTTTATAAGATTTGTCATTTTCTACTTTTGATATATATTATTTTGAGTTAATATGTATATTATGTTATTATCTTTATGATATCTTCGTATGGTTTCCAAACCAATATACTCAATTATTAAATTAAATTGATTTTAAGAGTTATTTATAAGCCATGTCGTTTTTCTACCTCTATTCTTATACTGTGAGTTAAAATATTTATTGAAGCACTTTATGATATATTCCTATAATTCCACAACATAAAAACTCAATTATTGTTAATCTATCACTAATTGTAACTCATACAAATATTTATTACTCATATAATTGTGCACTCAAAGTTTTTCTATCCCATTCTTTATCTTATAAACTGCAAAAATAATCCCACGATATAAGTGAACAACTTATGTATACAATATTAATACAAAATACACCATTTTTATTGCAGACAATGCATTAAAAAGTTTCTCATTTTTTACCCTCCCATATTGAAATAATTTATTTTTTCTGCAATGCAATGTTTGATCATAAAATCTTCTGTCTGAATAGCAAAAAAAATATTGGAGATTTTCTAAATGAGATATAAATAGATTTATGGGTTTGTATGCAAGGTTATAAGGTTTTATAGTATGAAAAAGGGATTTTGTGTGTCTGCAATTAGTATTTTTTTAACATGATATATGGATATTGCAATAGTAGAGTTTAAAAATGCCCACTATATTGGAAACTTTAATAAAGATATGTATAAAAGAAGTGTGACAAAAAATTATGGGTCATTTAATTTATCTTTAAAAATATGCTTTTCTAAGCGTAATAATTCATTCTCTTCATGCAAATCTGAAATAGAGAGTATAAACCATTACATGGGAAGTTCTAAAATGTATTGATATTATGATGATTTGATGAAGTCAGCTTGGATAGCTCACGGATTATGTATATGCATAATTGAGAACCGCGCTCATGGCGTTGAAGCCTTTCTATTTGTCTGTTGGTATAGATTTTCATTAAAAATGCGTAACCAGAGATTACGAGTAGTCATATGGAACCTCAATTTTCGTAAGTCATAATTATAATTAATGTGGGTTCTAAAGCCACCTCCGCCAATGATACCCTTTCATCAACTACGGCTTTGACACTTTGGGGTTTCAAAGAAGCATTCGAGTTCTATACACCACCTAAAATATTACCGGCTGGGGTGTCAATTTTACCTACAAGTTAATATTGCTTTCAAGATTTCACATATATGGCAATTTGGAGGCTTAAAAAAATTATCGGGATGTCACAATTATGGGATATTTGGGTTTCAAGCCAACCGTAACTGGGCAAGTTCAAGAGTAATCCCTAGTCACATGTTATGACTGTTTTATGTATGAAACTAAACTTGAAAGATGAAAATATATCAAAAACATTTCATGTTTTATCCCTTTAAAATATTTTAGCATCATAAGAAACTGATATAAGTACAATATTCTCATTATCACAAAATAATTATCCTATAATACTTCAACCGAAAAATACTTTTTATATTTTGCAGAGTGGTAAGAAGAAATGGCAAAAGAAAAATGTCCTAGTAAATATTCTCCAAGAAGAAGGAAATAATTAAATACGAGGAAATGGTTAAAATACATGGATACACAAGTATTTTGAGGGGATTTATACACCTAAATATTGTCCTAAGATGTTGAAACACAATAGATGAGTTTTCAAATATTCAATTTAGATGATAAATATTGTTTGAACAACATTTCACTCAAATACTTGCATATCTGTGTATTATATTTACCGTTTTTTTCATTTATCATTATTAATCTCTTCCTATATATCACTTACTGGGACCTTTTTTCCCGGAACGTTTTTTTATTAGTTGTGTTTTCCCATTATCGTTTTGACTTATCCTCAACCTTTTCAATGCTGTCTTACTCATAATGAAATAAAAATAAAACAATAATTATTCCAATTAGTCTGGACCTCATAGGCGTGGTAGATATATTATATCCGTTTAAACGAGTTTGCCTTTTTTCGAAATGGAAGCCAACAGTCTACATCTACATATAGTAGTATATGTATATTTGATGCTTAATACGTGCTCCGGAAGAAATAGCCTTTTGGTCGTGGGACGGAAGGAAAATGAATAAAGGGAGTGTTCTTCTACTCTGAGTTATTCTTGAGTGGTTATGTATTAGTATTTATAAGGAACAAAATGTCAGAGAAGGGGGTCAACTTAGGATCTTACACTAATGTTCTATTTGGATAATATATTTGCAATCTTACTCTTTAGAGATACAAGTTTCAAAAAAAATTATATATATATATATATTGAATAAAGGGCTTAGTTTTTATTCATTGGATGATTAGTAAATATATTTTCACCCTCTTGATGTATTTTGTTCGGTTTACCTGCAATCTTCTTATAATTGATATTGCATTAAAAACTCAACAATTAATCATTTGGTTTTCTGTGTAACTCAATTTTCTATCTTTTTATACCTCATATCCAGATAATCGCCTGATATGCTCAAACCAATAAGCATTCATTATTTCCCTGAGAATGAAAAGTTCTTATATTTAATGAATTTTTTTTTAGCCCAGTGGGCATATACTTCGTAAAATTTAACCAAAGATATAAAAAGGTATATGCAATGAATATTCATAGATAATATTGGATAATATTTCAAAAAATTCTCATGAATTGAAGCCAAATCGAAGCGACAATTAGTATATTTAATGGACGATTTCTTTATCTCTGTATCTCTCAGTATGTAGATGTTCACATCTCGACAGCCACAAATGAAGTGATGCCTTATTTCATAATACTGGCCACTTGGGAATATTCAGTCTCCAAAATATTGTCCCTGATTGGCTCAAATCTTTGATTCAGTTGGAGTGTGAGAGTCGCAATAACCTCTCGTAGGTTCACTTAAAACGCAACATTAGACACTTGAACCTTTGTTTATACCAATGATCAACAGTTTGAATTGAGATTCCGGACTTAGGGGACAATTCGAGCGAGTTTTTTTACAATCGAAACTTTTATTTGATCTCGTATTATTATATTATTTCGAAGCCTCAAAAGATGCACTCGGGCGTCTGGATTTTTTTTGTAAATTATGAGTCCACGTGAGTCAGAGATAAGCCAAGCCGTTTTAATACGTCACCAAAGAAGCTTACACATCAAGTCATAGGTATAAGTAGAATTTTCCAAGGCTCCCTTATGTATTTCATTAAGAATATGTTTTGTTTGGGGACTAATTATCAGTGATGTACGACAATTATTCCAAACCTATCGATAAACGATACAATGATTGACCTCTGCGATAATTAAAGTTTGTTTTTAAGTAATTGTACAAGCGTCATTAAAATTATCTTGTCCACATAATAATATATGTTTGATTCAATTCAGTAGTCTTAATATATTTATTCTACATAGTATCAATGAATAACCTTAGAACCGGCTAGACTAAATATATTACTGTTGTCGTATCAATGATACATCGTTGACAACAAGGAAATCTTAAGTACCTTTTATACTCGTATACTTTTTTTGCATTGTACTTGAGAAGTATATATATCTATTTATCATGGAATGCTTTAATTTGCCGTAGTTTATTTGTTATGGAATAATGTGTCTTATAATGTATGTGATCATGCCCTGTAGATAAAATAGCATTCATATATGTATATGGTGTATAGGCCCCCTTCTTTAATCCACCTTATTGTGATAAGTGACAATGCATTCCTACGAGTTCCAAGGATGAGTTTGCAAATATGTGTTTTCTAAATATTCTCCTTGTACATACGTAGGAACATTGTGCATATTTTATTAAGGAATAACGCTCTATATATTATATATATATAATATATATAATATATATATATATATATATATATATATGTGTCACGTCAAGAGATGGAGATCCAGTAGAATCGTTGACTCTCCTGGTAAAGATTACGATCCTTATCTCTTCTGGAGAGATGACAACTGAAATTTGTTCGATACAAACTATATAGTTCATTTGCAATTTCCATTCTATATTTTGGTGGAAATGATTTCATTTTTGTCTTCAGGAAGCAAATGCGACTCAATGTTTTACCAACATTGTATCTATATCACCGACCTATCATAATAATAATTTGATGCTCATCTGAGAAGAAATCCAACATGGAAAAAATAATTTGAATAACATCGTCATAACATCTCCATATTTAAGTCGTCATCCCTCCTATAAGAGATAACACTCCTGATATCTACTAACAGAGTCGTTGATTCTTCTGATATATATCACGATCGTAGTCACTCCTAGGAGAGGATACGATTTGATCTCTACCAGGAAAGTCAATGACTCTACTGGATCTCCATCTATACTGCGACATATATATATATATATATATAATATATATATATATATATATATATATATATATATATATATATATATATATATATATCTATATATATATATATATATATATATATATATATATATATATTGTAAATTTATACGAGGGGAAAAGTATATAGTCAAGGGTGTATTTGAACAACCGACCTATGTAATAAATGGATAATCAACAGAGATGTCTTGACTTGAAGAATGCATAGCAGCCGAAAAGTGTAACTTAGTAGTTTTGGGTTACAAAATTAAATTTAAAATTCTATTGTCGCCCTACATGCTATGCTTCATATACAAGAAATCTCTCAAACTGGCGTCACTCAGTATTCAATGTCATTTATCCTTTTGTATTTATACTTAGACTGCTTAAGGGATAAAAGTATTCCTTCTTTTTCTATGTTGTTTCATCGACTTGAATAATATGTATTTCGTGTCTTAACCATCTTGTTGTTTTTGGGTCAAAATGACAGATCACGGAGGTAAACTTCTCCCAAAATCATATAAAAAATAACACATTAATTTAACATTATATATATATACTATATATATATATATATATATATATATATATTATATATATTATATTTCTTCATGCAAGATAAAATTTATTCTTTAAAATAATAAAATCTGCCTTTCATTAAGGTTGAGTGAACTAGGATCAAATTTATCCGAAGGACTAAAGGTGTGGAGTGGAAATGAAAACACCAAGAGGGTTAATAATGGTCCCAACGAGCAGTTTTCCTTTCTTCTTTTGTATATATACTTTGTTCACACATTTATTATATAGGTCAGGGCTTACATTGGACTTATAAACTTAAGTATTATTTTTTTCCTCCATAGTGAGGTCTATTTTACAACAACATATATTTTATATAATTTTTGTATTGAGTAAAAAATATTTCACAATTACACTATGTAACCGTATTTTGCTCCTGGCTGAATTTCTATTTGAGTCCCATTTTTTACGTTAATTCCAAAAATGCCACTCAAAATATCGTCCGAAAAAAGGTTTGGACTTTATGGCCTTTTTTTGAAAGTCAGGATTTTCATCATTAAGTAACTACTTTTAAGTGTCACAATATTTTATTTTTTAGAGAGTTACTGTGATTGGGAAAATTGCATTCCAATATTGTTATCAAATTATTTAAAGAACTTGCAAATAAAAAGGTAAACCTGTTTTTTTTTTTCGTAACAAATCACTATAATATTTAATGCAACCTTAATGAATCACCTAAAAATAATTACTTTATATGATCAATACTTCGTCCTACTAATTGATCTTTTCTTTACTTTATGCCAGATATCGAAATTATACAAACTGTTCTGAACTGCATTGACATATACCAAAATATATTACATATTGATTATAATAAATAAAGGACTTGATTTTATATTTCTATTAATGAGAACTATGATCATAATTGATAAATAGGTATTGAAGGAATATTTTATAATTGAATACTAATTTGTTCAAAGAGTAAATAAAATAATAAGAAATGTAATATTAGGACTGATAAAAATATAATGAATAAAATATTATGTTTACGGATACCATTTACTGTTTTAACTATATTCTTGGCTATCATCTATTAAAATATTGATTTTCAAAAAATATTATCACATCCCAAGCTTAGCTCCACATTTAAAAAGAACTCAGTAAATCAATTATGGAAAGTAAATCTGGTTTGTTGGAGGTCAAGGAACTTATAATGTGATTCGTCAACTGGAATAGCACGAAAAAATTGGTAATCGATCGAGATTTTATTCAATAGAATAAGCATTTGTATATGATACCCAAACATAAACAATACTCTTTTTGTATTACTTCATTAAAAAAATCAAATGTAATGAAACACTACTTGTAAGCAACGGTTCCCTTAACATAAATTGTATGGAATATGTAGATTTTGTTCGAACTCAATCCCCTGATTAATCAAATCAATCTATAACAAAAGTTTTTACATTTTTACTAGTTTATTAAACGAATGAATAAATTATGTATTCAATAAAATGTCTTGGGGAAGAGGTTCTTAGGCGTGGTAGACGGGAGCGGGCTTGTATGGGGCAGGGCGGGATGGTAGGCTCGTACTTGGCCTCTCCGGAGTAGGTGACGTCAGCAACGTAACCAGAGTAAGCATCGCTCACGGTATATGTCACGGTTTGGAGTCGTCCGTCGGGGAGGGCAACGGTGTAGGATCCCTGGGTGGCATATCCATCACGGGCCTCGTCAGCGCCGAAGTTGACGCCGGAGTAGTCGTCCTTGACGGCGTACTGGTACTGGTAGGCGGCGGGGACCTCCTTGTAAGCAGGGCGGGATGGTAGGGAGCGGGGTGATCCGCGGAGGCAAGGGCCAGGAGGGCAGAGAGAGCAATGATGACCTGGAGTCAAAAACAAGTGAAGATTAAGCAACCATAATTGGATGATAGGATTGGATGTATTATTCCTTACCTTCATGTTTGAATTAGGAGAGGAAGTTGAGTCAACTGATGATGGTCAAAGGCGGGATAAGAACTTATATATAGACACACACACGTTAGAATACCGTAAAACATCAATGAGAGTGTTGGGCGTGGACGGTTTTTTGTTTGTTGTATAAGCAGTCTGAAAGACAATAATATAAGTACGTTAACCATTTTGTTACTTCCTATTCTTAATTATAAAAAACTTGTGAACAGGACATTACTATAAATATAGTTTCTGTAAACTTATGCTTGAACAGTGTTAATAAATAATATATGAATCTTTTTTCTGAACACTATTATCTTTCAAGTTTGCAACTCACTTTTCTTTCCTTTTCTATTTATTGTCAAGAATGCAAAAAGACTAAGTATTCATGCATTCTTTCACATAGAATGAATACTATTTTATTATTGAGTGTTGATATTGAACGATTACATTCAAAGGATGTCTAAATGACAAGTTTACAGGTACATGTTAAAAGATAATTATGATATTGTCATGTTTGCAATGCTTTTCATCCCCCAACAGCCACAAGTGAAGTGATGTCAGTCTGTTTTTTTATTCATTATACTCTTCTATTTTCTTTCAACCAATCACAATCTAGAAAAATGTCCTATTTTTGTATCTTTAACGATATATAAAGTGTAAGGATATAACTTGTCTACTCAATGCCACGATGTAAGTCGAAAAGGAGTCTTGTAGCAATACTTTTGCAACTTGCATTTTAAGTAATTAAAAATAAATGTTTGTATCAAAAAGAAAAGAAAAAACTTAGTTGCTCTGGAAATATTTTAGATTTTTGTACATTAACAGACTTATTAAAATTTAAACAATACATGCTATTAGTAGTAGTAAAAAAGGATAACAACTTATGGTATGTATTTTAATTTTATATCATTGATTTCATATATTACAAATTAAAATATTTTATGTAATAAAAAAATTATATATAGTTCTATCTATCAAATGCTAGAGACTGATTTTTCAAAACTTTGGCTAACTTCCAGGAGTAAAAAATACTTATTGTACCTTTCAGGAAACTATCCGATAAATGTTTTTATTAATTTTTACCTTAATTTTCTCAAATTGAGGCCAAGCCTCAGGGCAAGGAAATTCTTATTTAAAGAACTTTTGACAGTTATATATGGACTTTCGCTTTATATTTTAGAAATAAAAAGAACAACTCAACATCTATTAAAAAAATATATATGTTTCTCAACTTTTACGAGGATTTTTTTGCTAGGTAAATAAACATTGAATTGAGTTATTTATTCAGAGGATGTTATATTTGAATGTATAGTTTCCTGAATGTTTCTTGTTACAAAATTTTCTCCCTATTTAACGTTCACTGTAAAAGTGCAATATCTGTTCAAGCAGAAAAATCTATTAATGTATATATATTTTTTTATCAATAAAATGTAAAACGAACATGAAAGATAATCAATAAAGATTTATTAAATGAATGGAGGATGTTAATATATATATATATATATAGCAAAAAAACATACCTACTTATTTGTCAAGGATTTTTTTAAATAAGTACTTTTGGTGCAATACATCCTTCCATCAACTTTTTACTTCACTATTTTAAATTGATGTTTTGATTCAATTTAAAGATTTTAGTGTGTAATCCTTTATTTGATTTAAATAATCAGCTTTTTGCTGGTCCGTTTTAGATATAATAATATAAAATATAAAAAAAATAAAAACACATCATTCCTGTGTATAAACACATACACATATATATAAACATTAAAAACACGTATAAAATTAAAAATACTAAAATAAATAAATAAATCCCCCTAAATTGGGGTACTGCGGCCAATGGTCCTGGCTACGTCCCTTGCCGCAGCTAGTGTCCTGGCCGACCTCAGGGACTCAAAATTGTTCCACACAGACACTGCGTGGGACGCAAATGTGTCTGTGCCGCCCCTTAATGGACACGCCACCGAAGTCGTAGACCTCGTCGGTCTCTTTGGGGTTGGGAAGACGAGATCGCCAATGGGGTTTCTGGCACCACATCCCCCATCGTTGGAGTGGAAGCACTTCCAGGTCTCTACTGCCACAGCCATGACGGTTATCTCGTTGAGGGAGGGAATTTTTGCAATACTAAGGAGATCCTCGATCCGAATGTGGTCCCGTCTCCTGCAACCGGCGATGCTCCTTGCCACGTCATTGATGGCGACCTGGACGGCCCTGTGTGCGGCATCCGGCTCCTTATTCTTATCAAACCTAGGTGTCGTCACGACCGCGGCTGCATACGAGAGCTTACCAACCATAAGCCCCCTGGCCAGTTGCCGAAGGTATTTTCCTCTCGGAATATGAACGGCCAACCTTGAGATGAGTGCTGCCCGTTGTTTTGCTGCCTTTACCACGTAGGCATTGTGGGGTGCGGTGGTGAAGTCTGAGTCGAACTTGACCCCAAGGAACTCAATCTCATCGGATGGGTGCAACTCGACGCCCCCAACCCTGATGGTGAAGGCTGAAGTGTCTTTCTTCTTGGCTTTGCCCCCAATCATGAATTGGGTCTTGGCGGCGTTAAGGACGAGACCATTCCCCCCTGCATATTTAGAGAAGGCATCCGCCTTCGTCTCTAACAAGAGCCCAACTTCCTCAAGGGAATCACCGACAGCCCATAGGAAGAAATCGTCCGCGTAACTGCTATTTTCCTCGTCTCCAATGCCAACGCAGGAGGTGACGTCCGCAACCAGGACAAGGTAGAGGATCGGACCTAGGATGGAACCTTGCCTCACACCATACTTTACGTTCAGGAAGTCGGACTCGGCGCCATTCCACACCACACGCTGTGATCCGCCAGAGAGGTATGACTTGAACCACTCCAGTTGCATGCCCTCGATCCCAAGCTTCTTCAGCTTCGGCAACAACTGTAGCTGGTCAACTGTGTCGAAAGCAGCAGAGAGGTCAAAGCCGAGGACCCCTACAACCTTCCCTCTCTGCTTGGCTTTCAACCACTTTGCATGGGCAGTGGCCAACGCAGTTGTGGTCGAGCGGCCCCTCCTGAATCCGAACTGGGTGTTCGGAAGAGCCTCCGTCTTGGCCAGATGGATCTCGAAGTCGGTCTTTACGACGGTCTCTAGTATCTTGGAGAGTGCCGGCAGGATGCAGACGGGTCTGTATGATGCAGGATCAGCAGCAGACTTGCCCTTGCCCTTATAAATGGGTAACACGTTCGACAATTTGAGAGCCGTGGGAACTGTTCCGGACGCCAAAGATCGGTTTACAAGGTGCGATATTGGTCCGGCAAGCACCTCAATGCCTTTCTTGAGGACGGAGACGGGGATCCCGTCGACGCCCAAGGCTTCATGGCCCTCATGGCTTTGACGACCTTAGCAATCTTACCAGCGCTTGCAAAGGAGAAGGAGAATGGTGCAGATGACTTGGGCCACGATGACGGTGGGGGTTTCAACGAGGGGAGGCCGTGCCGCAGTTTAATAACTTTATCTATATAAAACTTATTTACGGCAGTCGCAGTCTCTGCATTGTCCATCGTAGAGATTCCATTCACCTCGAGCGAAGCCGGGAGGGAGACGCTTGATTTGCCAATGGCCTCGTTTGCAAGGCGCCATAGTACCTTAGGGTCATTGGGACTCTTTCGAAGCTCGCCCATATTCGTGCAAATCCGGTCCCGTTTAACCAAGGATGAGACTTGGTTGCGGATCCGACGGTATTCGCTCCCAGAGGCTCTGTCTCTCTTTCTCATGAGTTCGAGGGTGTCTGACGCCAGGTATAAGCTCCTTCCTGTCTTCACTTTGATGGTCTTAGTGGGAGCTACCTCGTTGAGGGCCTCCGTAATGCCATCGATGAGGAACTGGTGCACTGTGTCAACATCTTCGATGCTGTAGATAGTCGTCCACGGCCATTTTTGAAGGGCATCCTCCAGTTCTTGAAGCTGAATTGCTTTGAAGTTCCTTCGTTCAATTGACCTGGTACCAGTCTTCCCACTCGGCACCAAGATCTTTGCGAGGACAGGGCGATGATCAGTGGTCGTGTCCTTGAGAACTTCGACGTTACAGTCCAACCCTGCAAAGTAGACATGGTCGAGGCAGGAGATGCGGTGCTCGCCGTTGAACTTGCCGTAAGACTTCCAGGTGGCCTCCGTTGTTGCATAGTCGAGGCTTGCGTCCTTCATGCCGTCGCCTAGGATCTGCAAGAGGTTCTTTCTTGAATAGCTCCTGTCGTTGTATCTCATTGTGTCAAGATTGAAGTCGCCAAGAATGAGAAGTATTCTCTTTTATTTGTAAATATTGATATTTTTGTATCTTTAAGGATTCGGCTTTAGTCAATGCTTTTTTTTCTTTTTTCTGGTTGTAATATTTTCGTTATCGTTATTTAAAGTACCGTATTTTAATAACTAAAAAATGCGGATAGTATGATCTTTTAAATATGGATAGTTAGGTTAAAAGATGTAGCAAGATTACAATTAAAAAGGGTTTCGTTGTACTTTCGTACACTTCAAGGTATGTAGAATACAAGGTATGTTACATTTATAAATTTTAATTAATAAACTTTTATAAATCCCCGGCGTGCTCTCAGTCGTCATTGGTCCGACTTCATCTGCCCTGCTAGCTGGGGATATTTTTTAAATTCCTTATAATTAAATATCGAAATGATTTACAAACAAAATCACTAAAAATTTTAAAGGAATATTTCAATTGTCATTTATTTAATCTGAAAGAATCGAAGATTTTTGGTTCTTGTAAGAATTATCGCTTATAATAAGATGAATAATACAAGGTAAGGTAGAAAAGAAAGTAATTAATGTAATAAACTCTCCAGTGATGTATATGTAAATAATAAAGTAAGTAATGTGAAGAAATGAATTGACATCATTGGATATTTGCTTACATGACCTTCTTTCTTTACTTCGCGAGTCGTGGAATGTATGATAAAGAAATATATTTCAACTATAATAAAGACATCTTCTTTTAATGGACAAAGAAATTAACTCTCAGGGAAACTTTAGAAATAAAAGTTGAACGATATGATTTAAGTAATCATAATAAATAATATGATTTAATATTGGACATATATTTTTTATGCTCCTATATAATAATTGGACAGAGTATTCAGTATTACTGGTGAACTTTATAAACAAATTTAATAAAAAATGAGTAAAGTATAATTATAAGAAATTTTGATGAATTTAAATAAAAACTAAGAATGATCAATTGAAATAAGACTAATATCCATCAAATTAAATATAAAAGTAATAAATTTAAATAAATACTCAAAAGCCTCTTTTAAAAACTGCCTTGGAGACATTCAGATTATTAGTGTAGTACATCTTATCCCTTAGTTAAGTGTAGCGATAAAATCGGATTGAGTCTTTTTATTCAGAAAAATATAGTTAATAGCAGAAGCTGTCGTGTGGTTCAACAGTTAAGTCACTACACAAACTATTTGCTTTTGATTGCTCTGGCATTATTAATGAATTTCCTTAATTGTCGAAATGTACAGCTCCATCTTTCTCCTCATCGCGGTCTTAACAACATTTTAAATTCATTGAGTCTTTACTCCGTACCGATTAAAAACTTTTGTGTCGGTGCTACAGATATCGCAAAAAGATTCGAATTATCTTTGCAGTGGGAGATGCCGACGAGGGGCTGCTTGAACGATTTTACAATTGCAACACATAACGCAGATATCGCTGCTGACGTAACAGTGGGCAATTGTTTAATTAATAAGCTGGCTGAGAAATTTTACTCTGCTAGATTCGGCAATGTATACGTCATTGACCGCCCCCTATTGCTTTTTCGAATAAAAGTTTACTATACAACGACGTCTTTTCTTAGAAAATGCATGCATTCCCTACTTTAACTCCATTTATTGCATATTTGCAGCGACGAAATATTAATGTGCCTCCTCAAAAAAGCATAAATAGTATTAGTAACAAGTTTTTAACATCTAATGAGCGATGGTTTAAGTACAGAATTTTGACTGGAACTCTCGAGGTTTCATCCAAATATTTTAAAGACGCTCGCGAAATGTGCGTATTCTGCCATCGTTCAAAGGAAACGACGGATCATATTTTATGGGAATGTCCAGAACTAAGCGGGATCTACAAAGAAATTATCAAAATTGTAGAAATCAATTTCAAAAAACACATTGGAAAAAAGACTTCCTTACAACGTCATCGAACGATAAAATTGATGCCATCATCGTAAAAGCACAACATATTATATTTAAACTAAGAACCGAACAAGACAATAATCTTGAAGGGATTTTACCTATCATAAAATTATATACACATGTAATATTAAAAACACAAACCCCACCCACTTGATGGACTTACAAAATGATTTAGACTTTTAATACATGTATTTGCCCTTATTATTTTTTTACTATGTTTGTAAAATTTTAATAATATTTTTTATTGTACAAATCAATCAATTAATGTATTTCCCGTTTTGTTCGCTATTGTAAAACTTACAAAAATGCCACCGTTGTTTGCTTCTATAATGTACTATGTTATAATTATGGCCTGTATCGGTTCCTTGTTAACGCAATCAATAAAGACATGCTTTTTGGCCGAAAACAAGGAGGACTTCTCTAATAAGAGGTCGTACAGCACGATGAAAGCTCCGGAATACTCAACACGTGATCACCTCCGGGTCCACCTCACGCTCAAGAACCACTCCGACGTTTCTCTCTTTTCATCATCAACGAGAAGGTCCCCTGCACCGCCCTCCCATCTGACATGGTATACAGCAGTAGTTTCGACGCTTCGTCATGCAAAGCTCAACGTTTATCATTGAATCATGAAATATTCATATCTAAGAAATGACATTTTGTGTGCCTATAATTGTATTTGTTTTAGATGTGTTTTTTTGTCCCTATACTTCCGCAATTGTGGAAACGAAAAAGTATAAATAAAGCTTGCATTTTGGCCGAGAAAAAAAATGAATTTCCTTAATTTATGAAATATTTTAATTCTTGGGTATTTATTTTTATGAAGTCCTAAAAATCTTTTTTATAATAGTAGATCCCTCAAGCAGATAATGGCCTCTGTCTAAAATGTGATTTCTTAAAAGTTTGATCAAATGAGAAACATCATGAAACATATAAATTATCATTGATGTATCAGAAGGATTCCAAAAATATGACAAATCTTTTGAGACTTCCCATGAATTACGCAGTCAAACATTTCATGAGGTCATTTCAGAAACTAAAGTCAAGACTGCAATGCCCCTTCTTTCAACCTCATTTGTGTAAAAGAATGTCAAGAAACATTGAGGTGTCAAAGGTAAAATTGACAATTAAAAACTATTAAAAACACTATTAAAAAATAGTAAATATAGTTACAGGAACAAAAAGTATGTATATTATCTAGCAATTTTTATTAATTACATTATTGAAAGATTTTAAAAAATGAATACAAAAAGTAATAAGTTTTGAGAGCCAAAATTGTATTGTTGCGATAATTAAATATATTGAGATTTAGCATATCCTTAAATAAATATATTTATGTTTCAATATTTTTTTACATTCATCTTGCTTTATTGATCGTGAACTCGTTATTGCTATATTCACTCAACTAACCTGAAGAATTTTTACTCAGTTTGTTTTCACTGATGCTTTAGAAATGAATAAAATCTAACATGCTTATCGAAATTTAACCACTAATAAAAATAATATAGCACTAAACTTTGATAAGATCTGCGTCAAATAATTAAAATTATTGAATTACTAGGTTTAGCCTTGTATTTCATACTATTAGCATTACCTTAGTGCGAAATTACAAATATTTTTTAAAGACCTATTTATATATAGCTAAACTTATAACATAAGTCAATTGTTATAAGACAATATTTGAAGTTAGATCTAACCTAAAGCTTAAATAAAGTATATTGAGCGTGTTATATGTTTTGATTTTATTTATTACAACAATAATCTAACATTAAATAATTACACAATGAAAATAAATTAATTATTTATTGTTGATTGAGGTTTTGTGACCGACAGATTATATAAAAATATGATCATCAAAGAAACTATGACATCATCGGTACATTCTTTTTATTAAGTGTCCGCGTTACTTTTCAAATATCACATATCTGGTATTCTATATACCTTGGTACACTTCTTCCATGTTTCAGAGACTCACGGTTTTTTGTTATTTTTTCAACAAAGGGCAGAGTCCTATAAGGAGAGTTACGTCGTGAGGCCTGTCTGTGTAGCAGCTGACTCTCAAGTCAGGCTCAAAATATTTATAATTTATCGAGGGAGTTGTAAATAAACAGTCTTTTGAAATATTTTTTCGAAGTATAAAAACAATATAAACTTTAAAGATCTACTTTAAAAAAATAATTTCATTAAGAAACTATTCTTCTTCTGGTGGATTAATATTTTGTTCGGATTAATTTTATTAAGGAGTTTACAAAAGTTGAAGGAATATTTAAATTATATGTAAAAGAATTAGTAAAAATGAAACAAATAGGATCTTCAATAACAGAAATGGCAGTTCAACTAAATAGATCATCATTAGAGAATATACCACAATGAAATATTACAATATATATCAAGGTATATAAAAATTCGTTTACAAATACATTTATGAGAACAGACGACTATAGTAAAAAATAGGTCTAATAAAACCTCCAATTTATTTGGTAGTAGAAGTATGTGCATGAGAAAATATTGTAAATAATTACCAAATTCATGTATTTTTTAATAATTTATATATCCCAGATTAGTGAAATGATTCATTATAAATTACAATATATATTTTTTTCAATTAAAATATATTTTACAACACGTAGTTATAAAAAAAATAAATAATATTTATGTTTATTTTTTATTTCTGCGTGTTGTAAAATATATTTAAATTATTTTTTTTTTTAAATAATTTTGTCATTTATAATTAATCATTTCAATAATCTGGGATATATAAATCGGGTTCAATGATAAATCCAGTTAATTATTATATTTTTTTTATATATATATATACATATTTCACTTTTTCTATACGCATATAAAATACATTTTGAAAATATTATTAGGTTCGAATGAACTTGAACTATAATAAATTAAAACGTGCGTCTTCTGATGTGCGTTTTTTCAGGACAGTTTAAAAGGGATGATTTACAATAATAAAAGGGAGGGAGTTGACGCAAACTAAGAACAATAATAAAAACAAGCACGTGAGGTAAATATTAAACAAAAAGAGTTATTAAAACAAAGATTTGAGGATCATAAAAACATCCAACACTATAGGGTAAAATGAATATTGGCTTCGGATTATGCTCGTGGTCAAGGGAACCCATCCATCACCAGTTCATCAATACTTAGGATATTTTTGGACAATTGTTTCTTATGGATATTTTTAGTTATTTACCACATGATTTATATATATTTTATATTATATAGTAAATCATCTATAAAATATGGAGTTATATGCATAAGGGAGACTATTTATTTACGGAAACAATACCCCCAATAAAAGAAAGGTTTTATAGACACAGTTTTGTCATAGATTCCGATTTATTTATCCTAAGAATAACATAGGTAACAATAATAATTTATTTCATCGTATGCGTTGTTTTGAGCCCGACATGCTATTTCACCAGGTGGCGCTCCAATCTATTGTCGTAACTCTCCTTATAGGACTCTGGAAAAGGGGATACAAAGTTGAGAGAGAGAAAGAGGGAGAGTTAGAAAGATAGAAGAAGAGAGAGAGAGACACTGAAAGAGAGGGAGATAAAAAACTTGCTCTCGTCCCGAACAGTCTCAGAGTCCAAAAAGAAGGACTTTATTTCATAGAGATATAAAAACATAGAGGGCTTATTGGATTTTCAGAGAAATATGTCGTATTGCCCAATATAAACAAATCTTTCTATCCTTATGATCCATTTACGATAACGTAGTACAAATTACTTTGTTTATATTGGGCATTGGCGACAGCTGAACGATGTTTCTCTGCTATTGAAGAGAAAGCTCTCTATAACTTAATATCTCTATAGGTACTTTATTCATGGAAATATACTTTTTTGTAATGGCCCTTATGGCAATTAGTACAACTCATGATAACCATTAAATTAACTCTGACTTATTTGGAATGCAAAGAGCCCATTATATTTATTAAAATGTTTTTATACAGAAATACGAATAAAGTTTTTTTTTATGCTGTGTTTAACAATTGAAAGAAAAATAAGACAACGAGCTAATAAAAGTATGAATTGATTATAATCAATTCGTACTTTTATTCGCCGCCGTCCTCTATTCCGGGAGAACACCATTTCAACAGTAGCCACGGGCATGCCATGAAGATACCACACAAGCGAACCTGCATGGAACTGGGGAGAGACTCCCATCCCCCACACACTCAAGAAGGCGGACCGAACACCACCACGCCCTTGCCTGCATTGGCCTCACTTTTCACGTCACTCTAAATCCATAATGGGAACTAAGCAAAGACTTTCCTACACCCTCAGTTGGAAGCCATCTCCCCCATGGGACCCGAGTCCTCTATGGAGCGCTATGGCATCCGCTCCACCATATAATTTCAAAGTGGACAGGGGGAAAAATATCTAATTAACTCAACTAATTATTATCATACTTATTTTATCCCAGTGCTAAAAATTGGCAACATGCAATTTACACGTATTTATAATTTTTAATGTGCATCACTCAGTTTAAAATATACTATCAGATAATTAATATATGTTGTTAAAAGATCATTTTTTATTATAATAAAAACATGGGACGATACACATGAAAAGTCAGCTGATAATGAACAAAAATTTATCAATTTTTGTCACAAAATGGATCTTTAAAATCAATTTAGCATGAAAACCTGACCTGATAAAGATAAACGGATATAATTTCCTGATTAAGCAGTGCAAAACTCCTAAATAAGTTGTTGAAATTTAAGCAACTATCAAGAATTAAAAAATAAATAGTTTAAAGAGTAATTATTTTTTTTTCAGGCTTTTTCAGGAATTACATACTTTGACATCATAGAACATTTTAGTTTAAATTATTCCCCGCCTGATAAGCCTTTCAGCACACATTAAAAATTAATAACAACCGATTAGAACATCTACAAGAAAAGCAATGAGGGCTTGACAAATGACTAACAATGTATTCAAATGTAAAAGTTCTATCAAAAAATCATTTTTGTTAAAAAGCTTCATACGATTTAATAATTCTTTTTAACTTTGATATATATTTAGTAGAAACTTTGGGATAAAATTAGATCAAATCCTCACCATACTGCCATCCAGATCCGAAGGCATTTGGGATTCAGCAGTGCAAAACCACTAATAAGTTGTTGAAATCTAGGCAACAATCAATAAGTTAAAAGAATGTTTACAGTGTAATCAATTCCTTTTTATTTTCATGCACCTTACATATCAAAACAGGTTTAATGAGCGATAATCAGCTTTTAAATTTGATGTCCCAATGATTTGAAGAGAATTGTAACAGTTCTTGTACGATTGCTATTTCTTTAAAGACTAGCTCATTTCAGCTCCGTGGCTAAGGCTAGGTCCTGCGGGAGGCTGGGTGGACAACACGTAGTGTAAAGAACTTTCCAAAATCTTTTCACAATTACAGCGTAGGAATGCATCTTCTGGTTCTCCAAGTTTTGTTCTTAAAGTTGCTCGATGTCTGTCTCTAGCAGATGGCCCGTCAGGTGCCCAGGCGGTGTTCCCGGAGGGTTGATTGTATATGGAATGCTTATTGGTAAGGGTTCCATGCAGGTTCGCTTGTGTGGTATCTTCATGGCATGCCCGGTGGCTACTGTTGAAATGGTGCTCTGTTTCAGGATGAATGGATGTAGGGCAGGTAGACCCCCCCCCCCCCCCGGAATAGAGGACGGCGGCGGATCGGTGGGTAGACAACTGCGCGTCTCATAAATGAATGATGTGTATCATTGTGATTTGTGGCTGGTGAAAGGATTGTGTTGTTGGATGTCTTGTCTTTGTCTTGGCAGTACGCTCCTGGGCTCCTCGGGGCGGCGGCTATGAGTTTGAAGGACGTGGGTGGGTGGCTGGAAGGGAGGTTGTCCCGCTGCATCTTTTCCATAGTTAATAAAAGGTGAATTTAGCAAACGAAAACGTAAATAATTCATTTTTCTGCTGCAAAAAACGATGGATTCACTTGAATAGGAACTCCCCGATAGAATAGGCTAGTAGGTAGACAGAACAAGGGCAATGACTCTCTCTCTCTCTCACGGGAGTGCATTCCTCCCTCCCTCCGGGGTGTCCGACACGTCCTCCTCTTTGATGCAAAGGAAATAGGCTGAGCACCTATGCTCTGGGGAGTCATGTCCTCCTAAGGTTCCACTCCTTGCTCCATGCTTGATCCGAGGCTGTGTCACGGTGAATTCTTGTCACAATGTTGTGTACGACGGCACAGCCGGCAGGCCAGTCATTAGGAATCCTGGATCCTCGGAAGATTTCCGTTAAAAAAACACTCAAATTCCAATGAAAGGGGTAAAATTCCTCTTTATTGTTCACCTACGTTGTGACGTCAGTTTCTCTCTCTGTTTCTATCTCACTGGGTGACTTATGAATTTCTCTAAAAAAGGCCAAAATGGAGAGGATTTAAAAAATATTCCTTTGCTAATTTTGATTAAATAAGGCATCTTATGGAACACCAAGCATATCAAATTAAAGCTTGATATTTTTTCTTCATATTCATATGAATTTTAATCATGTAAGACCTTTTAGTGAGGAACAGTGAGTCTCTAAGTAAAACCCTTCATTTTTCGTACAAAATGACATATATTTTAAAGTCTAAATGTGCCAGAGACAAAGTAAAAATTGAAATGAGTACTTTGATCTAAGCTCTATCAAATCATTCTTTTTATTTTTTCTATACTTCAGTCCTTGTACGTCAATAATGGCTCTGAATCGAAAAAGTGCTGAAAAATTTGAAATCCATTTAGCTCTGAATTTATCACTAACTTTGATAAATGAATACCATATTCGGAATCAGTGGATAAAACTCTATAAGATTAGTGAAAATAGTCCGACCTAAATTTTTTAGTTGATTTTTGTTGACCTGTGTTATCACATGTTAGTTTATAATTGTTGTCAGGTTTTAAATGGAAGGAGCCCAAGCAACAAAATAACGTTCGGAGAACGTTCTCCGAACGATAGTTTTTGGTTGATTTACAATAAAAATAGCAATATTAAATAGAAAGAGATTTACTCAACTCAATCAGATATTTATTGAAGCGATGCAGTCCCTTTTATTATAATATGTGTCATCTTCTATTGTAAATGAGGTAGACAATTATAAGAATGTTTTTGATTTTAAACATAAGGCAAACTATTTTTACAAAAACGATACCCTACATAAATGAAATTTTTGGTAGATGCATCTTTTGTCATTGATACCGATTTATTTAACCCCAGGATGGAATAATTTATATTCGCTTTTGTTATTTTTGAGAACGATCCCTGATCATTAGGAGGGTACCCTGAGCGAACGTTAGTTTTTTGGGAACGTTCCCCGAACGTTAAGAGGGTAGCCAAATGCAAACGTTAGTTTTGAGAACGTTCCCCAACGTTAGGAGGGTAACCAAAAGCGAACGTTAGTTTTGGGAACGTTCCCTGAACGTTTTTTTCGTGAGTTTTTTACGTAACCTTGAGGGAACGTTATTTAAACGTTCGTTTTTGGTTAGGTTCGAACTTAACCTTTAGGGAACCAAAAACTAACGTTAGAATAACGTTATGTGTTGCTTGGGAGGCGATGGAAGTAGTTTTTGAAAAGTTGGCAATGATATATCCTAGGTAATAACAATTACAATTGAGCTCTTCTGCAGTTATATTTTGAACGGCTTGATTTGTAATAATATTAACATTTTAACAAAATATGTTCGATCGTCTCCATTTCTTTTTTGAAGTGCAACCATGCCTAAGAAGTATATAAAAGAAAAAGCTGCTCATATATATTGTTTTTGATCGGTTGGAAGCGTGCAATATTATATTTGTATTCCTTCCACTGGAGAACATGTATAAGAGGGAACTGGGGCCATGTGCATAGTTCTGTAAAATTGTTTGGCACTAATTGCTCAACTCTTGCCTATTGGAAAATATGTTTACGAAATAAACCAGAGAGTTATTTTGATATCTGCTTTCACAAGATACACTGAGCTATCCCGAGTTATTTCTTCTGAGGTATTAAAGAGCAAAATAGTTTGAAACAAAAATGTTTTTTCGAGTGGGGGATCCCGAGAGAGGATGTTATCTAAGAGATACTAGGTTCCATTGAGAATAATGCATATTCAATTCCCATAGATGCAAAACGAACAAACCATAAAAACATAATATGTATAAAGCATAATTACTTCGGAACTTTTTATAAATGAAATAATAAAAAATCAATCTTTTATTGAAAATTGTAATTTGTTTGTAATTAATGTTTAATACTTTCAACAGTTTCCTGATTTTAACTTTTTTTAAACAAGAAATTTTATGAAGTATCTCTGACATTACAATAACATTTATTCTTAAGCTTAAGCAGGACATTTTACATTAAAAACTGTGATTCCTTATGGTAAGAACTTTCTTTTCTATCAAAAGTTTTTATTAAATTTCCTGAAGAAGTTTTAAATGTCTACTCCGCTCATGTTTTTAAATACTTATTATTTTTTAAATCATCAAAGTTGTTCATAAAAGTTTTGAAAGATAATTATTGTTCGTTTAAAGATAGATGAAGGTACATAAGTAAGACAATGAACAAAAGTCATTTTTTATCTACGCCAAGAACAAAGTTTACCTCTTGAGGAGATTAATGATTTACCAACCATATATGCAAAGTCATTTATTTATTTTAAAAATTAGGGTCCTTTTTTTGCTACTTTTATTTTGTATTTAATATGGATTTTAATATAATGTAGGGCGAAGTGAACAGCTTTTAAAATGAAGAATCCCTTCTGGTATACTTACCGACTAATAGCATGCACTCTGACTAAGTAGATATGCAGAAACACCGATCGATCGGATATGCTTCTTCTGCAATGATGAAAAAAAACTCTGAACATGGGTGGCAAGATGTGAGGGAACAAGGAGGGTATGATGCGAAAAGCTAACCTTAAATACTCCAATACTGCCGGCAAAACTGAGGACAATTCTCATCGCGGTAGCGGCACGCTACACTGAGTTGGATCTGAAAATTCCAGTCTACATGACGACTCGACGACTCTGGCCTCAAAGAAATTGAAGTATATTATTTTCCATCATGCTCCACAATATATTCAAAAATAATCAATTGAATTTTAAAGTTTTATAAGTACAGCAAAAGTATTTTATTTTTTAGCCATGTACATATTTCTATGTTTGATTTTTTCTCATTAGAGTATGGAATCCTAAATAGTTGTATTGTTGTTTAGTTGATTGTGATATGACTTTAAATTGTATTCTATGTTTTAATGATATTATATTGGATATGTTCTATACCAGTGCAAAAACTGTATTTATGTTTTTATTGCCCATTTGTTCTGGGTTTTATGTATATATCTTGTTTTTAGATTTATAATATACAACTGAAAAAAAGCCTGGGGAGAAACATTCTAGCTGACAAATTGGGGGCTTAAAAAGCCAGAATACTTTCCAATTTGTATATTCATTCTACTTCCCTCCTTTGAGAGGAGCTATGCTGGTATACCATTGGCCCCATCGCTTTGAAAATTCTTTGTCAAAGACTCTCGCTTGGAAAAAGCAGATGAAATTGTCACTACTCATTTAGCCCTATTGGGTTTACCAGGAGGATGAAATAAAATACTATTTCAGTCCCTTGTGGGTACTAATAACCCACAAAATTTACCGCCCCATTGTAAATTTCACTAATGTTATCAGATTTTCGGAGCACTACAGGATTTTGGATATATGTATGTGGACATCGAACACGCCAACTGTGATTGATAGGTTTTATTGATTATTAGAAATTTTATCACTCTGAATTCTGGTCTATAACAAACTTGGAGGAAGAAAAATCAAGAACATAATTATTTTCAAAGGTTTCAACACCGGTAATCGTTGTAAAGAGGAAAACAGTGTCAGGGCGGTGTTACTTAATTGTAAGGCCAATAAGCCAAGAAGCTGAAGGGAGGAGAAACCATCAGAGAGAAAGAAATGATTTCAGATCTATAATGATTTCAGATCTATAATGATATCGGCTGTCGCTCGTTACGAGGCATTTACGTTGAAGATCCAAATGTTACAAAGCTCATCCTGGAGTCATGCCACATAAGTTATTAAATATTTCACTTCCTTGTCTCCTCCTTATAGAAAAATCCCACGAAATTTTCATTAGTTAATATTAAAAATTCAATAAAATTATTTTTTTTTCTTATATGTATTTGGACATATCAATATTTTTAGATATTTTATAGCTATGATTTATGTTTAGATATTTTTTTATATTTACTTTTGTGATTTAAGTTATTTTATAAGATTTTTTTTAAACTGTAATGTTTATTTTTTTATAGATACAATTTTCCTGTTATATTTTATCTATGTTCATTTATATTCCTTATAATCCTAAAAACCTTATAGAGGAGATAAAAAGTCGGAAAGAAAAATATTTTTATACAAATAACTAGAATTTTTTTTTATGATTACACACACACACAGGAACAAGCCACAGGTTGATAATGATGCCAACGTGGGTTATTTTTATGTGATCAAAATTAATGTGACAGATTTGCTACTATAAATGTTATAAAATTTCCACAAAATGATATATCCTTAAAAATATAGAGGTATATTTTCTTTATTCTTTATTCTTTAATATATTCTTTAAATAATCATTTGAGGATGAGCAAGGCAACAACATTGACATTTCCTTTTTACATGGGGAATAAATCGAAGGAAAGCGTTTAAGAAATATTACAATGTATATTTTAAATAACTGTATAAAACTATGCACATTCGGTACTAAAACTATTGAATGGTATGTAACCATAAGTCCAGCAAAACTTTCTTTTGTGGAAAGTATATAAAATACATTTATAATTTAAGAAACGTAATGCATATATATTAGCATAGCTTCTTCACACTCCACTGGCTTTTATCCCCCCCCCCCCTTTTCTTCTTGAGACAGTGTATGCGCCTATATTATCAGGGATATGGGATCAATTGATTGCTATATTATGGGGATATAAAATAAATTGCCCATATAAAGTGCAATTACTACAAGAAAATAAAGGAACTCCAGCTAATTGAGCTGTAAATGGACTACTAAATAGGCCTTTTGATGCATTTAATTCCGATGTACAAAGAAAGCTACAACAGCTGCCTATACCTTGTCATATTTAATTATTTCCTTTGCTGTCTTTTAGCGAAAAGAAAATTTGTCAATGATGTGACATTTCTCAGAACTAAATTGATGGAGACTAACTAAGTCACCAGAGGATTTATCTTTTCTAAGTTGGAGAAGTAATACGATTTCTTTCCATCGTCATCTCTAGACAAATAAAAATGATAAAATGTTTATTGGCCTATATGGTTCGACAGAATGATCCAAATGGATATCAATAATAATTATATCCATTAAAATTAGTCATTCGAACCTAGGACCTTATCAATGAGGTGGACCAAAAATGACCATCCCCTGGCGGAATTCGAGCCTGCGCCCCCAACATTGAGAGTTGAACACGCCTTAAGGCCTATATGTGCACAATATTGAGAGCACATGTTCAATCCCCAAGATGAAAGTTCTATATTGACTCAATGAAATTATTCTAGATTCTAAAAATATCAATTTCTGTTTCTATGATATTTATTCATTATATTATTCCATCCAATCCTTTTTTACACTCACGTATTTTATAAATATGAATAAATTTTTATTACGGTGTTAATAAATTTTAAAAAAATCGGAGAGCAACAATTTTCCACAAAATAAATATAAACAATATTAATATGTCTTCATTCAATTTATATCTTTTTGTATTTTTTTTTTCGTTTTTGAGTTTGATATAATACGTGTTAAAAACATTGAAGAATAAAATAAGTTACAACATCCAATGAGTGTGTTTTTGAATGGATAATGGAAGGTATCTTGAGTAGTTTAACATCTCGATTAAATTTTGGAGGATGATTAAAAGTTAAAATTGTTATACTACCTTATTGGTGACAATTTGCATTACAGGCATTACTCATTTTTTAACTTCTTCAGCTCGAACAATAGCTGACAGACTGCATATATACCTGTTCCAACCCCCAAATCCTTCCACTTTAATTATTATTATATTTTATATATAATAGCAGATGTTACCCGGATTTTATTTTTGAAATAGTCTTTAAAATAGAAAAATATCATGAAAATAATTTTAATGATGTAATCACATGTGATTTTTCATATTAAAATCAGTTCCTTAAAAACACACATCATTTGGTCTTTATTCTAATTTCTTCCTTTTTCTATTTCTTAAGGCTGGATATTAAGACATCCTAAAAGAAGATATTTTTTAGTATTTTAATAGAGTGCTTAAGTCACGCATGATAGTGCTGATTATTGGGGTATTTTTTGGTCGCCATTGATTGGAATTGGTTAAATGGATCTTTAGTGAAAGTATGACTTCGTATATTGTCATAGAGAATATGGAGTGCTGAATTCACGTATGGTAGTACTGAATACGGGGGTATTTGTTTGGTCTCCATCGATGGGAAAAATAGCGTTTAAAAAAACTTACGAGATAGTGACACTTTTTATGATGGAAAATAGTGAGTGCTGTCACATTAATCTGGATGTAGGGAGAAAGAAGTTAAGAGAGAGTGATACTTCATATTTTTATTATGAAATAGGAATACTGATGTGACATTTTCATTTTTTTATTTGGTTAACACAAGATTAAGTATTTGCAGTATTTCTGTGGTCTCTTTGATGAGGGAAAACAGCTAAAGAAAAAACTTTTGAGAGAGTGCTCCTTCACATCTTTATCAAGAAAGGATGAGAGTGATGTGACATCATTTTCCATCATAAGCATTATTAAAATTTAATTAGCACGAGGTTTCGTTAAAAAAAGTTGTTATTTTAATTAAAGTAGGGGAAGGGGAGGGCAGGGAGATAAATAACTTCTTGTTAAGTAATCATATGGAAAACGAATTGTCCGGTAAACAACTCAAAAACAAAAAACATGTTTTACCACCTCAAAATCATCCACAGAAAATTTGGTCAAAATTGAAATTGGCAAATTTTAAAATCGACAAAAAAACGTTTGGTGAGTAAAATAAGCATGGCGATGACGAACTTTCTGGGAGTTTACAACCCCACTAAAACAGTCCCTGAGCTCTCAAAACTATTTATGGAAAGTCTTGTTAATATATTGATCGTTTGGAAGATACAGAGAAACCAACTAATAAACATAATATTTTTTATTAGTCATATATATATATATATATATATATAATATATATATCTTTTCAGTGGTTCATTGTGATTTAAAAAATCATTCCATGACAGCTGAAAACATTCATGATGAATATGAGCCGAAATTATCATCAGACTTGTCGTCCTTGAATGATTTTGTATCCCGCATTTTTTCTAATGAGTTCTGACTCTTATTTATACAGAGAAGAAGTTTGTAAACTGTTAGTAAAGGCGGCTACAACATATTATAGAAAATATGCGTTAATGATTATACAAACTAAGAAAATGTAGTATGTATTCAGATGACAGATTGTCAATATATATATATATATATATATTTGCCATTGGGTAAATGAGTCTAATAAAAGGTATTAGCCTATATAAAGTATTAACAATTTGTATATATTTGTTATAGTCTTTGCCCTTCTCTTCCATAACTTGCAGACGAATATAACCATTTAATTTTTTGAACGTAAGGGACTATTGATTCTTTTAACGGATTAAATCTTACGTTTTTGTCTTTATCATATTTTTACACATTGGGACCTTTTCATTTCAGAAATAAAAAAGTAATGTCGAAACAAAGTGTAAATCATCGTTCTTGTCAATGTTTAGATCCTCAATTTTTGTAAATTATCATCGAAGCATAATTGATTTGCAAAATATATCATTTTTGCTAAATCCAGTATTTTTAACCATATAATAGAAATAGTTGCATTTATTTCAACAATCTGTAATGTTTTATGCAGTTGAATAACTAATTTCTGTTCTTTACAATAAGAAATATTAATTAGAACAATTTTTTCATCTGTCTCATATTGGGTAATATATAATAAACGTGATATATAGCTCTATAAAGTGACGCAAAAATGCTAGTAATCCACGAATAAATGTGTATTAAAAATACGTTATTCAATCTTCTAAGCTGCATAAACATTATATTAAACATATTAAGTGTATTTAAATAAATTTTACTAACATTGGAGCAGGTCACAAATATGCTCAATAAAAAATACCACACATAAATTTTTTGCTACTTTATTGAACGAATGAATAAATTATGTATTCAATAAATAATGTCTTTAGGAGGAGGTTCTTAGGCATGGTAGACGGGAGCGGGCTTGTAAGGGGCAGGGGCGGGATGGTAGGGCTCGTACTTGGCCTCTCCGGTGTAGGTGACGTCAGCAACGTATCCAGAGTAAGCATCGCTCACGGTGTATGTCACGGTTTGGAGTCGTCCGTCGGGGAGAGCAACGGTGTAGGATCCTGGGTGGCATATCCATCACGGGCCTCGTCAGCGCCGAAGTTGACGCCGGAGTAGTCGTCCTTGACGGCGTACTGGTACTGGTAGGCGGCGGGGACCTCCTTGTAAGCAGGGGCGGGATGGTAGGGAGCGGGGTGATCCGCGGAGGCAAGGGCCAGGAGGGCAGAGAGAGCAATGATGACCTGGAGTCAAAAACAAGTGAAGATTAAGCAACCATAATTGGATGATAGGATGGATGTATTATTTCCTTACCTTCATGTTTGAATTAGGAGAGGAAGTTGAGTCAACTGATGATGGTCAAAGGCGGGATAAGAACTTATATATAGACACACACACGTTAGAATACCGTAAGAACATCAATGAGAGTGTTGGGCGTGGACGGTTTGGTTGTGAGTATGAAAAAGGGGAAAATGTTTGATGCTTCCTTTTTAAAGATTTTAATTTTGAGTTCGGGACTCAGTAAGAACTGTCTATATTACTTTAATATCCAATATCATTGTATGAATAAATTTATCAAGATGGCAAATTAGTTGGTAGTTATTGTATACTTTTTTATGCTCTATGTTTATTTTGATAAAGACTAGGGGTACATAAGTAAACCTAAAATGGAAGGTTAAGTGACTCTTTTTCATCATATCGAATATTGACGAAACGGATCCGTGCTTCTCTAAAAAAATATTGACCCCATACAAACGATAAACATAACCTACGTCACATTAAATGGACTCAACCATCGGTATTAGATAAACTTAACGTGGATACATTTTTCAAGCACTTGGTATATTATTCTATTATGACAACCAATATTATTTAAAATGCATCAATACCATTGTTTAAATAATTATTTATTCTATTATCCATTATTTGTTTAAATAAAAAACGCCGAAAATATCCAATAAGTTAAATATATATATTTATTTTATATATATCTGAATTTTATGATATTTTTCTTTCTTATGGTGTGTAATCGCGTATATTTGCCATGGGGCATATTAGTTACATTTGTAACTAGTCTAAAAATAAATAAAAACATAAAATTATAAAATAATATAAATAAACATAAAAAATCAAAATGCCCATGCAGAATGGATTATTTGGGGACGCTAGCTGGTCCTGGCAGTGTGGAGGGTAGAAGCCAACCTCAAGGCCTTAGACAAGTTCCTCACTGATATTGCGTGGCATGTACAAGTAGCTGTCTCCCTCCCAAGTGGGTAGCAACTAGAGTGGTGGACCTCATGGGCCTCCTCGGGATGGGGATGACGAAATCACCAACCGGGTTCCTGGCACCGCCGCCCCCGTCGTTGGAGTAAAAGCATTTCCAGGTCTCCATGGCTACCGCCTTGGTGCACCACCTTGTTAGGGAGGGAAGACCTGCTCTCTCAAGGAGGTCCCCGATGTGGATGTGATCCCGTCTTTTACATCCAACGATGCTCCTGGCGGCGTCATTTATGGCGACCTGCACAACCTTGTGCGCGGCATTTGGCCCCCTTGCACTCATTATGAAATCTAGGAATTGTCACAGTTGCAGCAGCATAAGATATCTTGCCAATCATCAATCCCTTGGCTAGCTGCCGTAGGTATTTTCCTCTTGGTAAGTGCACTGCCAACCTCGAGATGAGTGCGGTCCGTTTTGCTGCAGCCTTTGCGACATTGATGTTATGGGGTGCTGTTGTGAAGCC
The DNA here is from genome assembly GCA_013387185.1 of Caligus rogercresseyi. NCBI lineage: Eukaryota > Metazoa > Arthropoda > Copepoda > Siphonostomatoida > Caligidae > Caligus > Caligus rogercresseyi. The sequence continues at coordinate 7,002,335 of CP045890.1, read as the reverse complement.
AGTGTCAAATTTTACCCCAAGAAACTCAATTTCGTCAGATGGGTGTACCATCGACACCCCCAACGTTGACGGTGAAGACTGCAACATCCTTTTTTTGCGTTGCCCCCAATCATGAGCTGAGTCTTGGTGGCGTTAAGGACGAGGCCGTTCCCCCCCGCGAATCTGGAGAAGGCGTCCGCCCTTGACTCCAAAAGGGACCCGACTCCCTCAAGGGAGTCACCAACGGCCCACAGGAAGAAGTCGTCCGCGTAGCCACTATTATCTTTATTGCCGACCCCAACACAGGAGGTGACGTCCGCGGTATTTAATTTTTTAATATTTTCGCTATATTTTATTATGTTTTAGGTTAAATTTTAATATACTATATAATTTTGGTCATCAAAAGATGGTTTAATATATTAATATATGTATTTATATTTTTTAAAGTTTTGGAAACTATAAGGTCTAAGATGGAAGTTTATTATAAACTTAATTTTAATTTTAGTTATTTTAAATACCAAGTTCGATTTGAAATAATTATTTCTATTTGATCATGTATAATTTTTATTTCATAAAGATCGTGTAGTTGATAAAAACACCAAAATGTATTTTATATAAAAACCATTTATATTATTTATAGTACCTGTTGGATATAAATAATACATATAAAGTCTCATGATCGTATAATTTAAAATACGGGATTTTGATCATGAATGCTCTAAAACTAAAGTTAATTGGATTCTATTCACGCTCGAACAAATAAAAAAAATAGTTCTTCCAATAATGTTTAAAAAAAGGATAAGTTTCTGCAACATCAAGAAACCGTTTGAAAGTACTCATTTTATTATGTTGTAAAATAAAATACAGTTTAAATATATAAATATTATTTTTAATAATTTCATGGACAAAATTCTTATTTTGAGTAATATTGATTACGTGATGAGACTCATCCTTTTTCAATCTTCATTTGAAGAAGAGGAAAAATTGGGAGACAACATTGGGGAGTACAAATGTAAACAAACTATTTTTTCGTGTGGACTGAGAAGATTAAGCTGCCACTATTTTATCAACCAGATCTTTTAAGTTTCCTTTTATTTTTATTATTACTATTAATTTCTTGCCTTTTGGGCGTATTCCTTTATTGCTTTTATTATGTGTTTGAGAGTACAAAATTGATATAATGTACGTTGCAACGTACAGAATGTAAGTACCCTAGAAGAATGAAATAAGTAAAATTATATAAAAAAAAGAAGAGGAAAAAATTATTTTTTGGGGTTGAGTGTGACCTAAAATTAATTTTACCTTCAAATTTCATTATATTGCCAATTATCATGTCATTGGACCGGGTGTTATAATTAGACCCCTTACTCGTAATTTAAATCAAATGTTACTAACACCCAGGATATATTAAGGGGTAAAAAATACAAACAAAAAATATTAATGATTCATTCCAATTGAGGTCATATCCTGAAAGAAAAAATTCCAATGTTTATTCAGCAAATTGGTATTCAACTACTTATAATGATTCTGTATGTCTCAAAGATCAATATTCAAAACATCTAAATATAATGAAGCCGGAAATATATAAATTTCAAAGAACAAATTTATTATGTTTTTAATATGCCCTTACTTTAAACATTATGTATTAATTATTAGATTTGCATAAAACATAAATCAATTTAAAAAATAATTTTATTGAGCGGGGGGGATACATTTTAGAAAATTAACTAAAAATGCTGAAATTGAATGGATTTTAATTAAATTATTTGAACAAGTTACCAGTTATATAGAGTAAAAAAAGCTTTCGCTTTAAAGTATATTACAAAATTATTTTTTGGCGTAAAAACAAGAATGTTAAATAAATATGAAAAACAAATATATATCCCTGAATAATTATAAGTATAAGGCCACGACCTTAAATCAGTGACAGACAACACCTCATAACCACTTATGTTTAGTTTTTACAAAAATATGGTCTAACCCTCTCTAAACAAGTAATAGCTTCCTTCTCGTCATTTGATATATGCCTTATATTTTGAATGGAAATACGGATATTTCTACTAAATTAAATCAATGTGTGTTATAGAAATACCGATACAAGTAGATTCATATATAAAAAAGTTACCCATTTGATAAAGCCATGTACTTGAGTTAAAATTATCAATTTTGCCACTGATGTCACAGTAACTAAATAAGCGTTTCAAATAATTCAAAATAAAGTTAGTGCCAAGACGTTTTATTACCACAAATAGCAGGTTGAATTCCTGTGTTAGTAAAGATGAGAACTAAGAAACAAAAAAGAAACAACAAAAATAAAAAAAAAATATTCATTACTATAAATGATATAAGCATCTTATTAAATTAAATTCCATTTGTTTTTCAATTGACTTGGACATATTTCTAACTAGGCGGTCATTCTGAAATAGGTTGTTTAAACTACCTAAATATACCATATTTAACGAAGTTATAAATATTTTGTTTAAATATTCAGCTGATGGACAAGATAAATATTTTAACATAAAAAGCGTTTACATACTTTGTATGTAAGAAAATACTTAGTATGTACTTAGAAAGTGTAGCGGATTATTTTATCAAAAATATTGGATTTTCTTGGCTTGTAATCCTTTTTTTTTTTTTTTTTTCCACTGTTCAAAAAAATTATACAAGCATAAAAAACAGAATGTATATAAAAAGATGTTAGCGTAAAAAACATAATTAAACATTTTAGTTTAAATTTTAACATCAAATATGAACGAACACTAAAATACAATTATAATTAAACAACTTGACAATCTAAAACAAAACATAAATTAACGGTAAAAAAACGGTCTATTTAAATCCTTGAATGGCGTAAAATTTTTTTAATAATTTTCCATAAGGCAGGGAACACGAAGGGAAGTAGCGAATACATCACCAGCCCAACTCCACTTTCCATCGGTGACAGAGGGGATCTTCTTGTAATCCTTGTAAGTGTAGTCACAAAATTGTAGAATACTTATATAATTGGTCTTCTATTTATGTATTCCAAAAGCTCTAGAAAACGTTTATTTTATTATGAATCAGCCAAATTAAATGTTAGTCCCTGCAATGTTTTTTCAGAAATGACAAAATGAGTTTATAATCACGGACAGATTAAGGTACTTAGTCGTGCACGGTTATGGAGTTTTCAGCAAAGCCGAGTGTTCAAATGACTTCAGATCAGTGTGATTAACACAAAAATGCTTTTAGACAGTTTTAGACTATAAACCATTTTTCTATTAGTTCGTATTTATGTATTGGAATTAATGCTAATATAATTTTTTGAACTGTTTCCCACACCCATATGAATGATCTATAATGGTTATGTTGGAAGGTATTGATCCAATCATGAGTGAGCAATTTATATTATGGAAATCCTCCTATCACCCAAGAGATGTTTGGTTTTCACTTTTAAAGAACTAAAGGAATATTTTTGGGAGAATATTTTCCAAAGAATTCATAACTCTTTACGTGTTCTTTAACTATAGATGTATACTTCAAATAAAATGAAATCAATATGTTAACAACCAATTTTTCTACAATTTTCGTTTTCTCCTACTTAAAGGATAGATTTTGGAATACTCAGAAAGTACTTTTGAAATCACTTTTAATTCAAAAATTTATTTAAATTTATTTATTACAAAACTCATCCACAATATATGTTCAAAGTTTTGTGATGATATAACGAATTAATATTGTTTAACCAAACTAAAATACTTCCCTTCTCTTGCCTCATCCACCGGATGACATATCTATGTACAATCAATGAAGAACTTTAAGACATTGTATGTCTTTTAAATGCTATTTTAAAGTATCAAAATGACATATGTTAATAGCTTGTAGTACGTGTGTCTATTGGATTTTTAAATTCTTGGTATTAAGTGGATATAAAATAGTGCATTACCTTGGTTCAACTCCTTAAAATAAATCGTTAAATTACAATATGTTAACTATGTGGTTTTCATACATTAGCTTAAGGATTTTTATTGTATTCTGTTGTGTACATATCATAAAAAGGAACATGTTGAAATAATGAAAATTAGAAGTAACAGCTTAAATTTTGTGTAGAAATTTAAATACATGATGTTTATTGATACGCTAAATTTAGTCTTTAAAAACATCCTTTTTACGAAATTCATTTTTGTATAGTTTGATACGCGTCATTTGTCCGGATTAGATTACCCCTAATTTAGTTATAATCGTACACAATTTCATTTTTATCGTTTATTTTGCAAAGCAGTATTTTCCTTTCATGGATACCATTTACGTTTTAACTATTTTTGTGGCAATCATCTATTCAAATATTGTTTTTCCAAATGTTATCACATCCCAAGTTTAAGCTCACATTTTAAAAACCCCAGTAAATCAATGATTGAAAGGAAATCTGGTTTGTTGGAGGTCAAGGGAACTATAACGTCAACAGGAATGCACAAAAATATTTGGTAATCGATAGACATTTATTTTTATTAAGAATAAGCATTTAAATATTGATATGATAACACATAAACAAGCCTGTTGTTTGTATTACTTCATAAAAAATCAAATGTAATAAAACACATACTTGTAAGCAACGGTCCCCTTAAACAAAATTGTATGAAATATGTAGATTTTGTTCGAACTCAATCCCCTGATTAATCAAATCAATCTATACCAAAAAGTTTTTACATTTTTACTAGTTTATTGAACGAATGAATAAATTATGTATCCAATAAATAATGTCATGGGAAGAGGTTCTTAGGCGTGGTAGACGGGAGCAGGCTTGTATGGGGCAGGGGAGGGGTGGTAGGGCTCGTATTTGGCCTCTCCGGAGTAGGTGACGTCAGCAACGTAGCCAGAGTAGGCATCGCTCACGGTGTATGTCACGGTTTGGGAGTCGTCCGTCGGGGGGGCAACGGTGTAGGATCCCTTGGTGGATATCCGTCACGGGACCTCGTCAGCACGATGTTGACGCCGGAGTACTCGTCTTGACAGCGTACTGTACTGGTAGGCGGCGGGGACCTCCTTGTAAGCAGGGGCGGGATGGTAGGGAGCGGGGTGATCCGCGGAGGCAAGGGCCAGGAGGCAGAGAGAGAGCAATGAGGACCTTATAACGAGGAACAATGTATATTTTGATTAAAAGTTTGGTTCATGCATGAGGCGGAAACTGAATAAGATATCTTTGAATAATCATCTCTCAAGTATTTAGTCTTACAAAAGCGTTGGGATATTAGTATAATGTGTTAGATGTTTTACCTTCATAGTAAATGGTTTTGTGGTAGTGCTTAATTTTATTTATCATCATCACCTTATTTATAGGCTCTCTCACTCTATGGCTGGACACCTCTAGGACATTATTATCATTTTCTATTCCGTGTTCTTTTGAAGCAGGGGCGTGGATGCTCTCTGTATGCCTGTTGCCCCTTAAAAGCTCGTCATGCTCATTAAATATGACTACAACAAGCAACCAACTTTTCTTCCTCCGTAGATAATTATGTACAAGTTTGTTGGTAGATGTGTCATTAGCATTTGTCATGAAAAGCAATTAAAGATATCATAATAATGATACAATATCAAAAAAATAATAATAATCGTCTATTCTCAGTCTGGACAGAGTCTAATGACACACGATCCATACAGTTAATTGCCTCACTCATGTAGTAGATTCTTGAAGCAACTTGAAGAATCCGTTAAGATGTAATTTTATTAAGCCCCTTGTTTTAACCTTTCCTTGTTATAAACATGCTTGTTAGCTCGAAAATGTAATACCTATAGCTGTTTTTTTTTGCCTTTATGGTTCGATAGAATTGCATCCACACAGGATACAAATAAGCATTAAGGCATTAAAATAGTCACTCGAACTAGGATCTTATCATTGAGGTAGAGCAAAGATGGCAATCCCCTCTCAGGATTCGAATCTGTGCCTTAACATTGAGAGTTGAACACGTTTAATATAGCTGATTTATTTGGGGCTCATTAATATATATGTGTGTTAAAATAGAGCTTGTGATCTTCACTGCTAGTCTAACATGAACTTATAAAATCCTTTTTCGGTCGTATGAAAGCAATAACTAAAATGTAAAAAATATTTTGATGTTCTTATCTGACAAGTAGTTTATCTTTATTAAGTGTTTATAATGGATTATAAAGTTATGCTGTTTATGATGCTGCCATTTGGTTGAAAATTATTTGATATTTCATCCACCTACATAAGTGATTTTGAAAAAAAAATATATAAATACATAAAAACTACTTTGATGTATCCGCAGCTTAATGAATTATATTAACTTTTGGGAAAGGGAGCTTTATCATCACTAGGGGTTTAATGTATTTTTTAAAAGTACCACAAACTGTTGATTAATATCTTCATTTATTTTATTTAATCTCTGTTTCGGAACCTCAAAATTATAAATGTGAACTTTTCCGACATCTCTTATTTAGACTTGTTTAACAACCTTATATACAATAAAGGTGTATATTGTATATACTCAAATGAGGGATGGTATATTCCAAATAGAACTAAAAAGCATGCAATATTCATATAATTTCAATTGATGAATCTCTAAGCGTTGAGAGCGGTATTTTCAAATTATTAAGAGATCTCAATGCAACCGCGGTGGGGTTTATAAATAGGAATAAAAAAAATAACAACATTTAAAGGGGTGCAATAGCCGTGCGTGTTAAGGCGTGCCCAACTCTCAATGTTGGGGGCGCAGGTTCGATACTCCCGAGAGGGGATGTCATTTTGGGTCTACCTCATTGATATGATCCTAGGTTCGACAGAATAATTTTAATGCTATAATGCTTATTTATATCCTATCGGATGCAATTCTATCGAACCATAAAGGCAAAAAAAAAAGCAATATTTTGAAACGTGATTGGTTCTAAAAAAAGGAGAGAGAATTATAAAATGAACAATTGCCATTATGTTGTAAAGTGTCGCTTAACTCGCAGATGTTGAGATATGAACATTTATTCAGAGAGAAGAATGTCACTCTTAAGAACAAAACTGTATCCGCTCATGGGTCTCGAGCCACGTCATTTATGAATCCTTTGGATGGACTCGTCAAATATCATAAATTATTGTGAATGAAATAAAACAGTGTTATGCAAGGCAACAAAAAAGAATCCAATATATCACATTTCCCCATTATTATATTCCACTCAAATGCGTAATTATGCATTTTGATACATAGTTGTTATTCACCAATAACAAATAATTTCCCACCAACCAGCATTTTTAGCTCTCTTTCATTACCTCCGCCCGAAGGAGGTATTGTTTTCACTGGCGTGCGTTTGTTTGTGGTTGTTAGTTGTGTTTGTTTGTTGGTTGTTTGTCAGCAGGATAACTCAAAAAAAGTACCGAACGGATTCGGATGAAATTTTGTGCAGTTGTTGAAAATGCCAAAAGGAACAAGTGATTAAAATTTTGGCATCTCTGAGTGCAGAATTAAATGCAAAATGAGCTAAATACTAATAATATTTCAAGTTAGCCTACTCTGCCAATAGATGTCGCTGTGCTGTGAAATCGAGTCCCGGGAGCGTCCTTCCTCTCGGAATTTCTGTCGAGGGGAAACCCTCCCCCGTCCCTCTACGCCGCCCCAGTCGTGAAAAATCCGCCTCGGAAGGCTCATAAGGACCCCGTGACGGCGGAGGGTTTCCACTCTCTGAGTGTAATATATGCCTCTAGTTTAATATTATATTCAAGTGGAGATAAATAGATGACACAGGGGAAACAAAACGTGATACATAAAAATGTATGGTCTTATAGTATTGTAGAAAGATAATCACATATGCAATTATGGATTAAAGAGTGTCGATAACAGAAACTAATGCATAAATGGTTATATTGAATACTAATAAACATCTGACTTTTTTCAACTCTTAATCTCATGTAATACATAGAAAACATAAAATCAAACGATATAAGTAAAATATAAAATAAGAAGTAGAAACTTAAAAAATATAGACCATAAAATAGTTTTTTGCACTGTGTTAAAAATATTATCTGCTGTCATATTACTTTATCAATGGAAGTGTATGATTTCAGTTCTGTACATTTTTCAGCAAGCTCCATATTTATATAAGCTTTGCTTTCAAAAGCTACAAAATGGAAACCAATGTATTTGTAAGTACTTTATAAATATATTATTACGATCAAGTGAAATATATCTATTTATATATAATTGGAACACCGTTATCAAATGGAAAAATGTTTTTCTCGAATTGTTCCCGAAAGAATAGACGTAAATAGAGATTTTTGGTATGATAATTCAAATATGTTATTGCGTCTAAACATGATAGAAGCTAATAATTCTTGTATTTTTGTCGAAATAAGTAATTATCATATGGTATTGTAGTTAACTATTATATGAGATATCCCGTTTCAATTCTCGCAACAGTATTCGTCCGCAAACTGTTGCTCCATCGACCAAAGTACTTCTGAATAATTTTTCCATCTAAATGGAATTAATTCTTTTTTTTCATTATTCAAAGACCATTATGAAAAAAGAGTAATTACAGTTTTGATATAAAGCGAAAAAAAGTAATGATCCTCATTTATTTGTTTTCTATTTTTTGCAACTAATTGCTGCAATAAGACGATTGTTTTTTTTTTTGCCTATATGGGTTCGATAGAATTGCATCCGATGGATATAAA
>CP045890.1:6956857-6993603 GCA_013387185.1 Caligus rogercresseyi | reverse complement strand
AACTGGGAGGATGCCCTTCAAAAATGGCCGTGGACGACTATCTACAGCATCGAAGATGTTGACACAGTGCACCAGTTCCTCATCGATGGCATTACGGAGGCCCTCAACGAGGTAGCTCCCACTAAGACCATCAAAGTGAAGACAGGAAGGAGCTTATACCTGGCGTCAGACACCCTCGAACTCATGAGAAAGAGAGACAGAGCCTCTGGGAGCGAATACCGTCGGATCCGCAACCAAGTCTCATCCTTGGTTAAACGGGACCAGATTTGCACGAATATGGGCGAGCTTCGAAAGAGTCCCAATGACCCTAAGGTACTATGGCGCCTTGCAAACGAGGCCATTGGCAAATCAAGCGTCTCCCTCCCGGCTTCGCTCGAGGTGAATGGAATCTCTACGATGGACAATGCAGAGACTGCGACTGCCGTAAATAAGTTTTATATAGATAAAGTTATTAAACTGCGGCACGGCCTCCCCTCGTTGAAACCCCCACCGTCATCGTGGCCCAAGTCATCTGCACCATTCTCCTTCTCCTTTGCAAGCGCTGGTAAGATTGCTAAGGTCGTCAAAGCCATGAGGGCCACCGAAGCCTTGGGCGTCGACGGGATCCCCGTCTCCGTCCTCAAGAAAGGCATTGAGGTGCTTGCCGGACCAATATCGCACCTTGTAAACCGATCTTTGGCGTCCGGAACAGTTCCCACGGCTCTCAAATTGTCGAACGTGTTACCCATTTATAAGGGCAAGGGCAAGTCTGCTGCTGATCCTGCATCATACAGACCCGTCTGCATCCTGCCGGCACTCTCCAAGATACTAGAGACCGTCGTAAAGACCGACTTCGAGATCCATCTGGCCAAGACGGAGGCTCTTCCGAACACCCAGTTCGGATTCAGGAGGGGCCGCTCGACCACAACTGCGTTGGCCACTGCCCATGCAAAGTGGTTGAAAGCCAAGCAGAGAGGGAAGGTTGTAGGGGTCCTCGGCTTTGACCTCTCTGCTGCTTTCGACACAGTTGACCAGCTACAGTTGTTGCCGAAGCTGAAGAAGCTTGGGATCGAGGGCATGCAACTGGAGTGGTTCAAGTCATACCTCTCTGGCGGATCACAGCGTGTGGTGTGGAATGGCGCCGAGTCCGACTTCCTGAACGTAAAGTATGGTGTGAGGCAAGGTTCCATCCTAGGTCCGATCCTCTACCTTGTCCTGGTTGCGGACGTCACCTCCTGCGTTGGCATTGGAGACGAGGAAAATAGCAGTTACGCGGACGATTTCTTCCTATGGGCTGTCGGTGATTCCCTTGAGGAAGTTGGGCTCTTGTTAGAGACGAAGGCGGATGCCTTCTCTAAATATGCAGGGGGGAATGGTCTCGTCCTTAACGCCGCCAAGACCCAATTCATGATTGGGGGCAAAGCCAAGAAGAAAGACACTTCAGCCTTCACCATCAGGGTTGGGGGCGTCGAGTTGCACCCATCCGATGAGATTGAGTTCCTTGGGGTCAAGTTCGACTCAGACTTCACCACCGCACCCCACAATGCCTACGTGGTAAAGGCAGCAAAACAACGGGCAGCACTCATCTCAAGGTTGGCCGTTCATATTCCGAGAGGAAAATACCTTCGGCAACTGGCCAGGGGGCTTATGGTTGGTAAGCTCTCGTATGCAGCCGCGGTCGTGACGACACCTAGGTTTGATAAGAATAAGGAGCCGGATGCCGCACACAGGGCCGTCCAGGTCGCCATCAATGACGTGGCAAGGAGCATCGCCGGTTGCAGGAGACGGGACCACATTCGGATCGAGGATCTCCTTAGTATTGCAAAAATTCCCTCCCTCAACGAGATAACCGTCATGGCTGTGGCAGTAGAGACCTGGAAGTGCTTCCACTCCAACGATGGGGGATGTGGTGCCAGAAACCCCATTGGCGATCTCGTCTTCCCAACCCCAAAGAGACCGACGAGGTCTACGACTTCGGTGGCGTGTCCATTAAGGGGCGGCACAGACACATTTGCGTCCCACGCAGTGTCTGTGTGGAACAATTTTGAGTCCCTGAGGTCGGCCAGGACACTAGCTGCGGCAAGGGACGTAGCCAGGACCATTGGCCGCAGTACCCCAATTTAGGGGGATTTATTTATTTTAGTATTTTTAATTTTATACGTGTTTTAATGTTTATATATATGTGTATGTGTTTATACACAGGAATGATGTGTTTTATATTTTTATAATATTTTATATTATTATATCTAAAACGGACCAGCAAAAAGCTGATTATTTAAATCAAATAAAGGATTACACACTAAAATCTTTAAATTGAATCAAAACATCAATTTAAAATAGTGAAGTAAAAAGTTGATGGAAGGATGTATTGCACCAAAAGTACTTATTTAAAAAAATCCTTGACAAATAAGTGGTATGTTTTTTTGCTATATATATATATATAAACATCCTCCATCATTAATAAATCTTTATTTGATTATTTCATGTTCGTTTTACATTATTGATAAAAAATATATATATACATTAATAGATTTTTCTGCTTGAACAGATATTGCACTTTTTACAGTGAACGTTAAATAGGGAGAAAATTTTGTAACAAGAAACATTCAGAAACTATACATTCAAATATAACATCCTCTGAATAAATAACTCAATTCAATGTTTGTACCTAGCAAAAATCCTCGTAAAAGTTGAGAAACATATATATTTTTTAATAGATGTTGAGTTGTTCTTTTTATTTCTAAAATATAAAGCGAAAGTCCATATATAACTGTCAAAAGTTCTTTAAATAAGAATTTCCTTGCCCTGAGGCTTGGCCTCAATTTGAGAAAATTAAGGTAAAAATTAATAAAAACATTATCGGATAGTTTCCTGAAAGGTACAATAAGTATTTTTTACTCCTGGAAGTTAGCCAAAGTTTTGAAAAATCAGTCTTTAGCATTTGATAGATAGAACTATAATAATTTTTTTTATTTACATAAAAAATTTTAATTTATAATATGAAATCATGATATAAAATTAAAATACATACCATAAGTTGTTATCCTTTTTTACTACTACTAATAATTTGTATTGTTTAAATTTTAATAAGTCTGTTAATGTACAAAAATCTAAAATATTTCCAGAGCAACTAAGTTTTTTCTTTTCTTTTGATACAAACATTTATTTTTAATTACTTAAAATGCAAGTTGCAAAAGTATTGCTACAAGACTCCTTTTCGACTTACATCGTGGCATTGAGTAGACAAGTTATATCCTTACACTTTAAATTATATCGTTAAAGATACAAAAATAGGACATTTTCTAGATTGTGATTGGTTGAAAGAAATAGAAGAGTATAATGAATAAAAAACAGACTGACATCACTTCACTTGTGGCTGTTGGGGATGAAAAGCATTGCAAACATGACAATATCATAATTATCTTTTAACATGTACCTGTAAACTTGTCATTTAGGCATCCTTTGAATGTAATCGTTCAATATCAACACTCAATAATAAAATAGTATTCATTCTATGGGAAAGAATGCATGAATACTTAGTCTTTTTGCATTCTTGACAATAAATAGAAAAGGAAAGAAAAGTGAGTTGCAAACTTGAAAGATAATAGTGTTCAGAAAAAAGATTCATATATTATTTATTAACACTGTTCAAGCATAAGTTTAAGAAACTATATTTATAGTAATGTCCTGTTCACAAGTTTTTTATAATTAAGAATAGGAAGTAACAAAATGGTTAACGTACTTATATTATTGTCTTTCAGACTGCTTATACAACAAACAAAAAACCGTCCACGCCCAACACTCTCATTGATGTTTTACGGTATTCTAACGTGTGTGTGTCTATATATAAGTTCTTATCCCGCCTTTGACCATCATCAGTTGACTCAACTTCCTCTCCTAATTCAAACATGAAGGTAAGGAATAATACATCCAATCCTATCATCCAATTATGGTTGCTTAATCTTCACTTGTTTTTGACTCCAGGTCATCATTGCTCTCTCTGCCTCCTGGCCCTTGCCTCCGCGGATCACCCCGCTCCCTACCATCCCGCCCTGCTTACAAGGAGGTCCCCGCCGCCTACCAGTACCAGTACGCCGTCAAGGACGACTACTCCGGCGTCAACTTCGGCGCTGACGAGGCCCGTGAGGATATGCCACCCAGGGATCCTACACCGTTGCCCTCCCCGACGGACGACTCCAAACCGTGACATATACCGTGAGCGATGCTTACTCTGGTTACGTTGCTGACGTCACCTACTCCGGAGAGGCCAAGTACGAGCCCTACCATCCCGCCCCTGCCCCATACAAGCCCGCTCCCGTCTACCACGCCTAAGAACCTCTTCCCCAAGACATTATTTATGAATACATAATTTATTCATTCGTTTAATAAACTAGTAAAAATGTAAAAACTTTTGTTATAGATTGATTTGATTAATCAGGGATTGAGTTCGAACAAAATCTACATTCCATACAATTTATGTTAAGGGAACCGTTGCTTACAAGTAGTGTTTCATTACATTTGATTTTTTAATGAAGTAATACAAAAAGAGTATTTGTTTATGTTTGGGTATCATATACAAATGCTTATTCTATTGAATAAAATCTCGATCGATTACCAAATTTTTTCGTGCTATTCCAGTTGACGAATCACATTATAAGTTCCTTGACCTCCAACAAACCAGATTACTTTCCATAATTGATTTACTGAGTTCTTTTTAAATGTGGAGCTAAGCTTGGGATGTGATAAATATTTTTGAAAATCAATATTTTAATAGATGATAGCCAAGAATATAGTTAAAACAGTAAATGGTATCCGTAAACATAATATTTTATTCATTATATTTTTATCAGTCCTAATATTACATTTCTTATTATTTTATTTACTCTTTGAACAAATTAGTATTCAATTATAAAATATTCCTTCAATACCTATTTATCAATTATGATCATAGTTCTCATTAATAGAAATATAAAATCAAGTCCTTTATTTATTATAATCAATATGTAATATATTTGGTATATGTCAATGCAGTTCAGAACAGTTTGTATAATTTCGATATCTGGCATAAAGTAAAGAAAAGATCAATTAGTAGGACGAAGTATTGATCATATAAAGTAATTATTTTTAGGTGATTCATTAAGGTTGCATTAAATATTATAGTGATTTGTTACGAAGAAAAAAAACAGGTTTACCTTTTATTTGCAAGTTCTTTAAATAATTTGATAACAATATTGGAATGCAATTTTCCCAATCACAGTAACTCTCTAAAAAATAAAATTATTTGTGACACTTAAAAGTAGTTACTTAATGATGAAAATCCTGACTTTCAAAAAAAGGCCATAAAGTCCAAACCTTTTTTCGGACGATATTTTGAGTGGCATTTTTGGAATTAACGTAAAAAAATGGGACTCAAATAGAAATTCAGCCCAGGAGCAAAATACGGTTACATAGTGTAATTGTGAAATATTTTTACTCAATACAAAAATTATATAAAATATATGTGTTGTAAAATAGACCTCACTATGGAGGGAAAAAATAATACTTAAGTTTATAAGTCCAATGTAAGCCCTGACCTATATAATAAATGTGTGAACAAAGTATATATACAAAAGAAGAAAGGAAAACTGCTCGTTGGGACCATTATTAACCCTCTTGGTGTTTTCATTTCCACTCCACACCTTTAGTCCTTCGGATAAATTTGATCCTAGTTCACTCAACCTTAAATGAAAGGCAGATTATTATTTTTTTAAAGAATTAATTTTATCTTGCATGATATAAAATATATATATATATATATATATATATATATATATATAGGTATATATTGTCTCCCTGTCAAATTAATGTGTTATTTATATGATTTTGGGAGAAGTTTACCTCCGTGATCTGTCATTTTGACCCAAAAACAACAAGATGGTTAAGACACGAAATACATATTATTCAAGTCGATGAAACAACATAGAAAAAGAAGGAATACTTTTATCCCTTAAGCAGTCTAAGTATAAATACAAAAGGGATAAATGACATTGAATACTGAGTGACGCCAGTTCGAGAGATTTCTTGTATATGAAGCATAGCATGTAGGGGCGACAATAGAATTTTAAATTTAATTTTGTAACCCAAAACTACTAAGTTACACTTTTCGGCTGCTATGCATTCTTCAAGTCAAGACATCTCTGTTGATTATCCATTTATTACATAGGTCGGTTGTTCAAATACACCCTTGACTATATACTTTTCCCCTCGTATAAATTTACAATATAATATATATACCTATATATATATATATATATATATATATATATATAATATATATATATATATATATATATATATATATATATATATATATTATATATATGTCGCAGTATAGATGGAGATCCAGTAGAGTCATTGACTTTCCTGGTAGAGATCAAATCGTATCTCTCCTAGGAGTGACTACGATCGTGATATATATCAGAAGAATCAACGACTCTGTTAGTAGATATCAGGAGTGTTATCTCTTATAGGAGGGATGACGACTTAAATATGGAGATGTTATGACGATGTTATTCAAATTATTTTTTCCATGTTGGATTTCTTCTCAGATGAGCATCAAATTATTATTATGTAGGTCGGTGATATAGATACAATGTTGGTAAAACATTGAGTCGCATTTGCTTCCTGAAGACAAAAATGAATTCATTTCCACCAAAATATAGAATGGAAATTGCAAATGAACTATATAGTTTGTATCGAACAAATTTCAGTTGTCATCTCTCCAGAAGAGATAAGGATCGTAATCTTTACCAGGAGAGTCACGATTCTACTGGATCTCCATCTCTGCTGTGACACATATATAATATATATATATATATATATTATATTTATATATATTAATTTATATATATTACATATATAAGAGCGTTTTCCTTACATAAATATGCAAATGTTCCTACGTATGTACAAGGAGAATATTTAGAAACACATATTTGCAAACTCATCCTTGGAACTCGTAGGAATGCATTGTCACTTATCACAATAAGGTGGATTAAAGAAGGGGGCCTATACACACATACATATATGAATGCTATTTTATCTACAGGGCATGATCACATACATTATAAGACACATTATTCCATAACAAATAAACTACGGCAAATTAAAGCATTCCATGATAAATAGATATATATACTTCTCAAGTACAATGCAAAAAAAGTATACGAGTATAAAAGGTACTTAAGATTTCCTTGTTGTCAACGATGTATCATTGATACGACAACAGTAACATATTTAGTCTAGCCGGTTCTAAGGTTATTCATTTGATACTATGTAGAATAAATATATTAAGACTACTGAATTGAATCAAACATATATTATTATGTGGACAAGATAATTTTAATGACGCTTGTACAATTACTTAAAAACAAACTTTAATTATCGCAGAGGTCAATCATTGTATCGTTTATCGATAGGTTTGGAATAATTGTCGTACATCACTGATAATTAGTCCCCAAACAAAACATATTCTTAATGAAATACATAAGGGAGCCTTGGAAAATTCTACTTATACCTATGACTTGATGTGTAAGTTTCTTTGGTGACGTATTAAACGGCTTGGCTTATCTCTGACTCACGTGGACTCATAATTTACAAAAAAAATCCAGACGCCCGAGTGCATCTTTTGAGGCTTCGAAATAATATAATAATACGAGATCAAATAAAAGTTTCGATTGTAAAAAAACTCGCTCGAATTGTCCCCTAAGTCCCGGAATCTCAATTCAAACTGTTGATCATTGGTATAAACAAAGGTTCAAGTGTCTAATGTTGCGTTTTAAGTGAACCTACGAGAGGTTATTGCGACTCTCACACTCCAACTGAATCAAAGATTTGAGCCAATCAGGGACAATATTTTGGAGACTGAATATTCCCAAGTGGCCAGTATTATGAAATAAGGCATCACTTCATTTGTGGCTGTCGAGATGTGAACATCTACATACTGAGAGATACAGAGATAAAGAAATCGTCCATTAAATATACTAATTGTCGCTCGATTTGGCTTCAATTCATGAGAATTTTTTGAAATATTATCCAATATTATCTATGAATATTCATTGCATATACCTTTTTATATCTTTGGTTAAATTTTACGAAGTATATGCCCACTGGGCTAAAAAAAAATTCATTAAATATAAGAACTTTTCATTCTCAGGGAAATAATGAATGCTTATTGGTTTGAGCATATCAGGCGATTATCTGGATATGAGGTATAAAAAGATAGAAAATTGAGTTACACAGAAAACCAAATGATTAATTGTTGAGTTTTTAATGCAATATCAATTATTAAGAAGATTGCAGGTAAACCGAACAAAATACATCAAGAGGGTGAAAATATATTTACTAATCATCCAATGAATAAAAACTAAGCCCTTTATTCAATATATATATATATATATTTTTTTTTTGAAACTTGTATCTCTAAAGAGTAAGATTGCAAATATATTATCCAAATAGAACATTAGTGTAAGATCCTAAGTTGACCCCCTTCTCTGACATTTTGTTCCTTATAAATACTAATACATAACCACTCAAGAATAACTCAGAGTAGAGAACACTCCCTTTATTCATTTTCCTTCCGTCCCACGACCAAAAGGCTATTTCTTCCGGAGCACGTATTAAGCATCAAATATACATATACTACTATATGTAGATGTAGACTGTTGGCTTCCATTTCGAAAAAAGGCAAACTCGTTTAAACGGATATAATATATCTACCACGCCTATGAGGTCCAGACTAATTGGAATAATTATTGTTTTATTTTTATTTCATTATGAGTAAGACAGCATTGAAAAGGTTGAGGATAAGTCAAAACGATAATGGGAAAACACAACTAATAAAAAAACGTTCCGGGAAAAAAGGTCCCAGTAAGTGATATATAGGAAGAGATTAATAATGATAAATGAAAAAAACGGTAAATATAATACACAGATATGCAAGTATTTGAGTGAAATGTTGTTCAAACAATATTTATCATCTAAATTGAATATTTGAAAACTCATCTATTGTGTTTCAACATCTTAGGACAATATTTAGGTGTATAAATCCCCTCAAAATACTTGTGTATCCATGTATTTTAACCATTTCCTCGTATTTAATTATTTCCTTCTTCTTGGAGAATATTTACTAGGACATTTTTCTTTTGCCATTTCTTCTTACCACTCTGCAAAATATAAAAAGTATTTTTCGGTTGAAGTATTATAGGATAATTATTTTGTGATAATGAGAATATTGTACTTATATCAGTTTCTTATGGATGCTAAAATATTTTAAAGGGATAAAACATGAAATGTTTTTGATATATTTTCATCTTTCAAGTTTAGTTTCATACATAAAACAGTCATAACATGTGACTAGGGATTACTCTTGAACTTGCCCAGTTACGGTTGGCTTGAAACCCAAATATCCCATAATTGTGACATCCCGATAATTTTTTTAAGCCTCCAAATTGCCATATATGTGAAATCTTGAAAGCAATATTAACTTGTAGGTAAAATTGACACCCCAGCCGGTAATATTTTAGGTGGTGTATAGAACTCGAATGCTTCTTTGAAACCCCCAAAGTGTCAAAGCCGTAGTTGATGAAAGGGTATCATTGGCGGAGGTGGCTTTAGAACCCACATTAATTATAATTATGACTTACGAAAATTGAGGTTCCATATGACTACTCGTAATCTCTGGTTACGCATTTTTAATGAAAATCTATACCAACAGACAAATAGAAAGGCTTCAACGCCATGAGCGCGGTTCTCAATTATGCATATACATAATCCCGTGAGCTATCCACCAGCTGACTTTCATCAAATCATCATATATCAATGGGTACATTTTAGAACATTAAGAAAAGCCCAATTTTTTTATATAGGCTTCCAATAATGGTTTATACTCTCTATTTCAGATTTGCATTGAAGAGAATGAATTATTACGCTTAGAAAAAGCATTTTTAAAGATAAATTAAATGACCCATAAATTTTTGTCACACTTCTCTTATACATATCTTTTATTAAAGTTTCCATATATAGTGGGCATTTTTAAACTCTACTATTGCAATATCCATATATCATGTTAAAAAAAATACTAATTGCAGACACACAAAATCCCTTTTTCATACTATAAAACCTTATAACCTTGCATACAACCCATAAATCTATTTATATCTCATTTAGAAAATCTCCAATATTTTTTTTTGCTATTCAGACAGAAGATTTTATGATCAAACATTGCATTGCAGAAAAAATAAATTATTTCCAATATGGAGGGTAAAAATGAGAAACTTTTTTAATGCATTGTCTGCAATAAAAATGGTGTATTTTGTATTAATATTGTATACATAAGTTGTTCACTTATATCGTGGGATTATTTTTGCAGTTTATAAGATAAAGAATGGGATAGAAAAACTTTGAGTGCACAATTATATGAGTAATAAATATTTGTATAGTTACAATTAGTGATAGATTAACAATAATTGAGTTTTTATGTTGTGGAATTATAGGAATATATCATAAAGTGCTTCAATAAATATTTTAACTCACAGTATAAGAATAGAGGTAGAAAAACGACATGGCTTATAAATAACTCTTAAAAATCAATTTAATTTAATTAATTGAGTATATTGGTTTGGAAACCATACGAAGATATCATAAAGATAATAAACATAATATACATATTAACTCAAAATATTATCATAAAGGTAGAAAAATGACAAATCTTATAAAATAATTCAATCAATTTCATTTCACTTTTTTAGGAATTGGCAGATGTTGCCGGGGCTGCCAGCGACTTTCCGGGAATGTCTACTTTGCCACTTGGCGATATTAATGGCAATAAACATGATATACCTTATTATAAGACTTTTTGAATTGCTTTATTAATTATTATTTATTTCGTCTCATTGCTAAAAAAATCGAATGAAAACATGGAAATATAGATAATATTATCAACGATTAATTGTTATTTATTTTTACATAAAAGCAATAAAAAACTTGTCAATATTGTGAGAAAAATAAGAGTATTAATAATCAAACAAAAGGAGCTTAAAAGATCTGGTTAATAAAGTAGTGGCAGCTCGATCTTCTCGGTCCACATGAAGGGAAAATATTTTGTTTATGTTCATATTTTTTCTTGTTGTCGTTTGACAAATTGGAGACCGAACAAAGAGTTTCCATATGTCTTCCGACGAGGCGATGGAGACCCACATGGAGTCCAGTTCCATCCGTTCTTGAGGCATGAGGACCCCTTGAACCGTGGACTTTTTGAATTGCTTATTTTTTTACATTCTCAAAAAAATAAAATAGTTATCAGTAAATACCATTAAAATACAGATATATATTTGATGGGGACATAAGTAGGCTTCAAATTTTTGAATTGTTGTTCATCAGTGGTCGATTGTAAACGATAAAGGATAGGGTTTTATAATAGAGAAAGATAAATTTTCTAATTGTTCATCATAATTGAAAAAAAATATTCCTCAATTGCAATAAACAACCTTTTGATATTTTATCAAGCTACAAATGAACTAACAGACAAAATTTATTTTTTATGTATTTAATTATCTATGTATATGCAACATTAACTATATAAAATAAATGTCAATTATAACATTCACTGGACAGAAATTGACATAACTTCTTTATATAAACCATTATTATCATAAATCATTATTTATTCTCGATCTATTATTTTTACTTAAAAATACATTTTTCTAAGAAATAAGCTTTGAATTAAAAAAATTCGTAGGTGTCCAACGCTAATAATTATTCATATTAAAAACTAATCTAGATGTATAACGTTCTGTATTTTATGAATGATTAGGAACATTAGATCAAGAGATTCTCACAAAAAATAGGTGACTTGTGCCTTTAAAACAATCAATTTTCGATTTTTGAAAAACTGGTTTCCTTTTGTTTTTGCTTCCAAAGACAAATACGGTAGGATTTACATTACACCATTACTAATCATAAACTATCAACACTAGTTGGATTACCAAACCGTTGAGACATATAGTTAACTTTTTTCAATTTGGATGATTCGCTTAGTAAAATACAATACCATATAAAGCTTAAAGATTTTATGTTATAGTGTTTTATACGTATTTTACGCATATACATAAGGTAATTTATGGATTTATTATTATTTTTAATATATTTCTTAAAATGACGCTTTGGGAAAAAAAAGAAAAGAGAAAAACACCTTTTTCTGTTTCTAGTTATTTTTACTTCATAAGAAATGACGATATGGATATATTCCTCTTTATTTACCTATTACTTACAGAATGAATCACGAGAACAAACTATAAAAGAGAGTTTATATATCTATATTAACTCTTTGAATAATAAAAAAGCTTCAGAAAATGCACTATTAGCTCCTAAAGTTGTGGAATAATTATTTAGCCGTAGATGATGAGCAACTACTTATGGTGGTAACTAAGCATATCAACCTGTTCTTATTTGACATCTTCTCACTGTTGTTCAAAACAACACAATTTTGTTAGCCCCACTTTTTCTATATATTTGATTGCTCGTGAAATAACAGAGCTAAGAACTCTTGTAAATTTACTTATTTTTAACGGGATTTTTAAGAACAATTAAATGTTATCCAGCTTATTTTCCAGCAACTTAATTGAAAAGTTTCAAATAAAAAAATGTAGAGCATTTCATAGAACAGAAAATGCAAGTTCTTCATATTTTGTAAAAATATTTCTTCATTTTAAGAAAATGCATCAGATATATATAATCTACCGAAACTTTGTCTTCAGAATAATCAAGAGTGTAAGAAAATATACTATTTTTGGAGTTATAAATAGCATAAATTTCAATTCATACTCCTCAACTTTCAATAATAATTTGAACATGAAGTTTCTTAAGCATTTGATTTGGTTTATGAGAGTTCTAGAAGTATTTTCCCGTTTATACCCCTCTCCCCCCCTACACCTACACACACGAAAATGGAGCTCATGAAATGCATAAAGTAAATAATATAAGACCTCAAAGAGGAAATTAACACTATATTGAATTGGAAACTGATATGTTGTGAATATTATATAAGTAAGATTATATATTATATCCTATCAGATGCAATTCTATCGAACCATATAGGCAAAAAAAAATATTAAAAAAATAAGTAAGAATAAGTTCTGGATATTTGGCGAGCTTTGGAGCAGTACAGAGAAAAATATTAAAATGACGCTTTGAAAAATTAAAATAATCGTTTCAATTAGCCGACCGATACGACTTAAGAGTAGATTTTGAATCTTTTTAAATTAAATATATGTTTTAAATTTATTTTAATATATATGATTAATATTCCTCTCGGTATATAAGTGGTAATACTTATTGTTATAAAAAGACAAAGGATGATTGATCTGATACCAATAAGTTAACGTAATTAAAAACTCCAAATACACAGTTTTAAGCCATAAGGCATATCTCAAAGTTGGTTCACATTATGTGGTCGCTGTTTACCTAAAATATTCATTTAATTAATTATACGATAGAATAATGTTTCATCTCAACTCAGGAACCGCCATTCGTCCCCATAAAAAAGCTTTTGGACATTTGTATACTATATATGTACTTTCTGTTATCACATTAGTAATATAATGTAAAGAGTTCAACCTGATTGGCACTTCAATCTGAAATTCATATTACATTTCATGCTAAAGAGCCCGGTGAGAGATTAATTGTCTTATAAACAAATCATGATTTCCGCTTCCATATAAGCAGACTTTTATCATCCTATCCTTACTTAAGGCTTCCATAGAATTTAATGGTATTTAAAATGAGCCATGCAGATTCCATTACCTTTTATGACTTCACGACATAAGGTTAACGACAAGCAGTGTTTTGCGTAAAGGAGTAACATTGCATATTTGCATGAATAACGCAAAACAACAACAAAAGCGTATGCAAGAACTTCCTTCATCTTCATTTAACATTATTTTTTTGATATAATAAATTAACTCATTTGTATCAAGGCATAGTGTCCTGTGACTGGATCTATCAATCATTTTCTTACGCGTAGAGATAGAGAGATACAAAAACATTCTTAATACGTAGATATAATAGACTCAGTGTGAGTCATTTTGACAAGTTGGTTTGCAAAAAATGAAAAGAGGCAAAAACCATTATTTATGGATAGAAGAGTTGTATTCGATGCTTTGATTAAATGGAATAGATTATAGATGTATGATAAACTGTTATGCCAAACGCCAACCAAGTTGCATAAATTTATAGCACAACTACATCATGGCATATTTTTCAGTGTTTCTGAAACACAAATACTGTTTTAACTATCATACATATTAATTGAATGGTCATAGCTACGCCCTTTCTGTAGAACAAATTTACAATGGAACTTATATAATATAATATGATATACATCTTGACTATATTTTCAACTAAAATTGCAAATTAAATGGCTTGTCCGTTTGTCTATCTGGTTTAGTCGCAAAATAAGTAATGAACCTAAAATATATACCAAGTATTTAAAAGGTTATATAGAGTATTGGGTTATTTCTATCTTTCAATAACCATATACGTTATGAAGTAACGATGTCTATTAAAAATAAATTGGTAAGATAACGCATTCATATACACCGATATATTTGTTCAAAATGGATCAATATTGTTCCTGTGATATCTCATGCTTCATTTCTAGTCTCTATACTTCCTTTCCACTAAATGAATTTCATAACGTCTATAAACATCAACCAAGTAATTGAAGTTTGAGCAATTCCATTAAATGTAAAATCACGTATTTTAACCTTTTTGATTTTACAGTTGCATTAAATTAAGCAAAAAATATGTATAAATGTATGGCAAAATATGTTAAGCTAATAAAAAAAAGGAAAGAATACATATTCCCTTTGTACTAGATATCAATATAATCATATTGTATGCCTACCATTAAAGTAAGGTTGCTTGTTCTATATTTTTATATTTAATATTGTTTTTAAAGCAAGCATATATATAAATATCCACAGATAAAATCTTGTGGCTAAGCGGTTCATCAAAGGCTTGTGACGTTTATATATGCTTGTCATTAAATTATGGTTTAAGATATGATGGTTTATATATATATATATATATCAATGGTAATTAAAACAATTCATAGAGAAGAAATCATTTTGAGTCAAATAATATTTCACCAGATTATATTTATTAAAGTAAATGACAATTGTATACACGTATTTAGGTTTAAGCATGAAATAAAAATACTATTTTTATTTCTTAAAACATAACACTATTATAATACTATTACTGACTCAACATGGGTTCAAATTTTGAACATCAAATTACAATTGCAATACAAAAAGGCACAAAAATATATTTTTTAAATTTGAAACAACACATTAGAGATCAATTCTTATAAACAGTATGAAACATAAATATATATAAATATATCTACATCAATGAAATATATTTACAGCAGAAGCTACGTTTTTTATATGGAAATAATTGGATGTTCATCATTTGATGCAATAAATTTCCTTAATCACTAGCCTCAATGGAAATAAAATTGAATAAAATCAAGATCTAACAGCCTTTTCAGTACAAGTCTTAATATCTGTTGATGTTAATACTTCATATGACAACTTTCAAACAGGATGTTTCAACCCACAGGTTCGGAAGAGTCAATTTAAAAAAATTGTGTGTACCATGAGAAAGAGATTTTGTGTTCTTATGGATTTAATTTTCATCATTGAGTGGGTTTTTTACACGACGTCAACCACAATTGGACACTGACGGTCCCGTTCTAGATCAAAGTGATATGATATCCTTAGTCATAATCATGAAGCCTTGCATACAATGGATGATACGGAGCTAGGCATAGAAATTAAATACATAGAGTGCTTTTAATAGAAATACGTGAGTTCGTGAGCTTTCGAGGACCAAGACATACAGATCATCATCTACATATACATATCCTAGGATAAATAAAACGGAATCAAATCCCGGATTTAGGAGCGCCGACGTGGAAATGGGCTGGCGATATAATTAAATATGTGCCTGAAAGATCGAAGTTCTACATAAACCCTATCAAATGATTTTAAGAAGACATCGTGCATTTTTAAACCAATCTAATAAATGATTTGTCCTTTAATATAAGGTATTCTTCAAACCAGTAAATATGAACTACAATGTTCATTTATGTATTTTCGCAACTGCCTGAATACTTGTACTCTGTTTCTTTATATAATTACCTCCGCCGAAGGAGGTATTGTTTTCACTGGTGTTGGTTGTTTGTCAGCAAGATAACTCAAAAAGTACGGAACGGATTCGGATGAAACTTTGTGGAGTTGTTGGAAATGCCAAAAGAAACAAGTGATTAAATTTTGGCATTTCTGAGTGCATAATTAAGATGCAAAATGAGCTAAATACAAATAAATATTTCAAGTTAGCCTACTCTGCCAATAAATGTCGCTGTGCTGTAAAATCGGGTGCCGGGAGCGTCTTTCTCTCGGAATTTTCGTCGAGGGGAACCCTCCCCGTCCCTCTACACCGCCCCAGTCGTGAAAAATCCGCCACGGAAGGCTCATAAGGACCCTGTGACGGCGGAGGTTTGCACTCTCTGAGGTATATATGCCTCTAGTTTTGGTATATTTTGTTTTACACTGTATAAATTTTGTAGTTAACCGAATAAATGTTTTTAACCGATTTAAAAAAAATCAATCACATAATATAAAATCCCATAATGTTTCAAAGTATAGAACAGTTAGTTATGGGCCTCCAGCTGATGGTTATCAAAATATTCCTCTGTTATTAAATGGGCTCTCTAAGTTTGTATATCTCTATGGAACTCGATTATTCTTTGGATTTATTTCTTAAGGCATAATGATACAAATATGCAAATATCAAAGTATCATTTTGACATATAAATATTTTTGTGAGCTGAAATATGAATATTTAATATACTCTATGCATTTCTATGACCTTTCTTGGGAAACCCACTTCGAGAAAAACAACTTTTTATCTATTATATTCATATAAACGCATGCATTTGCATAATGGATCCATATATTATTGTTGTTGTTAGCCTTATTATATTAATATAAATGAATTCATTTCGTAAATCAAGATTAATTTGCCTAACGTTGTGGCATTTATTTTAGCAATAAAAAACGTATCAGAATCGTGCAATCAATAGAGAGGTGGCAGTTTTATTATTACAAAAATGAAATGGCAGGAAACAGTTGTTGGAAATGGGAGGTTATCTTTAAAAAAATACTTCTATTGGGAAAAAAATAGTTTGCCTTGGGGATGTTTTTAATGAAATAAATATTTTACAGCAAATGAAAGACTGGAGAGGATGAATGTTTTAAAATGGGTTAATTTTAAGAAAAGGGAGTTCGGTCCAAGAAATAGTTTTTACAATTTTATAGAACTAATTAGTAATAGGAACTCCGACATTTTTTATTGGTTAAAAATTCAAAAAGTCATTTTTTAAATCAAATTGAGAGGAGGAAAGAAGATTACGGGCTGAGAACACCAGTAAATATATAATTCATGGTTTAAAATCAAAAATGTTAAATCACTCTCTCTATTGGTTTAAATACAGAGTACTTACCAACACATTGACATTTGGTAATATATATGGGACTACAGCGGAGGAAAGATTATGCTTTTTGCGGGGATTCGCTGGAGAAATCAAAACATTTTTTATTATAGTGCATATATGTGGTAGAAATTTTAGAATATCTAAAAATGTTATTTGATGATTTTTTTAATATACAATTACGGAGTTAAGATTTTATTTACTTTTATAATGGACTGTACCAAGAAGAGATTAATTTATTACCACTAAAACCCAATATTTTATGTATAAAATGAGATCTACTCGAGTTCCTTTACCTAAAATTTGTACTTCTCTGGTTGATCATATTGTTAATAACACGGCGTTTTAATATTTTTATGAATATTATAAGATATAATCTCATGTGAATAAAGTTTTACCATGGTTAAAAAAAACCGTTTTTATTGACCTCAATTATATTGAGGTGATAGTTGAAGTATGAAACTAGAAATATTTGAAGAATATATTTAAGACAAGTAATTAAAAATAAATTTTAACTAAAATTGGAAAGTCAACTTTGAAAGACAATTTGAAGTAATGATTAGCTTTACAAATCAATTAAACAGGACACGAAAAAACATATCATAAATATACAAGAATATAATATAAAATAATAAATAAGAACTTCGTTCTTTTGTCTGTTTTGTTCGTAAAACGATTGATGATTTTTGAAGAGATTTTCAGTAAATCAGGGAGTGCTTGTGTAGTAGTGACACTCCTGAAAAATGCATTATTGCGTTGTTATTTATTTGCCAAACATTTCTTGCGATTTCTTAAAATTGCCAAGTTAGATAAGGAACATATTTCGTTGATGACTATGAGGTTAATTTTGGCTTTGGGCCCTATTTTATTTTTTCCTGTTTTTTTCGGTCGCAAAAGTTTTTAATTTCATATTTGCCATATCAATACAGTGTAATATAAAAACACATAAAAAACAAATAAAATAAATGGATAAAAACTCTTTCCAACAGTTGCGTAAAACAACAAAAAAGAAAATCATAGCTCAAACTGATTGTAAAAAGTGATGACCTAAATATAAAATGTCAATTTATTTATCCCTGAAAAGACGCCGATACTTTTCTCAAATCCTCAAGGCTGATTTTGAAAATTGAATGTTGAACGCGAAAGCAAGAATCGAATGACATTTCCAATCATCAGATGTTGCGTACGGAATCTTATTTGTAGGGTTGAGTAGCGGTATATGTTTTCATGTTTATTTCATGTGAAAAAACGTTGTCTAAGATTTCGTGTAATGGAGTGTTAGATTTGGACAAAAAAGTTTTTAAATGTAGAGTCAATGTTATTGTTTACATTAACCCATCCACTTGAAATCTTAAGTAGATCTCAGTGTATCTCTTATAGCCAAGAGTGTTGATTGGTCAATGGTAACAAGAAGGATTTACTCTTATTTTTTGACAAACCAAGAATGTCAACACACTCCTTATGTTATAACAATCAAGTATCAATTAAGCCTTAAATTAAAGTGGTTTCCAAAGTGGGGGTGCACACCCCTAGGGGGGGGGGGGTGCAGAGCAATTGCAGGGAGGGGGGCGCGGGATAAACGAATGAATGAAAATATAAATAAAGTAGATAAATAACACTGCTAGAAAATGGACACAAAACACAAAAGTTGGACGGTAGAGAGTCCTTAGATCAATTCTATAGATCTGCAAAAAACATTTTGAAATCAGCTGGCCAAAAAGAAGCTCGTGAGAGGATATGTAGGGAAAAATACATACGCTCACGCATGCAACAAGCAGAAGACACTGGTCTTCAGGCAGAGCTAGAAGAAATCATGAAATACAAAATGCATGGAGCTAGAGTCGGTCAAGGATTCTTAATCACAATATAAAATCAAAAAAATTGAATCTTCTTAAGTATTTTGAGAAAAAACATGGAAGAAGAATAACGGATGAAATTCAAGTAGGCAATCAAAAAGCTACATCAACAAGAAAAACAATAGACAACATTCAGCATATTATCAAAACCTCTACCAATCAAAAAGACCTTTGCTTTTAAATGCATTAGAATCGGAAGAGTGTCTTTCAAAAGAAGAAAAAATAATTTAATCAGAGTTTTTCGAAAGCCGAGGTGGAAAACTATATAAAAAAGAAGCTAAAGTACAATAAGGCTCCAGGACCCTCTGGATTAACAAATGAGTTTTATAAAGAATTACCCGAAATAGCAGAACCCCTGGCAGACCTTTTTAATGAATATTTTTATGGAAAAGGACCTAATAAAAAAGCAAAAAAGGGCATAATAAATTTTTCCCCAAAATAAATAAAGACCCGCAAGACATCAAAAACTGGAGACCAATAACTTTATTGGACACAGAATATAAAATTTACAGTGGGTGCTTAACAGAAAGATTAAAGCCTATCTTGGAGAACGTCCTCCCGTAACGCAATTTGGTTTTAGAAAAGGTAGACAATCCGAAGACGTAGTCATGTCTCTTCAATCACTAATTGAGGATGCAAAAGAAAAAAATAATAGCTTCGCTCTCCTTTTCATCGATTTTAAAAAGGCGTTCGACTCCTTAGAGCATTCCTTTCTATTACATCAAATGCAAAATATGGGGTTCCCAAGAGTCTTCGTTAAAGCCGTCCAAAACATTTTATCCGAAGCTGAGTCGGCAATAGATATTCCAGGAGAACCTATTATAAAATTGGAACGAGGCACTCGTCAAGGAGACCCCATAAGTCCGCTCCTCTTCTCCATTGCCGTACGTCCCCTTCAAAAACGAATGGATAAGTTCCTCCAGGGGTATAAAATAGGCGGTGAAAGGATTACGAATGTCTTTTTTGCAGACGATTGCACGGTGGTACTTGGCAAGGGCGACATCAGGCGAGAGCACGAACTCCTCAAAAAACTCCTAGAAGAATACAGAAAGCAGTCAGGGCTTGTGATTAATGAAGAAAAGACACAAATAATTACCAACATGAAATGTGCCGAAAATGTCTTTGACGCCCATTATTTAGCCTCAGAAGCAATGGTCCTCGGAAATATCGTCTCCTTAGCGGATGGAGTTCGAAGAACCTTAAAAGAATAGACGAGAAAATATCCGTGACAATATCAGATCTGAAAAGACATAAAATGGACGTATTAGACAAAATATTTTGCTGGAACATGACCATACTCCCCAAGGTCAATCATATCCTCAGATGCACCCCATTCAACTCGGCGTTCGCCCAGGCGTGGAAGAAAAAGGGAGTAGAATTCGTGGGGACTCCCAAATATATAGGTCACAACAGACTCTTCGTCCCTAGATCCAGGGGTGGACTTGGAATGATGGACATCGAGCTTCACTGGAAGATCTTGGTGTTCTCGTGGTATAAACGGGCAAAACTTGTGGATTCCCCTGGAAGATATTTTATATAAAAGCATGTGAGGGAAAACCTCAAAACCATCCAAAAACCTCACCTTGGAGAGAACTTGCTCCACCCGAGGAGCTGTTGAGGATCTATTGGAGAGGAATGGGAGCGGCCGGTCCGATTGACGGAAACCCCGAAGTGAGAATGCCCTTTCAAATAAAATAAGAGAGCAGCTCCAATTAGAGAGAATCAACGATGTACTCACGTTGCGAGACACATCTCACCCAGGCGTGATCTTTCTTCGGAATGCATTGAGACGGGCTTTAAGCCTCAAAAAAGTATTCCTCCGTTAAAAGAGGTCTTCAATGTGCGGAATCTCGTCCTGAAGGAAGACATGAGGAGAACTCATCCACCGTTCGACCTTACCCACAAGATGAGGACGCCGGAGTCGATTTACAAAAATAAACATCAATATATAATGACGTCAATCTTCGATCCTCTACTAACCTCGAAACAAGCGTATCTAAAATACAGGATCTCCTTGGACTCTATTATGTGGGCGAGGGAGAAATATGCGAGATATGCAGGCTTGTGAGCGATCAGGGAAAAATAGCGATCCGATCAAAAATAGCGATCAGAAATTCTCTGCGATATAGCGATATAACGATCAGGGATTTTTCCGATCAGCGATCCGATCAATTTAATTGCGATCAACAAAAAAATTACCTATGTAATACTAATTCTGAGTAAAAATTTAAATGTATATACAGTCAAACATTTATAAGCATTCATCTTTATATGGCAATGGATGGTTGTTTCTCTAGCCTATGAGCTCCAAAATAACGACTTCCATAGGCGCCTGTCTGTATATTTTAATACACAAATATCAGAATGATTGTTTCTCATAGCCTATGAGCTCCAACACTCTGGCTCCACAATTGATATATGTCTGCATACTTTAAGACAGGAGATGCCAGAATAAATGTTTCCCATAGCCTATGAGCTCCAAAACAATGACTTTTACATAGTCGTCTGTCTGTATATTTAGGACAAAAAATATTTCAGGATAGCACACACTGGCTTTTTCCATTAGTATTAGTCTGTTTTGTGTTTTCTAAACAAATATTAGTTGTTGGAATGGATTTTGGTCAATGTGACAGCTAGTTAAGTTTTAAGAAATGTAGGTTTTCTCAAATCCTTATTACAAACATTTTTCTTTTTAGTTATTTATACAGATTGATCGGATCGCTATTTTTAGTGATTTTCTTACGATCAAAAGATATAAATCTTGATATATACCTTTGGCGATACTCCGATCAGCGATCAAATACCGCTATATCGCTATTGATCGCCGATCAGAAAAACTCCGATCAACAAGCCTGGAGATATGTAGTGAGAAGAAGAAGAAAACATTATCCCATATCTTCAGAGACTGCTCTCGGCTTAACAGGATTTGGGATTTGATGGACGAGGTTTTTGAGGAGGTCCTGAAAAGAAAAAGTTCCGCGGAAGAAAAAATTATGGGATGTTCCCTGAATCTAATATCCATAGAATTGCCTCCAAGTGCATTACAAAACTTCAGACTATGATCGCCATAACAAGATTCAAGAAGATCGAGCCCCATCAATCTATGGCAATGACTGCACTTAATGAATTTAAATTTTTAGACATTATTTAAAATTGTTTTATTGTTACACAACGTGGATGCATATATGTGTGTGTTTTGTTATTATTACTATTATCAAACATAAATATTTTATTAATTTTATCACATCTTACTTGTTTGATATTATTTTATATTTAATTGATAAAAAGTCTGCTACATTTTACAATTAGTTTAATTTACATTTTTTATACATGTTATTATATGTGTGTATGCTCTCATGAAATAAAAGTTTGTAACGTAAAAAAAAAACACTGCTAGAAAATGGACACAAAACACAAAAGGTTGAGGTTGGTATTAATTACTATGTGTGAAATAAACTGCAATGGACTCTGATAATAAAACGTGGGTATGTTCTTTTTTTTTGGGGGGGGGGGTGCAAAAGTTTCTTATGTATGTCTTATGCCCAGCAGAATTTTTTTGGGAACCACTGCATTAAGGAATCCAAGAGGAATGTGGGTATTCCTTTCCAGTAAAATGAAAACCAATCATAATAATAATAATTTTGAGGAGGTTCATTTCATTGAGTAAATAATAATATGGCAATTTGAATCAAAATAATAAAACAGCTTTGACTTTTTTAAATTCAATCATGCCTTCGTACTCCTCATACTATATCAAAATATATGAAGTCTCCATCTCTCTTGAGCTCTTTGTTGTCTGTGTCTAGCCTTAATTCGATATTCAATGGTTGCAGCCTCGTCCTTCCACAATATATGATATCTATGAATATACTCTCAAGAGGATTCCTTCTATTGCATGTTTTAAAAAAGCAGGGTGTGAACGGAAACGTAAATTGAACGGCGTTCCGCGGAACGGAACGGAAAAAAATTAACGGAACGATGAACGGAACGCTAAATTTGTCTTTTTGCGTTTCCGTTCAAATAATATTCAAGAGTAAATCACCCAACCTCGATTTTAGTATGTATTATACAATTTTCAGGTTTGTTGTCGGTCACTATATTTAATTATTTAGTTACTTACAGAACTTTATTTATTCTCTCTTTATCCCTTTCGATCATTATCGTTCTGACCTCCAAACTAAGGAGAGGAAGTTGCGTCCAGGTGTAGGGTGTTAATCATGCACTCTCTTTTGGGATCAAACCAAGATAAATGGTAATACCAGATGCGCAGAACGCAATGTTTAGATTTCCTCTGATTAGAAAAGAAAAACTGAAACGTCACAAATGACGTCACAGTATCTATTTGTTATTAAATAAAATCAAAGTACATTTAAAAACAGTGATTAATTTCAAAAGGAAATAAAAATTTGAAACCCGGGAGCTCTCCGGTGGAGGCGGAGCTGCAGAGGACGGCCACGTTGCTCCGGAGCTCCTAGATGCGTGCGGGCTACCAGCCAAAGGCCTCAGAGTCCCGTGCGGTGTTCAGGACTTCCACTTCCTCCCTGATGCTGAAGCTGTGCGTCCCGGGTGGCTCGTGGCGGGAGGGAGCCTCCGGACGTTATTCCTTTGAGAGCCTTTACGTTCTTAGCTTAGTTGTCATAGAGGTATTAGATACATAGGCAAATCGTAGATGTGATGACCCGTCATTTTTTTTATTGGAAATATCCTTCTTGTTTACATGAGTTCTGCCCCCCCCCCTGGATCAAACTAAGATTTTGAGCCTACTTTGAACGTAAGGAGATGGTAATTGCTTCAGCATATCTCCTTGAGTTCAAAGTAGGTTTTTTAGACATCGCAAAGCAACAGTTAGCAAATATTATTTACTTGAAGAGGCCGAAGAACTGGGAGATTTTCCTTTAGTCAACTTTTGCAAGAACCAGCAGCGAAAGAAAAAGGCAATTCTTTGCCAAGAGGCGAGAAGAAGACTGACTCAGCTAAGCAGGAGGTTGACTGCTTGAGTCTGAGGCAATGGAAATCAATTATTGCTATAAAAGGATTAAAAAGATTTTCATTCCATATAATGTTATACTTTCCAGTGCCAGTTCGGAGAGACTCTTCTCCAAATCTAAACTTTTATGCGAAGGACAAGACAAAACAGCTCCTTCTAGCAGTAAATAAATAGTGTAATTTATAAACTAATGTTATTCTTTAGATTGTAAATAAATAAACTTTTCGTAATTATTCTCAGATAACGCAATAATTATAAGTAGTATAGGCCGTTAAATTCGGTGGACCATATGTGGGTGGGATTTTTACATGTTTGACTTTTCATATTGTAACATTTTTCGGTCGGGGTAAAAAAATATGTTAATTTTTCGGGCCGAGCCTCTGGTTCAAAAATTTTATATCTTAAATATTATCAAAGTCTGTAAAGTTTTTGGAACTTTAATTGCTGTAACTAACTTCAAGCCGAAACTATTAAAGCCTGGTTTAAAATTTATACCCGATACATACGAGGATGCAGTGAAAAGTAAAGAGCCTTCTTACGAGGAATTTTTTGAAATCCAATTTTTGAACGGAACGCAAAATTGAACGGCGTTCGGCGGAACGGAAAGAATTGAACGGAACGATGAACGGAACGGAAAGAAATGAACGGAACGATGAACGGAACGGGGGAAAAAGTGGAACGCGTGCAAGCCTGAAAAAAAGTATATATATATGGCTTTGCCTTTGAGCTTATGTCTGATAATGGTACTGTCTAAGAAAGATATACATACTGTAAGCCGATTTGCCTAAGAAAAGGGTTACGGTCTTGCATGTGTGTACGATAAATCTCAAATTTGGGACATGCAGTTGTAGGAAGATGATGTTTTCATATAAAATGAAACGTCATGCATCTTATCCCAAGTATTACAAAATTATATTCTGGCAACTTCTTTTGTCATGATTTAAGAAGGAAAAGCACATTACAAATATAATGCTTCCCGCTTGTCCTTGTGACGTCATTAAGAAACGTAAAGTCTGTTCTCAAGGCAATATACCTTGGTATGACTGAGCACTACTCAATACAACTGTTTTATTTCTGTCGTGCTCATTTCCTTTTTCAACCAACCAGTCCTTATCCTTAAGCATTACAAACTTTAGCCGTCTCAAATATATAAATATAAAGTCTATGAAAAGTTTCATTTGAAATAATGATAAAAATCCTTCTTTCGGAAGCCTCTATTTTCATTGTCGTCGCCCTTAGAGGAAATGAAGCATCTCATAAATTATTGTCCTCTTCCTCCTTCCCAAAAAAAGGACAAACTTATCTCCACTCCATGCATCATCATCCATTGTTTTTTGTGGTGCTGTCTTCACTTAATGCAGAAAATAAATAACCTATTCATTTGTGGACCTTCTCTTTGTTTCGCAAGACTATCCATCATATTTATTAAAATGCAGTTTTTCAGTACATGAGCCCCAAGTCAAACTGAGAAAATAAAAAAGTTGGATACAATGAATAATATTTAGGCACAAATATCTTATTTGTCGTTTCTAAAAAGGTGGAGCTAGAGTCAGCCTTTGCAAAAAATAATAAAAATAGTATTACCTTCTGTTAATTCAACGCGGTATATAGTATTTTAAAGCTAAATTTTTACACATAGATTTGTGCCATATTTTTTTATTATCTAAAATCCTAAATCGATGCATTAATTTTATGTTATACGCCATCAACATTGAGAGAAGAACAAGCCTTCACACACTGAGCCAACGCGCTACGTAAAGTTTGAATGCCTATTTAAATTGACTCGAAATAAATTAAATAAAATATAATTCAAACCATTCTTCTGTTTGGTTTAGCTGGCAGGAAAAAAAACATCACTGGAATCGAAGTCGATTGAATTCGCCATCTTAAATCCAAAAGCTATGATCACCAATAGACTATCAACTTACACAAAAACTTACTATACTGGCTGCAGCTACCAGGTTTACAGCTTTTAAACTATAATGTTTGTGAGGGGTGTTAGGGTGTTAAGGCGTGTTCAAGCTCTCAATGTTGGGGGTGCAGGTTCGAATCCCGAGAGGGGATGGTCATTTTTGGTCTACCTCATTGATAAGATCCTACGTTCGGTAGACTAATTATAATACTATAATGCTTATTTCTATCCAGTCGGATGCAATTCTGTCCACCATATAGCCAACAAAATAATAATAATGTTTGCTTATGATTTTTTACGCAATTGCTTGTATGAAATAAATAATGATAATAAATGAAATTATACTTTTGATTTAAAAAATATTTAAACCTGGGTTGCACCGAAGAATATATGTAGGTACAAAACAATATATACATTTATGCTACGAAGGAGACAGTATTTAATTCTTCTCATCTACACCAATCATTCTAAAAATAAAATTTTAAGCAGTTTTTTAAGTATATAATATTGATTTATATTTTTTATACACATCAATGATATATGTTTTATTTTGAAAGTTTTCAATGTAACACTCTTTACTGAAACGTTTGTTTAGGTATTTATCTTGATGCAATGATCTGGTTTTATTCAAATAATAATATGCAAGTTATTTATTTTATAAAAGGAAAGAAGCCGGTTTTTAAAGATTAATTAAAAATACGCAACAAACAAATACTTTAATACAATTTTGTTCAAATATTTCCTATACATAGAAGGTGTATGAATATACACTTCCTTTATAGTATTAACGACTTCTTTATTAGATGATCTCATTGCAAATCGACAAAGGCATCACCATATTTGCATACTCCCATATTTGCAGCCAAACGATATACATATCCACATCATTGGTTGCCTTGGGTTGAAAAGGTTAAGCACAAGACTTCCTATTTCCCTTTTCAGTACATACAATGGCGGCCATGTCTTTACACCTGATAGTGTTTGAATGAGTGGGTGCAACATTTTGCATGGAGAGAACTTTGTTACATTGATGCTTTGTTAAATATTCACCACTGGAATCTTTATTCTAAGACGTAATTTTCAAAAATTATTGAAAAAATAGTTTTAATTATATTTCAAGGGTTTTAAATAAATAATGATATATAAGGGCACCAAAATTATTTTAAGAGTCAAACGATAATTAACCGATTACATCTTCCAATGGGCACGGTAGTCATCGAAGGGTGCTCTCACTTCCTAAATGATTGGCGCATAGAACTTTGCGTCCACTTTGTATTGCATCAAATAAAAAAATAATTTGTAAAAATGTCATTCCGTAATATTTGGTTTTTATTAATATATATTTACATACAATAAATGTCCATATTGTCAGCAAGCAATTTGTTTTTACCCATATTGCCAAGAGTGCTGACTTTTTGCTTACCGTGTGGTGCCAATCAAAACCACCGGCAGAAGGGAAGAATAACATTAGAGTTTATTCATTTAAATGACGTCAAATTAATCATAATAATAATAAGTTTTATGACGTTGCACTATTTATGAAAACATAAATAACATTCCTTGTATTCTGTGTACAATTGTTACTATGATTAGTTAGACACTATGCGCGCTTCTTTGCAATTTTATGGCCAATCAATCCAGTTACATCCACAGGGGATGATATTTTTTATAAATAATCATTTGTTTTTTATTAAATGATATATATATGAATTATATATATATATATGAATTTATATAAATAAATATATATAAGAATACGGATATAACTATATTATTGAATTGACTAAAGAACCATACTTGAGCTAGGCTTCATAAACGTACCCTTCCCCTTAAATGTTTGTTAACTAATATTCATGTAAGACATACAAATGTATTAATAAAAAATTGAATCATAACAATAAATTCTTGAAACATATTTATTCACTTTTCATCAGTGAAATGCATTGATGGACAAAAATCGGTCGAGTATTTTTTCATATTACTTACGGAACAAAAATCTTTAGGTCCGACTTGTGTTGTGTCATGGGTTTTTATTTTTAGTATGTATATACAAAGTTCAAATTGAATTATGTATTAGATAGAGACAATCTATTGCGTTTATATTGTCCTTTAAGCTGATTTTATCAATAATATAAACGACAATATATTAAATTAACTTCTATATACAATATGTATATTATATATTAGACAATTAAAGTTAATTATATTGCGCGTATTGAATGAATTAAGTTGTCACATTCTAAAATGATCTCTGTGACTATATTACATATATCCGTAAGTAATTGGCTAGCTTACTTATACCATTCCGGTAAGTTAAAATGTGTTTTGAAGCGTTGATCCATGTAAATATTTTGAGCAAAGGTTATTGCTATGAAGGCAGTTTCTTAGTATACATCTAGCCTTAAGACATTTTAATATTA
Organism: Caligus rogercresseyi; assembly: GCA_013387185.1. Taxonomy (NCBI): domain Eukaryota; kingdom Metazoa; phylum Arthropoda; class Copepoda; order Siphonostomatoida; family Caligidae; genus Caligus; species Caligus rogercresseyi. The sequence goes on along the minus strand of CP045890.1, from coordinate 6,964,859 downwards.
ACTGAAATTAGGTTTATAAGCAAACTGTATAAACGTTTCGGCAAACAACGACTATAATTCGCAGAACAGGTACTTCAATATGATAACTATTTTATATTGATTTAAATTATTTGATAAAAGAGTTAGAAAATTTCATTTAAAAACATTTGTAAGTAACCTCAGCGTTTATGATTATCAAATTGAATAGATCCTATCTTCGATGAACCAATGCTAATGCTTTAATGCTTAATCATATCTACACGGTTGTGACTCTAACGAATCAAAAAGTAAAGATCCGAGTCTTGACTGGATAATACAAAATCATCAAAAAAGCAAAGAAATCAGTGAGATTATAGTAAAAAAATGTGAATATGAAAACAGATTGTGGTTTTTAATCCGCGATAGTCTCGAATATATCGGTTAGGATAATGTTGGAAGACTAAATAATCTTTGAAGTTTTTATAGACATTTTACTAAGTCACGACGACGATGACAGTAAGATTGTCCTTGAGAATAAAAGCATCAATTATAAAACTTTTTTAATATTATATATACCAGGCCATTTCAAGGGAAACATATATAGATGGAGCTGACAATGTTCCTAGAACTTAGGTGTAGGAGCTTCAAGTTGTTGACTACAAATTAATTAAACAACACGATAGAGGGGAGAGCTCAGGGGTGTGAGATTAGTATACGTGTAAACAAACTTATATGTATATCAAATTAATTATAAAGTTAAGTATGTTAGACAACTGTGTATCTTGCTTCTATAATTCAGTATATATATATATATATATATATATATATATATCTATATATATATATATATATATATATATATATATATATATATATATATATATATATATATATATATATATAAATAAATACCTCATTCAGCCTGGAACAAATTTATTAGTAAGAAATAGATGGTGCAGATAGGTAGTTGATAACTTGGATATTGAACGTCAATGGCTAACTTATTTTATGATGTTATTTACATACAAGAGCAACCATTTTTTTAATGAATAGCAAATTCACGATATATGATAGCAATCCCATTATTATTATTGTCTTAATTAAATGTCAATCACAGAACGTTTTCAAATGTTGAATTATCGTTACTTCATCGACTTTATTTTTGAAAATGGACGTAGTCATTAGATATATATCTACATATATATATATCTGTCCTATGATTTTTCAAAATATCAAGGAAAAAGTAGGTAGTAAACGATTTTTATCGCAGCAAGGATGTTGAGAAAGTATTTAATTTTATAGTTCTGTAGTTCACATTTTTTAAAATTATATTTCTGTATTTTTTGACCAAGAGATCTAAGTACAATAAAAAGGAACACCAAGTGGAAGAATGTGCAATATGCACTGCATTGAGGAACTGCAAAGCAAATACTGCTGAAAATCTCTAAGACGTTAGCTGAAGGACATAAGCTGAGAGCTATCTTTAATGGAGCGGCTGCCAGATATTAGGCATTTTCTTTGAAAATCCCCCAATGTAAAACAGTCAAGAATGGACCCCTGCAGCTGCAGGAATAATATGTATATTCACCACACCTCTCGTCTATCTAAGCCAAATCTCTCCACTTTATTGTAAAAATACGAGAATTCAAGACTTCAACTACAATTTAGAGATGTACGTTTTATTTTTTATGTCTGTAAGATTGAATGTAGTTGTTAGTTTTTGTGGTTGTATTGTTTTTAGATGAATAATACGATTCGGAAGTTTTAGGTCTTAAAGAGGAAATTAATTTTTAACTATAATCCTTATTTATCTTTTGATAACACACAATTGCCCTTGTACATTTTACATATAGTGTACTTTTTGTTTCTATTTGTATGTATAATTTGCTTTAATAAAGACCTTGTGGATGAGAAAAAACAATTTTAATTTATTTTTCTCTAGCCAAAACGAATTGTAGCCGATCTTAGGAATTATTTTTTAGTTGTCCTATCTTAGAGGTACTGAGTAAACCATAAAATTAGATTAAATTGATTATATTATAAAGTCCAAAAGTAACTTTCTATATATGATTAAGAGAAGCATAGTTAATAAGTATTCCTCATCATTTTTTAAAGATTTGCATTATCAAAATTTTGGAGAGTGTTGCCCTTTATCCGTTACTTGTGTATAGATTATGCATAGAGATATAAAGATGTAGAGAGCATATTCCCTCTAATTAGCAGATAAACATTGTTCAGCTGTATTCAAGACACAATGACGTATTCCTCTGAAGAATCCATCCTCCAATAGCAGAGACACATCATTCAGCTGTATTCTGGACACAATGACGTATTTCTCTAAAGAATCAAATAAGCTCTCTATATCTTTATATCTCTATGAGATTATGATACTTATCTCAATATTGTGATAAAGTTTTTTAAAAAAAATTCGTCGTGTACACAACTTTTTCTGCTATTGAGATTTTTTGTTGATTAAAAATATTGTGCTCTAAATTATATTTTAATTAAATTCTTTTCATAAACGCTTATTTTCACAAAAAATATTTATTTGTATGTTATTTTACTTATTTGTTTTTTTTCATTGTGCATCGTAATATAGATGGTAATAGTAAATGAGAAAATAAATCAAATAGATTGCTTTGAGAATAAAAAATAAATGCATAATCATAACAAAAGCATGTTTCATTAATGGAAAAATAATTGCTGATAATTTCTCTGTTAAGAATTATGTTTCATACGTGACAAAAGTGATTTCATATTTTTCCAATGATTGGTTAAACAAATGAATGCAATTCGAGAACAGCAATAAAAGAAACTCTCACAATTGAGGATGAAGGGAGGGAATAGAATTACAAATCTGTTGTATTTTATCTTTGCTATATTTCTTTATTCCAATATATTGAAATATTAGTTGTTTCATAGAAATATAATATTAAGATCATTAATGACTAGAGTTTAGTTACTTTTATTGGTGCAGTTTTAGTTTTAAGGTTTTCTTTTTTAATAAAATATAACCATTAATTAAATAGGTAATAATATATTATCTTACAAAAAGAGTTAAAAAACCCTTCAAGGAGTCAAGATGGCATCCAATTGAATCTTTTTATTTATCATACCCAATTTGGTATTCCATGTTAATTGGTGGAAGGAAGGAAGCTCTAAAATGAAGACTAACAAGATCTCTTGTTGCCTTGAGATGAATTATTTCCCTCTATGACATTTTTGTCTGTGCCTTAATTGAACTGAATTAACCCTTTTATTTCCATACATATATTTGGTAAGCTAAGTTTGACAATATTAGAGAAAAAAGTCGAAAGGAAAATCAAGAAAAATGACTGAAAAAAGGGGAAGACGAAAATACCGGTCGAAATGCATAGATAGGATATAATAAAAGAAAATAGAGATAATGCAGTGTTTCTCATATAAATCGAGTAATGTAAAAAAGGTTTATATATAAAAATGTTAGTACTATATTTAGGTGTGCCATACATGTTGAACTATCATAATAGATGCATTTTGTTTATTGTCAAAGGATCTACAGAAATTCATAGATCTGACAAAAACGTACTGATTATTGCCATATTAATTTAAAAGTTTAAGGACCTCCACCCAAATTTGGGGGGAAAAACGATTGACATTCAAGGATTTGAAGAACTCAAAGTATTTGGATCCGATTTTTGGAAGTTCAGCCACGTCTTAGAAAATCATTTATAATATATATATATATATATATATATATATATATATAGTATATATATATATTCAGTAATCATAAACGAGTCAAATGCATCGTCTTAAATATTGAAATATATATGATGCCTGTTTAAATAATATATATTTACAAACAAATACTCGACTAAGGGATCCTACTTTTTATTTCAAGTGCATCTGATGTTATTTACAACTACGTTGAGTAAGAAAAATCTCAAGGAAATAAGCGTACCCACGCCCTTCGACACAGGGGACGAAGAGGCAACACCAAAGACACCACACACATTAAAGTGTTGCCCCTTCAAGAGTATAAATACCATGATCCCCTCCATCTAAGGCATCAGTTCCTCCTTCTGACAATCCCCATCAACACACACTTATTAAATATGAAGGTTATTTTCCAAACCTCTCATGAAACAAACAACAATAGTCATATTATTAATCCTAATATTTATTTACAGTCTTTCATCGCTCTCTCAGCTCTCATGGCCGTTGCCTTGGCTGCTCCCTCTGATCCCTACAGACCCGCTCCCTACCATCCTGCCCCAGCCCCTTACCACCCCGCCCCTGCCCCATACAAGGAGGTCCCCGCTGCCTACCAGTACCAGTACGCCGTCAAGGACGACTACTCCGGCGTCAACTTCGTTGCTGATGAGGCCCGTGACGGATATGCCACCAAGGGATCCTACTCCGTTGCTCTCCCTGACGGCCGTCTTCAAACTGTGACCTACAATGTTGGCGATGCCTACTCTGGATATGTTGCTGACGTCACCTACACCGGAGAGCCCAAATATGAGCCCTATCACCCTGCCCCTGTCCACAAGCCTGCTCCCTATCACCCTGCCCCGGTCTACCATGCCTAAACTGTTATTGTTATAATATTTATTTATTTAGATAATTAAATACATATATTTTTAAACAGATAACCATTTGTCCATATTATAAAAGCTCAGGGGTATTAAACTAAAATTCAAGGATGTCAAACTAGTCAAATGAAACAAATTTCATTAAATAAAGTCCCGAACATAATATCGCCTACGTTGTGTTATAATTTTAGGATCAATTATACCGGGATAGCCTAGGAGCTGTATAAGTGTAATATAATCAACATGTGACAGTCAAAATGAACATATTTCGTTTTAAAATGTTAAAAAATAATAAAACACAAGTTTTGGATATTTATAATGGAATTCAAAAAAAAATCAATTGAAATTTTTATTCTAAAAGTTTGGCGCCATTTATGAACTTTCACTTCACCAGACGGACAAGTCGAACGAACATTCCCTAGTAAGAAGATGTGTTAATTTACTATACCAAAAATTAACATATTATAAACTGAAAGAACAATATTGACGCAAGGAATTTTAATTTACTCTTGCATTGTAATATTTTTTTGTTATTACAAAGATATGATAAATTAGTGTTGAAAACAATATAGTTTACTATGTGTTTGCGCAATCTTATTTAGTATTTTTATTTAACAGGACATCAATATAAAAATATGACAAAATTCGCATAGAAAGGATCACGAATATTGGATATTTGTTGTAAATGTACATTTCATAATAAATTTTTCGATGTAACAACTGACATTAAAATTGAATTAAATATGTAACGTTGTTTTACTTTAGAAACACACGGGCTCAAAATTTGTAGAATTATAGTAATAAAAAGTACAATATATATATTTCACGAATTTCCGTCATAATGTGAGTATATGGCATAATGCTTCTATTATACTTATGTATGGCGTAATAATGAAGAATAATATCACTACATATTCTAAAAATAAATATTTCTTAGGTCTTTATTACAAAGTAAATAGGGTTGTAGAATTGTATAAAAATAATACATAAACAAACCAAAATTATGAAAAAAAGGATCGAAATTATAATATTTCTGACAAAATGATTAAATTTAGTCCTCATTTTAATGGGTATTAGAGTTATTCTTATTTCACATTTTTCGGATTTGAGAGTGTGGCTCCCCCTAGGATTTTACCTGTGTGCATAAAAATCATCTTGTGAAGGTTTGAATGAAATCGAATAACGGAAAGTGTCTCCTCAACGGAACCAAAAGTTATGTAGTATATACGAAAAACGAGAAATAAGATTCACCCTAAGGGACACGAATAAGATATACCTGTATAAAATGTGTAAATATCTTTTTGAAACTAGTAGCAAAATTTTAATTTAAAAAATAAGTAATAAATGTTTGAAATATATATATAAAATGTTAGAGCAAGGGGTTAAATAGATGATCAAATATTATTCATCATTACAAAGCAATAATAAGATAGCAGTAAGTGTTTATTAATCATAAAGAGTAAATATCTTAACTTATACTTCAAGAAGAAACTTAAAGAAAGAAAAAACTTTTAGTGATAAAATGTATTGTTTGCCTACATGTTTAAATTCAATATTTTGAAAGAAATGGTTTAAAAACATTGGAACAATAAAATTTGTAGAACGTCAAGCCTTGGATCCAAGTTTTTACTTCACTTACAAATACATGAAGATCTCATTGTTAACCAAAGAAAAAGAAATATATCTCTACGATTGCCACTCTCAAAGACAAGGATGTTTATTTTACATATATTGTGAGAAAATTTTACAATTATTAAAGTAGTCTTACATATTAAATTAAATGATTTTATCAAAAACAATATTTTTGTTAAAAAGTTGAGATAATTATCCTTGATTTAAAACAGATAATATCTTGAATGTTACACTTTTGTGTCTTTTTATACTTACTTTCTTTATATTCAGAAATGCTATATTGAAAAAAATGAATAATTAAAATGCAAGAGTACAGTTATATGTATGAAAGTAAAAAAATAAAAAAATAGTTTTATTTATTCAATAGTTGAAACAATAAATACTAACATACATCTTGTTCAAATATATAAATACTTCATTTAAAATAATAGAGAAAAAAAATATTATTTCCCCAAAAAATGAGTTTTTAATAAACTAAATGAAATCTAAAAAAGTCTTCTTCCTATTTTTTTACTTCTTTAATAGATTCTATTGTTCACAGCCCAACGTTTTTATGCACTTTAATGAATATTGTATGATTTAACAAAGTTTTACATTGGTACATATATATATTTATTTATATATATTATATGTATTATATAAGACTTTTTGAACGACTAACGACAAGAAAAATTTATTATCGTTCGTCGTTCGTTTTGGCGCCAAAAAAGAGACAAAGATTTTTTCATTTCATAGGAAAAGTTTCCCTGTCTAAAGAAATGTCATCACTTTTTTTCAGTATGGCGAGAAAAATTCCGTTCTAAAAAAAAAATCGTCAATTTTATCAGAATGACGATCGACAATTTTTTGCGAACATCAACAAGTCTGATATATATATATATTATATATTAGATATAGATAGATAGAAAAGATAATAAGAAAGAAAGATAGATAGATAGATAGATAGATAGATAGATGGATATTATATAGTATATATATATGATATATATATATATATATATATAGACTATATATACTATGCAACCTAGTGCCTGAAGTATATAATATTTGTATACGTTTTTGGTCAATATTTTAGGCAAATCAAGATATATAGAATACAAAGAATTTTTTTTCATGTTTTGAAGAATACTGAAACTTTATAATCTTATCATTATTTTTAATTTATCAATATATATTGTAATTCTAATTTTCCCCACTTTCCCATGGTCCATAGTTCGTCGAATTGGTAAGCGAAAATCAGGTCTATTGGCAATTGGCGATAATTAAATTAATTATACCAAATGCCTAACAATGAATCCATATCGATATCTTGGTTTTACACCAAAAAATAAACCATGAAAAATGACCATGCCTGCAATGAAGATTTTTTTTGGAATAGGCAAAAACGTTATAATATGTTGTTTTTATTGTAAAAAACTTTCTAAAAAATTATGGGCCGATTTTTAGATGAAACACACTTATATTTGACACTTTATCAGCGTACAATCCTGGTTACTTAATAGTAATCAAAGATACTTGAGCTTAAGACAAGTCCCCCTCAAAGGTTTTTTGCATATCATCTTTAAATAAAAGTTCAATGCTATATGATATTTTATACATACTGAAATCAATTTATTTACATTATATATATATATATAATATTAAGAAAAAACAAGTTTGAAATATATGAATGGGCCATTTTTCTTTGTTTTATTAATTCCATATATAGTGTTATTTAACTTTTTCAATGACGATTGTATGGAGAACCATGGGGGTTTGACTATTTAAATCAATCAATATGCAATATACATCCTTTTCATTCTTGCAAGTGCCAAAGAGTTCCCCATATAAGCATG
>CP045890.1:6897108-6956757 GCA_013387185.1 Caligus rogercresseyi | reverse complement strand
ATTTAGCTCATTTTGCATCTTAATTCTGCATTCAGAGATGCCAAAAATTAATCACTTGTTCATTTTGGCATTCCAACAAACTCCACAAAGGTTTATCCGAATCCGTTCCGTACTTTTTGAGTTATCCTGCTGACAAACAAACAACAAACCAACGCCAGTGAAAACAATACCTCCTTCGGCGGAGGTAATAAAGATTTTGTATACGTTTTTGGGGAAAGTAAAAGAATAGACTACGCAAGTATAGAACATAAAAAAAGCAGAGACAAAATATCTCTGTCTGTGCTAGCAACTCAGGCACTGTTTCCTTTTAGTGTGTGTGTGGAATTTATATCAATGACCTTTAAGGCTGCAATTGATATATTGGAGTCAGTGTGTTTGAGGTGGAGAGTCTGGACGATGACTGATGAGTCATAACATAAAGTTGACAAAAAACCTATAAACAAACCAATTCATAGCATGCCTTAATAGGTGTTTGGATTTAATAAGCAAATTAATGTTATTTTTATAACACCAAGGAGATATTATTTGATGTAAAAAGAAGGCAATTGAGTAGATTTTCTATAAATTGCATTAGTTTTTATGATTTTGCCACTATTTTTTACCAGAAATAAGATTTATATGTTTAATACAATATTATTGTATTTATAATTCTATTCGTAATTTGGGCAGCCATTCACCAATCACGAAACCTTTTTTATATCTCTAGAGCAATCATCAAAATAGTTTTTGTAATACTTACCACGATATAAGCATCAATGGTCCTTCGGAATCCAAAAAACACATTGGAAGCATCCACATACTGCCATCGGAGAAATCTTACGTCTAAAAGCAATCCTTCATACATCGCACAATTCAAGAGTACAATGACGCTACTGCCAAATAGTCTCATTCTACTCATCAAACTGTTGGATTCCGGAACGATCATTGTTGCTTTAACAACTAGGTAAAAATAACATTAAATTTGCTATTAATCCAAACACCCATTAATTATAATATGAAATTGTGTTGTGGGTTTTTGTCAGCTTTATGTTATGACTCATTAGTCATGCGTCCAGACTCTCCTACTCTGAGGCACTGATTGGAGTCATATAAATTACAATACAGGGTTATAATATGTACGACTAGTCATGTCAACAGTCGCTGTACGCATTAATACAACTAAAGCATAAGGTTTTCCTTAAATCGTTAAAACAACACATTTCCTTTATATGCTTAATAATAAACGAAAAATCCGCAATCATATGAAATCAATAAAAATGGGAATCTAAATGATTAAAAAATATTCATCCTTTTCCTGCGGGCCTAGAGGAGGCACTGCCTCACCTGACGACACCGTCTTACGTAATAACTACAATTCATAACGCTGAGTCGCTATATCCCAATTGCCTACTAAAAAAATATATATATATTAATGATAGGTAATGGAGGTATTCATCATTATTATGGTTTTATATGTCCAAAAAATAAAGTCCTTTTTCTCGTAGTTCAAAATATTGTCATAAAAAGAATGTTTATCCCAAAAGGTTTATTTTCCATAAATCTTAAATAACTAACAAGAAATCGAACTAGGTCATTAGTATATATGTGTATAAATATTATTGAAAGAAAATAATGTTTACTTTAGTTCAAGGCGTAATATAGGTATATCATGTAGTAAACATCAATTACACAAACGATAACGCTATGCTACTGAAAATAATGGTAAGGTACTGAAATCATGGATGCAGGATTATCAATGTTATTTATGTATTCTGTATTAGTTTAGATCTACTTCAGGAATGGTATATTGGTTCAAGTCATAGAGTATAAAGTTATAGAGAGCTGATTCCTTCATACCAGAGAAACAGCGTTCTATTGTTTCTGTGTGTCCACATAAACAAAGTAATTGATACTACGTAAGCTAATCGTAAGCTAGAATCATAGAGATATAAACATAACACAAGGGCGTATTTTTCTTCCCTCCAATAGCAGAGAAACATCGTACTTCAGCTATATTCTTGACACAATGACGTATTTCTCTGACGAGTCCAAACCCTCTCATATCTCTATCTCTCTATGGTTCAAGTCCTATTTTACAGAATTAGTACTCATTCATTTTCCTCCATACTCCTTCATTTGTATCCGTAGCGCTGCAACATGTTTAATTTATACAACAAATCATCAAAAAGGGATTCAAAAATCAATTCATAAAACCATACTTATTATTGGGCTCCTAAGGCATTATATTGTTATTGTGACCTGTTTTTTCATTGCACAGTTATCTAATTTTGTGTCCTCTTCAATTGTTAAAGAAGCACTTACATAATTTGCTTCATGGGCATTTAACATGCATTAGTTTCGTATTTTAAATCTATTACTATCTGCGAACTAAATTATTAATAAAAACACTCCTGACTACCATCTTTTATCAGATTATAGCATTCTTGTATAAGTTATAACTTTATAAAACCTATATTATGTTTTCATTTGTTATGGCACAAATGTATTTTGAAGATATATGTTTTTAAGCAATAAATTATATTATTTTAAATTGAGTATAGAGCATTTTATAACGAAACATTGCTTCATATAACAACTCTGTACGTAAGCCATTGAAAGAAAACTTGACAAGCAACTATTGGGTAAGTAATACGCCCATTCGTATACAAACTGTAAGACCATATAAATACGCAAATATACTCCTTCCTCCATCAGTTATATCAACGAACTCAAACATGAAGGTAATAGCCACCATGAAATTGGAACCTAGATTTCCTTGTTTGTCTATGCAACACAACTGAAGTCAAATAATGCACTTTAATATTGAGCTACAACAGCAAATCTGCATGGGTTCTCTAAAGAATTACTTTTTAATTATTTTTTGGCATATAAATGGTCTTCCAAAAGATGTTCTTACAGATTAACTCTTTTAGGTCCTCATTGGTCTCTCTGTCCTCCTGGCCATCGCCTCTGCCAATCCTCCCCCTCCTCCCCACCTGTCTACCACCCTGCTCCAGTATACAAGCCTGCCCCTGCCCCCGTATACCCTGACACTCCCCCCGTCTACAACTACCAGTATGCCGCAAGGACGACTACGAAGCAGTTGACATCAGTGCCGACGAGGCCCGTGACGGATACTCCACCTCTGGCTCATACAGCGTCCTTCTCCCCGACGGTAGAACTCAAACCGTGACTACTCCGTTGCTGATGCTCAGTCTGGATTCGTTGCTGACGTCACCTACACCGGAGAGGCTAGATACGCTCCCCCTCCTCCCCCACCAGCCTACAAGCCCGCACCTCCCCCACTGCTTACAGAGCCTAACAGGGCATATTATTTCACTTGCAATTATTTATTTGAATATTTATGAACGAAATAAATTCAAATACTGTTTTAAGAATATCATTTTTTGTTTGTTTTAGCTCCTAGATTGAACTCACCACATCGTAACTTAAACCGGTATCAGTCGGTAGTGAACATATTTGGGAGCTTTGATGTTTATTATTTAGAAAAAATTAGCAAAACATAAAAAATATGATTTATGCTTATATAATTTCCTCCAAGGATATTTTTTATCTTCAATCTTTCTTTGTTTGAGGGCAATCAAAGATGAAAGGAAATGGTTGTTTTTCGTCTTCTTTGCAGTGTCTGCAGGTTGAGAATTTAAGGATTTTATTTCCCAGATAATATTCCCGGGATGATCAATTTTGAATGACGGCAAATGCTCATTTTCCGCCAATTTGTTCCCCACTCCCTCAAAGTCACTCGTCGAAGGACATTTTTGATTGACATAACGATATGGGTACAGAGATAAGTGTACCACTCTGATACCGTCTTTAGTCAATGAGTCCGTGAATTCGTTTCCTATGCTGTTGTTGCTCTGCCCTCTTATTGATCCAATCTTAATAGAACATGTTGAACTTTTAAGGGCATTTTTACAGACTATATTTTTTGTAGACCAAAGGTCACCTTACTACAACTCGAGACTGTTGATTGTTTATAGGCAGTCAGAAAGAAGTAATACCCTTTTCTGTTTCTTTATACTTGATCTACTTCCTTAGTTTGGCAAAGGCATCCTGATATAAGACAGAAAAAGGGTTTGTCGATCAGGGCATCGAACACCCATGACTGGTAAGCGACCTTATAAATGGGTTTTCGAGCTTGTCCATAGTTTCTTGAAAAGCTAATTTCCACGCAGTATTTGATTCCTTCTTTTGGACGACCCTTTGTTGTAGTTACTCAAGCATGCTCCCGCCTTGCTCTACAGAATCAGTTTTGCGTTTCAACAAACTATCGTATCACGTAATCGACTTTTTTTTCCCCCCCATATTCTTGCATGCTCTCGATGATGTGACCGAATCCAACTTTATTAAAAGCAAACTCGATATTCAAACAAACAAAGAGGGCTTCTTTGTTCCAATGATAACTACATTCACATGTGTCCTCTAGCCTACTTATGACTGTGCCAATGAATCACTCCTTTCAAAATGCAAATTGTTGGGCAAGACCAAATTACACCTCTCAAAGATTTCCCACTGTAACAACCGCTACAGCATTTCTAGTGAGCATGTGTGAGAGTAATGGGCTGGAGAGCTTGTGGCTCGGAGAAGTCCTTTTCCCAGGCATGGGAATAAATATTCCTTTAGACGTCGCTAGCACTTTCAAGTACATTTAGTACAATAAACGGAATTGTTGAGGAATGTGAAACAAAACAGTCCAGCAAACTTTATATGCTTGTGGACGAATTTGGTCTGGTTCAGAGTTTTCATTTGACTTGAGGCTATGTATTTGTCAACAGATTTGTTCATAATATTGTATGTAGGGATTGTCGTTTTGATAATGTATCAATTCTGGGTAATGATGTATTTGTTTTTGATTCAGGGAAGTGCTCCTCTAGAAGCTATTTCAATGATTGGGCCTTGTCTTTATTAATCTAGAAATATTAATAGGGCCTTCGAGCGTTGTTACCAATTATTTGAATGACTCCCTATTGCCTTTGATTATTATGGGATATTTTTTTGCTTCTCATTCATATATAAAACCCATGTGTTGTTTTTACGTTGTAGGAGTTTTACCATGCGATGAAGAGAAATAACCCCTCTAAAGTGCAGCCCTTGCACCCCTCCCCTTAACCATATTAGGTTTGTGTATATATACTAGGTGGCTCTCAGTTTCCAAACATCGTATACTGAATTCCGTTTCGCAGGTTATTTTTTAACCATATTTATTTGTGTGCATCGTACAGCAAAACAATAAGATGGAGTAGATGGGGAAGGCATCCTTATTATTAAATTTATTATTATTATTAAAAATTCAGTCGGTTTTTAAAGAAGGATAGTAAAACAAAGAGGATAAAGTTATATAAGCTTTTGTTTGTCAATAATTCAGGGCAAGGTTGTATAATAAGGTCTGGGCAATACAAAAACAAACATGTAATCCTATCAGTATAACTACTCAATGACGTCACTACAGAACAAATATATATATTTATATGATTTATATTTTATATATATATTTTTTTTAATACACCAACACACATACATATATATTAATATATATAATATATATATATATATACTATATATATATATATCTATATATATATACAGTGTGGTCGAATATTACTTTGAAAGTAGTACGTATATATATACTTTTTACTGTGTAGTAATATTTAAAAAAAATATTAGTTAATACTTCTCAAAAGTAATACTACTTTGAGTATTATTCTACTTTTTGAGCATTCCGAACAATAAGTAAAGGCAATTCAGACAGGATTTCTAAAAGTCCTCACCAAACCTAGTTTGCATTTTTATAATAATCCTATAGTTATTGCAATATTATAAGTGAGCACATGGCTCAAGCATGATAAAGTCGGTGGATTCAAAAACTAAATAAAGGACTTCTGACATTATGAGAGGCATAGGTTTAATTATACAAACCAAGCCCTAGGGCCCCGCATGTCGATTGAGGCTTTGAGGGTTGAAAACCCACCGCAACCCTAATTAAGAATGATAGGAACCCTAATTTACATTATCATATACCCTAAGCCCTCGGGTCCCGCCTGTTGATATAGGCTTTTATTAAGGGTTGAAACCCACCGCCAACTCTGGTTTGGTATAAAAGGAGTCCTTACTTAAAATATCATACACCCAATGCCCTTGGGTCCTGCCTGCCGTTATGGGCTATTATTTGGGGTTGAAACCCACCGCCAACCTTAATTAAGAATGAGAGGAACCCTATTTTACAATATTATACACCCCAAGCCTCGGGTCCCGCCTGCTGATATAGGCTATTATTTAGTGTTGAAACCTACCGCCAAACCCTATTAGGACCCTATTTTTCATTCAAATTCAGCCCAAGTCCTCGTGTCCACCTGTCGATTTTGTCTATTTTTGGGTGTCGAAACCTACCGCCAACCTTTATTAGGAATGGAATTAGGATAGGAATTTATTGGCAAATTTGTAAATTCCAATGATAGGAATTATTCTAATATAATATCCTCGTTGCCATTATTAATGGAATGACAAGAATTTCCTGTCTTTAGGCTGGAAGGGGCATTTCCATTGGGGTGTATAATATTGTAAATTAGAGTTCCTCTCATTTGTAATTTGGGTTGGCGGTAGGTTCCAACCTTAAATAAAGCCTATATCAGCAGGCGGGACCCGAGGGCTTGGGGTGTATGATATTGCAATTAAGGACTCTTTATACCTAACCAGAGTTGACGGGGGGTTTCACCCTAAATAAAAGCTTATATCAGCAGGCGGGACCTGAGGGCTTGGGGTGTATGAGATGAAAGTAAGGACTCTTTTTATACCTAGCCAGAGTTGGCGGTGGGTTCAACCCTAAATAATAGCCATAATTGCAGGCGGCACCTGAGGGCTTGGGGGTATGAGATTTTTATATAAGGACTCTTTTTATACCTAAACAGAGTTGGCGGTGGGTTTCAACCTAAATAAAAGCCTATATCGGGACCCAAGGGCTTGGGGTGTATGAGATTGAAAGTAAGGACTCCTTTTATACCTAACCAGAGTTGGCGGTGGGTTTCAACCCTAATAAAAGCCTACATCAGCAGGCGGGACCCGAGGGTTTGGGGTGTAAATATTGCAAATTAGGGTTCTCTCATTCCTAATTAGGGTTGGCGATGGGTTCAATTCTGAAGCCTCAATCGACATGCGGGCCCAGGGCTTTGAGGAACTTATTTTTTTTACGATAAAATCCTCCATAAATAACGAAAAAGGTGTTCGTGTGTGGGTCTAATGGAATACCTGTCCTAAATATCAATATTAACGTGCATTTTTAATTTATCAATAAGCAGGATTATGTCCATTGGGTGACGTCAAATACATTCACAGTTCATTATTTTCAAATGCATGTCGAATATGTTTTTCACAAAAGTAATATGTAACTAGGATATAAATATTACTTGAAAGTAATATCTAATATGTTTGTTCTCTCTAGTTACTACGCAGTAATATAACTAAGTAATATATTACTCGCACGTGCGTTAGGGAACAAACTGTATATATACTATATATATATATATATATATATATATATATATTATATATATAATATATATATATATATATATATATATGTATTAATATATTTATTTATATACAATCGTTCTCAGTGACGTCATTGAATTAGCACACTGCTACATGTTTGTTTTTTGTATTGCCCAGACCTTATTATACAGACCTTGATTCAGGGTATCTCATATATACATTTTTGGACTGTACTTCGGCTATTAAAGACTCTTTTATTCTCCTTTACTGGTATTGGTGTTATTTTGTTTAATTAGAATTGATGAAATCATGTGCATCACTTTGATATCTTAATCTTTATATCAAAGATTTTTTCTATCTCAGGTTTAAAAGTAAAATTTGTTGCCCCATCATGACTCATAAGACATAGCTGTCTCGGGGTTTTCCGTTCGTTTTTTATTACTTTCATGGCTGCTGACAGATCCTTTCAGTCTTTCACTTGTTCTTACTCCTCGTCCTCATTTTCCCTTCTCATGCCGAACAGCCTCTTCTGAAGCACTTCTTTCCTCCCTCCAGAGATCTTACTCGGTAATACGTAAAGTCCTTGCCTAAAGTTTTTTAAAATCTTTGTATAGGTACTTTCATAAGAAACCTTCAAATGGATCCTCCAAGGTAATTGTTGGTACTACAAAATGGTTTAAAGTTTACTCATTTAATTCATATACGACTTTTGGTGGCATTTTTAGGACACGTGGCAATGAAGCATAATATATGACTTTTAATTTATATCCTTTTACGATAATATAATCATTTAATCATTAGTGACCATATATAGAAACTTTTATATGTGCTTATATATATCATATAAAATTCCTGATTTTTGTTCTATTGGGGTTCCATGACAAGACAAATTGTAAAACAAGGTATCTTACAGTTTGTCTGGCGTCATATATATATTAACGATGAAGGCGACAAAAACATTCGTTCAGTCTATTGTCTAGAATAAGAACACAGCTTTTTAAATTATTTATGTGATCTGTTGTCATACATAATTTTACACTGTGTTTTTGTTAAACAAATACAAAGAAAATAATAGCTGAAAAGAAAAACAGAGAAATAAGATTTATTTTTTACTTACTGATTCTTTAAATCACATCTTCAATATAATGAGTTATATTGATCGTAGTTTGTTTGAATAATAATCATAACTTATTAGAATATATTGAATTATATCGCCAGCCTAGGGAATCACTTACTTTGGACACATAGCGTCATGTTTGATAATCTTAAAATAGTTCAAAGTAAGCTCTAAAGTTCCTTTACAAGCTATAGTAAAAAATAATTAAGGTTACATCAGGAAAGTACGACCAGATTATAAAATAAAGCTGCATACATTACATTCTATTACATTAAATGATTCATATAAAAAATCTTTACGCAGACCGTTAAAAAGAAAAAAATGGACAAACAACTTCAATGTATACGCCCATTTGAGATGAATTTTTCAGTTCCTATAAATACTAAAGAATTGAATTCCGTAGCATCAATTGTCTCAACGCATTCAAACATGAAGGTACTTCAACAAATTATATTTGAACTATACTGATATGTAGAAATATTGAATAGGACGATAAATATAGTTTAAATCTAAATTGCATTGATATTCATGGCTTTAATGGCATAAGTATTCAATGTTGACATTAATCTCATGCATAATAACATTTGAATATATATGAATTATATTTAAATGTTTACTTTCCAGGTCTTTATTGCTCTCTCTGCCCTCCTGGCCATCGCCTCTGCCAATCCTCCACCTCCTCCACCACCAGTCTACCACCCTGCCCCTGTTTACCACCCAGCCCCAATCTACAAGCCTGCCCCTGCTCCTGTCTACCCCGACACTGCCCCTGTCTACAACTACCAGTATGCCGCCAAGGACGACTACGCAGCAGTTGACATCAGTGCCGACGAGGCTCGTGACGGTTACTCCACCTCTGGTTCATACAGCGTCCTTCTCCCCGACGGAAGAATTCAAACCGTGACTTATACCGTTGCTGATGCCCAATCCGGATTCGTTGCTGACGTCACCTACGCCGGAGAGGCCAAATATGCTCCCCCTCCTCCCCCACCCGCATACAAGCCCGCACCTCCCTCACCTGCATACAGGGCTTAAAGAGTATGAATGATATTTATTTTAATATTTATTAGTCAAATAATCGAAAAACCCGTAATTACATTTGTTGCTTATAGAGTTCAATTGAGTGTTATCTCTGAGGATATGAATTGTAAGAGTGAAATTACTCAATCAAACTAGGATCTTTGTAATGAGGACGATCAATTTTGACTTTTCCCTCTAGAAAAGCTGCACTCTCAACATGGAGAGTTTTAACATGCTTATACCCAATGAGACTACGCAGTCCTCTTTTTTTACATTTCTATCCTCTATTTTTATGAAGGGAAGCTAATATCTTCCATTATGTCCTTAAAACATTGAAGAAATTTATGATATTCCCCTATATTTTGTGTTTTCAACTTTAATAATTCTTCAGCTATCGTTTATCCATAATAACATATGTTTATGTATCTTTGATACATATTATATACCATATATGTTACCATCATAACAAATGTAAGGGATACATTTATATTTCAATGGTAATTTTTTAGTGTTACATTAAATTGATATCTTTTCGATATGGAAATCAAACCATCTCCATGTATTAATTTGAATGTAAGGAGGGCGAAGTCCATAGTGAAATTTGGATAACATTTGAAGAAAGGATATAATATTCATTAAGGTTGTTGATGCTCAAAATAACAAAGAATTATTTTGCCAATAGTTATTTTGTGGTAATGATTCATATTTTAATATGAAAATTATGTGGAACAACTTTTAAGTTGTGGCACTTTATCGCTGCACACACTTTTATGAATATGAAGGTTGTTGTGAGGTATCAATCTTGATAATGCCGTATTGCCAATTATTTTTGTGTGAACGATGTTGGATTTTTTCGAGTATTTTACAAAAAATGGGTCCCGAATAGTGGAAGGAATTTTCTCCAAAAACGATATCATATAATTGAAAAAGGCAGGTTTGACATCTCGAATTGATTAAGCTCTTGTTTCTCGGCCCAGGGCAATAGTAAATGCATTCTATCGTCCTGAGACATCGTCATAAAATAATAATAGTCTTTACTCGAATCTCATCGTCGTGGTTATTCTATGCCAAAGTGGATTCTTGTAGACGAACAGTTTGTGCAAGGATGACGCATATTTAAGTAAAGTTTACCTTTAAAAAATCTGTATTTATTATTTAAAAAGGTTCTCTGATCCAACACTGCAAATATCTTAAGGAAAAAATAAGAAAGAGTAGTGTTTCTAGAGTCGGTAGAAAGAATGCTGAATCTCGGTTCCCTTTTTTACCCGTTCATTAACGGCAGGCATGACAAACACTTTCAAAATCGTTGGGAAGAAAAAGTTGATGTGGAAAATAATGGGAATTTTGAGACTAAAGTTCATTTTAATAAGGGGAAATATCCTCTCAGTTGCATTAAAAGGATAGTGGACAACGTCTAGGAAATGACAAGAATTGATGATATTCTACAATATAATAGATTGTAAATGGTAGCTCATACTAATATGGGTCACTTCCCTAGAATAATCTCCAGTATACCAGGAATATAATATTTACTGAGGAAAGTATCCGAGTACAACATCAAAAAATAAGGCTGACAAGGCGGTTGGTCTAGTTGGTTGGACAGCTGGTATGGTTAATTCTTGTGCGAATGAACTGTCTTAGTACTTTGCTAGGGTGGAATCTTCTATTGAAATAAATGGAGCGCTATCTAAGTGCTAACGAAAGATAGACGTTCTCTCATACCTAAAAAAGGGTATGGCAGGGTAGACCAAAAATGACCATCTCCTCTCAGGATTCGAACCTGCGCCCCAACATTGAGAGTTGAACACGCCTTAACACGCACGGCTGATGCCCCCCTTTGCTTTTTGCGATTGCTGCTCTGAAAAAAATAAAAAAATAATATTCGTCTAATAAATGTTATAAGCTGATATTTTACCTTATTTTTTCGCAAAAGTCATGAGTAGTATACAAAAAA
The DNA here is from genome assembly GCA_013387185.1 of Caligus rogercresseyi. Classification (NCBI taxonomy): domain Eukaryota; kingdom Metazoa; phylum Arthropoda; class Copepoda; order Siphonostomatoida; family Caligidae; genus Caligus; species Caligus rogercresseyi. The sequence continues at coordinate 6,945,181 of CP045890.1, read as the reverse complement.
TCCTCCTTTCCCCTAGTTATATTTTTTATCTTCTACCAAAACAATCACTTAAAAATAATTTAATTAAGAATAATATGAAGGGGTATACAAATATAATAATTTGTTATTTGACAATCGTGCATAATAGACACAACAATAAAAAATTATAAGAATGATGTTTCATTAATTAGTATAAATTACATCGAGATGATTAATATCAAGAAGTACAACTCCATTTTTTTGGGTGCAGGTTCGACTCCCGAGAGGGATGGCCATTTTTTGATCTACCTCATTGATAAGATCCTAGGTTGATAGAATAATTTTAATGCTATAATTTTTTTAAATATACAGTCCGAAGCTGCAATCTGTCGAACATATAAGCAACAAAAAAAAAAATTACACAAAATCTTTTAATGAAATATCTTAAATATATTAAGTCTCTTTAAGTGTTGACTTTAAGTAATTATGCTCCATATTCAACGGTTCCTAAGGGATCAACGAAGGAAAAACTTGACAAACGAGTTTTTTTGGTTGGCTGACGCCCATTTCATCACAAACTGTGGTTCCTTATAAATACGCAATGAAATGCGTTCCTTACTATCAGTTCTCTCAACGCATTCAAACATGAAGGTACAAACCAATACTTAGCACAAAAGTCAACTACTTTCTTGATTTATATTAATGTAAAAGCGACTTTTGTATGTTCAAAATTGTCAAATATTTTTGATATAAAGTCTAACATAACATAGTTTAAGTAGTCCTGTCTGATTATTCAATGTTCACTCTTCCAGGTCCTCATTGCTCTCTCTGCCTTCCTGGCCATTGCTTCTGCCAATCCCCCACCTCCTCCTCCACCAGTCTACCACCCTGCCCCTGTCTACCATCCAGCCCCAGTCTATAAGCCAGCCCCTGCTCCCGTTTACCCTGACACTGCCCCTGTCTACAACTACCAGTATGCCGCCAAGGACGACTACGCGGCAGTTGACATCAGTGCCGACGAGGCTCGTGACGGTTACTCCACCTCTGGCTCATACAGTGTCCTTCTCCCCGACGGAAGAACTCAAACCGTGACCTACTCCGTTGCTGATGCTCAGTCTGGATTCGTTGCTGACGTCACCTATGCCGGAGAGGCCAAATACGCCCCCCCTCCTCCCCCACCAGCCTACAAGCCCGCACCTCCCCCACCTACTTACAGAGCCTAAAAGAGCTATGGTTGATATTTATTTGAATATTTATTAATTTGAAATACATTCAAAAGCATTATTTTATTGTAGATGGTAAATTTCCTATATTATATGAAATATGAACAAATAGATAATTGGTAAGTTTGAAAGAACAAGCATAAATGTTGAGAAGATAGAACGGCTTAAAAAACAAAATAAACGTAACCTTGTGACGCGGAAATCTATCATTTTGGTATAAGTTTGAAACATAACTCACGTTAGCATTATTTTTGATCTTATAATCTGTGCTTGTTCCGGTACTTCATACGTCTCCATAAAGGTGGCATTCTTCTCTTTAGTGCATAAGAGTATTACTTCTTACTTTCTGATTGGGTTGAATCCACTTCGAAATCTGATATTATTATTTGGTGTGTTTTTAATATTATTGCTATAATTATTATTATTACCAAAATCAGAAGTTCTTTAATCATCATAACAAACAACCAATTTCAGCAGCTTTTATAGCATCTATATATTTCAACAAGTACTTATTTTTATATTGCTTCGTCCTTTTGGTTTATCTATCACTTATTTGCCCATGCCTCCTTTCTCCAAGGATAGAGGGTAATATTTTTTACAAAACGTTTTTGTTTTGTTTGGTTTTATTGCTTTTTTTAACTAAACACTACATTGCTGTTTTTGCTTTTTGATCATGTATAATTATATCCTTTCACGTTATGGCATAATATAAAAGATTATTGTATCTCATTTACTGCAACGTCACTTGACATATCATAGCTTAGGGAAAATGTTTAGGACGAGTTCTTCTAGTATTTAATCCCAGTATGGATGAAGCTTTGGATGAAATATTATTACATTACCAAGGGAAGGGCCTGTTTCATAATAAAATTCATACTGAACGTAGGAAATAAGAAAAAAATAACTTTGAGGTAGTTCGTGATTCGTTCACAATTACGAAATGGAAATCTCTTACAATCAAGGAATTGAACTGACTTTTGATAATCGATGACATTTTTAATACTTTATGGTTTGATAGAATTGCATCCGACTGGATATAAATAAGCAATATAGCATTAAAATTAGTCTATCGAACCGAGGATCTTATTAATGAGGTAGACCAAAAATGGATATCCCTCTCGGGATTCGAACCTGCACCCCCAACATTGAGTGTTGAACCTCCCTTAACGCACACGGCTATCGCACTCTCCCTTCAATATGACATACTGTTACTTTTTTGCTATAAAGAAGTAGATTTTTTGAAATAAGTAGGAGAGAGTCTTGTAAAGAAATGCGTTTACAAAAAAAGGAAAAAAAACCTTGACATTTATGCAATAAATGAAGGAATCTCAATATTCTTTAATCTTCTAAAAAAACATAAAAATGAAAATTTGTACACAATCTAATTTTTGTTTATCAACATTAAAGAAGAATGACTTTTTCGAATATTAAGAAAAATTACTTTTTTCAAATATTAAAAAAAATGACAATTTTAGTATTCCATCAGAAAATTTCGTCTTATTATTGTATTTTAAATGTGTATGAGTTATATTTTCGTATATGGGTATGATGGATATAAGAAATAAATGCCAAGATAAATATGTTATAACTTAGAACAATAAAAAAATATTATACTATATGATATTTACGAAATATCTATTGGATTAAAAATGACCTTACAGCACCATTGACGTCAAATGAAATTAACATTGTTGGAAGGTGAATTAAAAGGTATGAAACTTAATGATAATACAATATAAATAAGGAAATATGGTATTGAATAATTATATATATATATATATAAATATATTCATATGTAAAACGAAATAAAATGCGTCTTCATATTTATTTACCAATGAGCATAATTACCTCCGCCGGTTGTTGGTTATTTGTTTGTCAGCAGGATAACTCAAAAAGTACTGAACGGATTCGAATGAAACTTTGTGGAGTTGTTGGAAATGTTAAAGGAACAAGTGATTAAATTTTGGCATCTCTAAGTGCTTTTAATATGCAAAATGAGCAAAATACTACTAATAATAATAATGAAATGGGGTCTCTATTCAGGGAGTAGGAAAGAACAAACGCTAAAAAATATTCATTGACGTATTATTGTTCATATATCAGCTCAGACTATGTTAATCCAGTGACGTAGCTTAAACTTCTTCCGTCTTCCCATCTCTGAGTGCTTTTTTAATATGCAAAATGAGCAAAATACTAAATGAAATGGGGTCTCTATTCAGGGAGTAGGAAAGAACAAACGCTAAAAAAATATTCATTGACGTATTATTGTTCATATATCAGCTAAGGACTATGTTAACCCAGTGACGTAGCTTAAACTTCTTCCGTCTTCCATCTCTGAGTGCTTTTTTAATATGCAAAATGAGCTAACAGAGAGGAAACAATGATTAGAGATAGAAAATCGGCGTGTGAAAGGGATAATGTTTGAATATGAATGTTGTGGGGATCGGCGGAGGTACACACTCTCTGAGTGTATATATTTCTTTTATTATTTTCTTTGCTCTCTCCTCACTCTTATTCACCAAACACACCTACTTATGTAGACATATATGATTGGATTGTAATTCTGTTAAGTGATTCATTAGGTGGGGATCGGCGGAGGTTTGCACTCTCTGAGTGTATATATGCCTCTAGTTTCATTTACTTTCGTTTGATGATTGTATAAGGGATATTAGCACCGACCTATTTATATTTAAATAGTTCTTTGATGACGTAAAACAACCTAAAATGGCTGTCCCAATAGGTGAAACATTTTGTGAATATAAAATTCAAGAAATCCAACAATGTTAGTGATGTTATATGTTATATTTTATTAAAAAATACTATTATCTTTTTTTGAAAAGTATGTCCATTGTTTTTTTCCTATATAATTTGATATAATTACATCCGACCGAATATAAGTAAGAATTAAGGCATTATAATTAGTCTATCGAACCTAAGATCTTATCAATGAGGTAGACCAAAAGTGAGCATCTCTTCTCAGGAGTATTCGAATCTGGACCCCCAAACATTGAGAGTTGAACTTCTTGATATTAATAATCTCGATGGAATGTATACTAATTAATGAAACATCATTCTTTATTATATGTTAATTTTGTATCTATTATGCACGACTGTCAGATAAATTTTATTATATTATATTTATATTACTTTTACATTTATTTTTTACATCTTGCTTAAGCCACCATTTTTTACCCTCTATACATAACAGATTTCAAATTTAATTCATATGTACATAGATACTTCTCCGCCTAAGAACTAAAACTAATAATTTGAATAAACTAGAAAGTATATGCTTTCAGAATGACAAAAGGAGTTCTTAATAGTGAACGAGGAAGCTTGTTCAAGGTTTACTTAATTTTGTTTACTTAATAATTAAAATAAAAAGTGATTTAATTATATCAATCAACCTAAAAAAGCTTTGGTCATTTGGATACGAATGCTCTAATGGCGTTTTAGTGCTTAACTAACCATCTTTTTGAGCTCAATTTGTAAATAACTTCTTTTTTTTAACTCACTGTCAGGGTTTTAGTATTAGTATATGAATGTAATATATTTAATTCAAAAGGAACTATAACATAAATAAACTTGTTTGATACCCCTTTAGAAGGAGTGACGCCCAAAAGCAGGATTCATATAAATACGAAAAGACCTGCGTTTCCATCCATCAGTTGTTTCAACAAACTCAAGCATGAAGGTAATAACAGCCATAAAAATCAATGATTGTCTCTCTTTACCAAAGATATTAAAAATGCAACATAACTCTTTAATTCATGATTCAATATTGGAGGTTTCTTAAAAAAATGACTTCATTAAAATAGTTATTGGTTGTGCAGAGTATAATAAAACTTCATGACATGTTCAATGTTCACTCTTCCAGGTCCTCATTGCTCTCTCTTGCCCTCCTGGCCATTGCTTCAGCCAATCCTCCCCCTCCCTCCCCCACCTGTCTACCACCCAGCCCCAGTCTACAAGCCTGCTCCTGTCTACCCTGACACTCCTCCCGTCTACAACTACAGTATGCGCCAAGGATGACTACGCGGCAGTTGACATCAGTGCCGACGAGGCTCGTGACGGTTACTCCACCTCTGGCTCATACAGCGTCCTTCTCCCCGACGGAAGAATTCAAACCGTAACATACACCGTGGCCGATGCCCAATCTGATTTGTTGCTGACGTCACCTACACTGGAGAGGCCAAATACGCTCCCCCTCCTCCCCACCCGCATACAAGCCCGCACCTCCCCCACCTGCATACAGAGCCTAAGAGAGCTATTAATGATATTTATTATATTATTTATTTATGAAATAAATGCCAAACCTAATTTTTTCCCTCTATTTTTTCTTATCAAAAGCGTCAATTCCTTTTTTTTTATTTAAAACATTGGTTGGATATATTTTACCCTTCTATTTAAACGAATAATGGAATTGTAACTTTTTGAATATAAATCAATATAGGGGAATATATATTATATTAATTCATAAATTCTTCAGAATGTATCTAAATATTAATTAATTTTATGAAAATTTGTTAAGGGTCATAATATAAAAAAACACGTTGAGACATTAGAAAGGTGATAAAAAGTTGATAAGGGTATACATGAAAAGGCAATTAAAGGTATATTTTTATTATCTGTGAAGTCTCTGTAGTCATTGACGACATTCCTTTCTACTAAATGGTTTACTGCACATGGTTTAAGCATATTCATAGGGAGTGCATTTTTTAATCATTGCTGCATGATAACTTGCCGCCCTAATTAGAAAAGCCAAATATGACGAAGCGGAAAATAACACAATTAAGATTGAATTGAGGAGTGAAGTTAAGCTCTGTAAAGTACAAATGCATGTTTGAAACCACTATAAAAACCTAATGAGAAGATAAAAGTAGTATATATACGGCGTTAAAAACATTTCAATGAACAACAATGCGTCGGTTTATGATGTTTTGTTGTTTTTCTTTTTTATTACACTTCATTCATCAAATGAGGTAAATAAGGCTATGATATATGAATTGCAGTTGCGATAAATGATATAAAGTAATCTATTTTTTAAATGCGAGTTAACCTTCTATATTATGCTATAGCGTGAAAGGATACAATTAACCATGATCAAAAGCAAAAACAAGCAATGTAGTGTTTACCCCATTACTTCCATTGCGTACTTTAAAGTACGCGTTATAACCTGATTTTGTGGTATTATGCTGTTCAAATACTTTATCTTAGAAGCTTATTTTATAAATAAAATAGATAGATTTACGTGTTAATAACATTCATTATTTTATTTCATTGTACCGAAAATTGATTCAGTTTGTTATAAATAGTCAAAGAATAAAGTCAATATTTCAAAATGAAAAAATCTGTGCTCCCATTAAGTTCAACCATTAAAAAAACGTAAGTATTGTCACATTTTTAATATTTTTTCTTAATTACTTAAGATATAGTTCCAAACTTTTTTCTCAATGAAAAAAAAAAGTCGTAATTGTAGTTTTTGTGTTCAAAATTATATTGTAGATTTTGAACGTACTTTAAAGTACGCGATGGAAGATGACCTGAAATTTGTGTTTGTTTATTATACATATTATATCGTTATAATTTTTTTTGGGACATTCAGAACTTTTGGACTTAGCACAATTGAAATTTTGGATCTACTTGAAGACTACCCTCCAAACAATCCAACAGATATTGTGATTTTCCTTCCTCTTGAGACAAACGATTTAAGTGATGAGGACGATGAAGTGGAAGAAATTGGTGGAGTCGTCGATGTAAATTCGGTTGCTAAGAAAATTCTTTGTCAGCCAGCAGAACTGCAAAGTTAATGAAGATGATGAAGACGAAGAATCTGATGATGATGACGAACCATTTAATTCTACTGGAACTATAAAAAGAAGAAGAAAAGACATAAAAAATCCTCAAAATCTTTGAAGGACCAATTACTTCGTGTTAAAAACTCAGATAGGATACAATCCACAAAAAAAATCAGATTGGTTCGAAGATTAAATTCGATTCAAACCTTCATTCAAATCTTGAAAATATTCCCGTAGACTTAGATGAGCTAAAGAATCCTTTTGATTATCTTAAGCTTTTCATTACGGACGAAATATGTGATAAGATATTAGATGAAACGAAAAAAGTGGCAATGAAAAACAATGACATCGATTTTGCTCTCTCTATAGACATCAATATGATTAGGGCAAGTCATGCTTGTGCCTTTTTGAGTGGCTATATGACAGCATCTTCCAAAATAATGTATTGGGAAACGAGGGAAGATACATGCAACAACTTTGGAAAAAATGTATCTCCAGATCGAACCATGAAAAACTAATACATACACTTCGAAAGTATTCCAAATCCTAAAAATCCATTTTGGAAAATACAACCTTTGATGGACGGCATAAATCAAACTGCAAAAATGTATGTTCAAAGAACTGAGCATATTTCGATCGATGAGTCAGTGGTGAAATTTTTTGGACCTCATCCCCTCAAACAATTTTTGCGTGGAAAAACAGTACGCTTCGGTTTCAAGATCTGGTGTGCATGTACTCCATTTGGAGAGCTCCTCTATTGTCTTCCCTATAGGGGAAATACAAAGATTACACCAAGAGGACTTGGACAGGGTCCAGATGTGGTCGTTGAAATGGTAGAGCAACTTGATCTAAAACAAGGCCATAAGATTGTTTGTGATAATATATTTACTTCTCTTGACCTTATGGATTATTTGGGATCTAAAGGCCTTGGAATAGTTGGAACAATGAGGCAAAAAAATCTGAATCTACCAACACAAAAATCAATGAACAAGGCGAACAAAGGTTTTATGAAATATGTTTATATTGACAACTATTTGTGCGTTACAGCGTGGAAAGATTCAGGGTCAGTTTTCATAGGGTCAAACTTTTTGGATTCAGAGCTAATTGGATATGTGAACAAATACAATCGAGAACAACCAGACCCGGCAGCAGGCCAAGGCTTTTGGGGGGGCCTACAGTTGTTATGGGGGGGGGCACAGTTGGCACATTCATAAAAGATTGGGCCCACGTCACTCGGTGGGCGGGCCTGAACCCCCTCAGGCCCGCCCATTCCGCCGGGCCTGAGAACAACGGAAGAAGATACCCACAGCATGCCCTAATTCATCTATCGTTTAGAGTCAAAATATGGCTTGCTGGATAACTCAGTCTCAAATTATAGAATTACTTTGCGGACTAAAAAATGGCATTGGGCATTATACAACTGGTTTCTGAATGTCCAAATGGTGCAGGCCTGGCGCCTCTATAGACGAGTTGGAAAGCTAAAAAATGTAAAGAAAAGGAAAGCAAGCAAAAGAGATCCTTTTTTCGCTGCTAAAGATGTGATGTGGGTCTTCACCCACAATGCTTGACGGACTACCACACAAAAAAGTAAATGAAAATAAAATATTGTTCATAGGTATTTGCATAAGTTATAAAGCAAATAATTTGTAAGAATTGTATATAAATGATATTTTTTTGATATGCTTAGTTTCTCAATAAAAGTAAAAAAGAGAAAGAAAACATTTTTCTTAGTTCTTCCATCACGTACTTTAAAGTACGCGGCCATTGCTAAGGTCTGAGGGGCGGTAGAGAAAAAAAATATCAATATTATCCATATTTATACTAAAAGGAATAACATATCAAATTTTCAGCGAAAAAAAAATAATTTTAAAGGGGTCATGGAAGTAATGGGTTAAGTTAAAAAAGCAATAAAACCAAACAAAACAAAAACGTTTTGTAAAAAATATTACCCTCTATCCTTGGAGAAAGGAGGCATGGGCAAATAAGTGATAGATAAACCAAAAGGACGAAGCAATATATAAAAATAAGTACTTGTTGAAATATATAGATGCTATAAAAGCTGCTGGAAATGGGTGTTTGTTATTGATGATTAAAGGACTTCTAATTTTTGTAATAATAATTATTATAACAATAATATTAATAACAAACCAAATAATAATCTCAGATTTCGAAGTGAATTCAACCAATCAGAAAGTAAGAAGTAATACTCTTATGCACTAAAGAGAAGAAATGCCACCATTATGGAACAGTATGAAGTCCCGGAACTAGCCACGGATTATAAGATTAAAAATAATGCTAACGTGAGCTATGTTATTCAAACGTATACCAAAATGATAGATTTTCCGCGACACAAGGTTACGTTTATTTTTGTTTTTTAAGCCGTTCTATTTTCTCAACATTTATGTTTGTTCTTTCAAACTTTGCAATCAAAATATATTTTTTGTATTTTATTGTAAATATAGAAAATTTATAACTTACAATGGAATAAAGTAAAAACGATATTGTTTTTTCAAATATTTCTAGAATATGATAGATCTAGAAACAAAGTCATGAAATTTCAAATTAAAATATGGACAAACAAAAAAACTATAATTATTTTAAAATCGAAATGGGTCCTTTAGGACCCTTACACCAGGCTGAAGGCTGAAGGGCCGAAATGCTATATACTGCTTTGGTAGTCGAAAACATAAATTTTTGCGGATAAAATATAAAATATATTACATACAAAATTGTGTTTTTTGTATTGTAGATATTTTAAAAGATGATATGTATGACTTTAGTCTACTGTAATATAAAAAAACAATTTCCCCATCAATGTAAAAACCATTATATATATTACACATTATTTATAAGCATCCATGTACGAATAGAGGGCATTTTATAAGCATTGAAGCCATCATATTTGCTTTTGTTATTGTTCAATATTGGACATATATGTTTTTTAAATAATATAGAGGTTTAAGAATTGTTTATCCGTATCAATATAACATTCAGGTTAAATACTGAAAAATTAAATATATATTTTTTTGATACAGTACCCCTTTGGAAAGTACCCCTTTGAAGGAGGGTTATGAACAGGCCCGGCAGCAGGCCCAGGCTTTTGGGGGGGGCCTACAGTTGTTATGGAGGGGCACAGTTGGCACATTCATTAAAAAATCGGACCCACGTCACTCGGTGGACGGGCCTGCCCCCCCCCCTTCAGGCCCGCCCATCCCACCGGGCCTGGTTATGAAGGGAAATTTTTTCAGAAGGGATTTATCATATAATTTTATATTTAACAACTTCTAATGTTTAGGGCATTCATAGTCAAGGCAATGTGCTAGGTGCTGTTTTTTAAGGTTTAAGTGATATTTATAATCATAATATTTTTAAAAATGGGTGTCCCAAAAAAGTCAACCTGACCATAGACAAACTCCAGATTCCCATCAAGTTCATAAAAACACTTCTTAATAAGAAAACATAATTCCCTCTGACTCTGGCAGCGCATCACAAGTATCTTCTCAACATTTATGTTTGTTCTTTCAAACTTACCAATAATCTATTTGTTCATATTTCATAGTAAATATAGGAAATTTACCATTTACAATAAAATAATGGTTTTGAATGTATTTCAAATTAATAAATATTCAAATAAATATAAACCATAGCTCTTTTAGGCTCTGTAAGCAGGTGGGGGAGGTGCGGGCTTGTAGGCTGGTGGGGGAGGATGGGGAGCGTATTTGGCCTCTCCGGCATAGGTGACGTCAGCAACGAATCCAGACTGAGCATCAGCAACGGAGTAGGTCACGGTTTGAGTTCTTCCGTCGGGGAGAAGGACGCTGTATGAGCCAGAGGTGGAGTAACCGTCACGAGCCTCGTCGGCACTGATGTCAACTGCCGTATAGTCATCCTTGGCGGCATACTGGTAGTTGTAGACAGGGGCAGTGTCAGGGTAAACGGGAGCAGGGGCTTATAAACTGGGGCTGGATGGTAGACAGGTGGGGGAGGAGGGGGAGGATTGGCAGAGGCGATGGCCAGAAGAACAGAAAGAGCAATGAAGACCTAGATGAGTGAACATTTGAACATAAGATAGTATTTTGAGTATTTTCTATATCTATACAGCCGAAGTTTGTTAATATTCATTAAAGCATTACTTGTCCTTATAAACATTTTAAACTTTAAAAATATCCCAAATAATACATTCATTATGTTTCATATAAACTTATCAAATAAATTCACTCTTCGATTTCATGTTTGCTTATTTACCTTCATGTTGGTATGTGCTGAGACAACTGAGTATAGAGGACGGAAATTGCCTATTTATACGGACCACTGCTTCATAAGACAAATGGGCGTCAATACTCTAAAAAAATTGATTGTCAAGTTGTTTTTCCTTCAATGTCTGCGAATGAATAGATTTGTAATAATGCTAAGTACTAGAAAAAGGAAATTGTCTTGAAATAATTATGAACTATAATGTTCATATATGTTGTTGTTTTTACGCAACTGCTTAGTTTCATGTTTTTATTTATTATCGTATTGTCTGATGTGTATTTTATCCACTCTGTTTGTTGATGATGATAAACAAAAAGTCTTTACGAAAAAAAGGAAATTTTCTATTTGTAACTATGTTATATATGTGTATTATATATATATATATATATATATATATATATATATATATATATATATATATATATATATATAATTATATATATATACATATATATATGATTGATATAATCATTTTATATTCTTTATCAATCCAAGTTTAAACTTAAGAGAAAGATGCTATTTTATTTTAAAAAATGTAAAAAAGATGCTACTTTTCAATTTTCGTTGTTTGTTTCATAAATAAATATAATAGTATTTAATATTATCGTCGTTTAAGCCTTCTGCTTCTTGGGATAAAAAATATGGGGTCGTACCTATTTTCTATATATATATATATATATATATAGGTAATATATATATATATATATATATATATATATATATATATATATATATTACATACAACATTTTGAAATTAGGACAATGATATATTATTTTGTAGATTCTAGTGAACATTTCTTCCCAAAGAGTTGAAAGTCATTGGTGCATCTCAATATTAGTTGACTGCAATTTAATGAGTTTAAAATAAAACGGATCATTTTGACTCAGAAGACAAAAGTTTCCGTCAACAACAAAAAAAAAAATGCAGACAACAAATGATTCAGTAAAATAAATAAATTTTGCCAATAAATTATTTATGAGCATTATCTCTAAATGGAGATATATAGAATGAACGTTCTTATGATAGTATAAAAAACCAAAGCATTTTATGTTTTTTTTGTTTGTTTTTTGTACACAGGTACAACTTTATTTACAATTCATTCACATTAAAAAAACTTATAACACTCAACATCCATGTATTTATAATATTTATAAAATCACTGGGGAAGGGCACCCTGTTACATCTGAGTTTATAAACATAAAACTGCATTTTAGTTGTTAAAAAATATTTTTTCTTGAAGTGGGCCAACATAAAAGAAGACAAATTCTCTAAGAGGTAATATCAGATTAAAATTCTCATAAAACAAATTTACCAAATGTCCTAGAATTCTGACCATCTGTCCGCATTCCATTAAAAAGTGCCTCAATGTTTCCCTTGCATGCCCACAAAAGAAACAAACCTTTCTTATGTGTTTCCCCCATGAGTAGCACCCAAAGACAAAGTGTTGGTCACTATTTTGTACTTTAACCAAGAGAGGCCATTGCTTAATAAATTTGATTGAAGAACTTCTATTATCTGTTCCGTAGACGCTTCTACTAAATATTCCTCAAATCTTCTCTCAATCTGGCCAATAAATAATTTATTTGCTCCCCTTTCGAGTAAGCTGTTCCGAATCTTAATGTTTTACATTATTGAAATAAAATTATAAAAACTGTTCCTTGGCCCAATTTCCCTTCTTCCGAAACTAACCTTGCGTAGGATACTCCTCCTCTCCAGACATTCGTTTATGGTAAAAACATTTTCTTCGTTATAAATATCCCCAATGCAAACAAGTTTCTTTTTAATAGAAGTGTTCTTTAGGAAAGTCAATCTTGTATTGTTTTCAATTGGCTCCTGCCACTCCATTTTCTCTAAAAGTTTCTCACTTATTTCTTTAAATATACTTCCGTTCAATTTCCAAAAAGTTCCGATTTCCTGAGATGCCTCTATAACTTTATACGGCCCTTTGCCCATTTCTTCGTCTAGAGTAAGGTTTTTACCTTCAAGTAATCTCTTTTGAAGCATTTCTTTCCATAAAGATCCCTGTACTGTAATTCTCCTGAACCATTTGTATATTACTGCCTTCCAGAAACATTTTATCCCCAGCAATCCTAATCCACCCAAAAAAATTGGTGTGTGAATCCGTTTCAGTGAAATCGCTCTGGGGCGTCCATTTGGAAATAAATAACCCTCGCAAATTTCCTCGATCTTTTTACATAAATCCTCTGAATATGGGGTTAATTTTAAAACGTGTGTTATTTTGGGTAAAACTAATCTATTCCAAATAAAAACTCTAGATAAAAATCCTTTTTTTAAATTTGCAGACTTTGCCGTGTTTTGTTGGATATATTCCTCCAGTAATTTACTATTTTCTAAAATATCTTTGTTATCTAAAGTTATGTATGTTCAAAGGATCTTTAAAATATTTTTTTCCTGTATTCCATTAAGTTAAAATTTGTTTCAAGGCCCGAGTCGTGTTTAAAATATTCCAATAACTCCAAAGTCTCTTTAAAAGAATCTTGAATTTCCTCCTGACTACCAGAGTAGAATATTGTTATATCATCAGCAAAGGCTTCTACTTTAGATTCAAACTCTCCTACCTTAATACCTTTTATTTTGTATTTGTGCATATGTTCTCTATAAGGGCATTGAGACACATTATAAATAATGCAATAGAATGGACGTTCTTATGATAGTATACAAACCAAAGAATTTTATGTATTTTATTGAAATACAAAAGATAAAATAAACATTGTATATTTGTTTATTCGAAAGTACAATCCAAAAGTTAACCTTTGCGGGATGGAATTAAATATCTTAGGCTCTCCCCTATTACATAGACTTCTTTAACCATATGGTTTTACTTATTCCATCCAGGAAGCCAAACAGGAGGTCAATTTTCCAGTTTCTAAGAATTGTTGTAAAATGCTGTAGCTTTGGCAGATGGTACTTAAAGCATTTTTGAGCAATCATTCTTATAAAATTGAAAGAAGTTAGTCTTAACAAACAAACAAAAAGACAAGATGCCTCATCACGCTCCTAACAAAACAATAGATTCACGCATGAGAGACTTTCTCGACAACGACTATCAAAAAGGTTGACTAGTTATTATCGAGGTATACCTACTTGAATACACAGTGGTTTACGACTGAGAGAAATCAATTATCTCCAGACATAAGAGTAAACTGCTGAAAAAAAATTCTGGTGGATTTTTTCCCTTTGCGAAAAACTCCGATTAGGTGGAGGTTGTATTTTTATTTTTGGGCACGTGAAAGCACTTCATATATCCATGCCTCTTTTGTATTGTTTTGGTTGAAGTTAACAGCCTCATAAAATTGCCATTCATATCATAAATATGAAATATTGTGTATTGCCATATATAGCATTGATGAACGTATTTAACTTCAGTGATGATGTTTTTGTATTATTTTTAAGAGACAATGAACTCCCCGTAGTGAAACTTAAAAAATATCTTACCAACTGTAGTATAATTTTTATCCATGATATATTATTTATCCTGGCTTTCTTATGTTGCTTCTTTGAATACTCTTTAAGTTATTCAATTATTGAATCTGTATATATTTATTTTTTTTCACGTATAGCAATTTTTTTAGCCATAAGAGAAAATTCTCAAACGAAAATATTGTATTAAATGTATTTCAAATTAATAAATATTTAAATTAATATCAATCATATCCATCTTAGGCTCTGTAAGCAGGTGGGGGAGGTGCGGGCTTGTAGGCTGGTGGGGGAGGAGGGGGAGCGTATTTGGCCTCTCCGGCGTAGGTGACGTCAGCAACGAACCCAGACTGAGCATCAGCAACGGAGTAGGTCACGGTTTTGAGTTCTTCCGTCGGGGAGAAGGACGCTGTATGAACCAGAGGTGGAGTAGCCGTCACGAGCCTCGTCGGCACTGATGTCAACTGCCGCGTAGTCGTCCTTGGCGGCGTACTGGTAGTTGTAGACAGGGGCAGTGTCAGGGTAGACGGGGCAGGGGCAGGCTTGTAGACTGGGGCTGGGTGGTAGACAGGGGTAGGGTGGTAGACTGGTGGTGGAGGAGGTGGGGGATTGGCAGAAGCAATGGCAGGAGGGCAGAGAGAGCAATGAGGACCTGGAAGAGTGAACATTGAATTATCAGACAGGACTACTTAAACTATGTTATGTTAGATTTTATGTCAAAAATATTTGACCATTTTGAACATACAAAAGTCACATTTACATTATTATATAATCAAGAAAGTAGTTGACTTTTGTAATAAGGATTGGTTTGTACCTTCATGTTTGAATGCGTTGAGAGAACTGATAGTATGAACGCATTTCATTGCGTATTTATAAGGAACCACAGTTTGTGATGAAATGGGCGTCAGCCAACCAAAAAACTCGTTTGTCAAGTTTTTTCTTCGTTGATCCACTTAGGAACCGTTGAATATGGAGCATAACTACTTAAAGTCAATACTTAAAAGACTTAATAAGTTTAAATTGAAGACCTACGTTTAAGATATTTAATTAAAAGATTTTGTGTAAACTTTTTTTTTTTGCTTATATTGTTCGACAGAATTGCAGCTTCGGACTGGATATAAAAAAGAATTATAGCATTAAAATTAGTCACTCGAACCTAGGATCTTATCAATGAGGTAGACCAAAAATGACTATCCCCTCTCGGGAGTCGAACCTGCGCCCCAAAAAATTAGAGTTGTACCTACTTCCTGATATTAATCATCTCGATGTATTTTATACTAATTAATGAAACATCATTCATTTTTTTTATTGTTGTGTCTATTATGCACGATTGTCAAATAAAAAAAATATTATATTTTGTATATCCCTTCATGTTGTTCTAATTAAATTTATTTTTAAATGATTTGTGTTTTGTATAGTACTCATGACTTTTGTTAAGAAATAAGGTAAAATAACAGCTTATAACATTTATTAGACGAATTTTTTTTTTTATTTTTTATTTCAGAGCAGCAATCGCAAAAAAGCAAAGGGGTGCAATAGCCGTGCGTGTTAAGGCGTGTTCAACTCTCAATGTTGGGGTGCAGGTTCGAATCCTGAGAGGAGATGGTCATTTTTGGTCTACCTCATTGATAAGATCCTAGGTTTGATAGACTAATTTAAATGCTATAATGCTTATTTATATCTTGTCGGATGCAATTCTATCAAACGATATAGGCAAAAAAAGCATACATAAATAAGCATTATAGTTTAAAATTATAGTTTGCTGAAGATCAGCAATAGTGTGGGTTAGAGGTAGGGAGTCTTCTCTACTCCTGTTAAGACTTTGAAGACAAACAAATGAAAATATTTATGTAAATTTGGGATTGTTTTATATAAAAGGCGATCCCGCTCCAAAGAAGATGGGGGTGCCTTTTTGTGGTCTCTTAATAGGATTTGTGGAAGAGTTTATTCATCCACATTTCTTACTCAGTCACGGCTTTTCAGCAAATACGGAAGAAGCAACTATCTTAAATTGAGCTTTTCTAAGTAAGCATTTCTTAGCTGCTTTCAACACATGAACGTGTTGAATAGACTTTCGAAAAATCAATTCCGTACTTATTTCATTTACTAGTGGAGTCAATGGCAGCCTGAATGTTTCTCGACATAACCGAAATCTTTGTGAGACTCCTATTGGTTGGTTGAACAATGATTCCATTTGACTAGCCAAGATCCCTTGCAGTATCCTGTATTATATTTTAAGGATTATTATAGGACGCCAATGATAAAAATGCGTGCCATAAACTTTTTTAGGTATGAGAGAAATTATATCTTTCGTTAACACATGAGATAGGGCTCCATTTACTTCATAGAAGATCCCACCCTAGCAAAGTACCAAGACAGTTCATTCGCACAAGAATAACCATACCAGCTGTCCAACCATCTAGACCAAAATCAGTTTTTTGATGTTGTACTCTGATACTTTCCTCAGTAAATATTATATTCCTTGGAGAAAACAAAAGAAACAAGGGCTAAATCAATTAGAGATGTTGGACCTGCCTTTCTCCATGATATGCTATCGTTTTGGGAAAGTTTCCTTTCACCATTTGGGACCCATTTTTTAGTATAAAAATTCAAAAAATACAACTTGTTCCTCAAATATAATTGACAATACGGCATTATCAAGAATAAAAATAATACATGGAGATGGTTTGATTTCCGTATCGAAAAGAGATCAGTATGAAGTGGTACTTTGAAAAGTACCATTGAAATATAAATGTATCCCTTTCATTTGTTATGATGGTTCAAATATACATACACATATATGTTATTATGGATAAATGATAGCTAAAGAGATATTAAAAGTTGAAAACACAAATTTATGGGGGAATATCATAAATTCCTTCAATGTTTAAGGACATATTTGAGGATATAAGCTTCCTTTAATAAAAATAGAGGATAGAAATGTAAAAAAATCTAAAAAAGGACTGCGTAGTCTCATTGCGTATAAACATGTTAAAACTATCTATGTAGATAGTGCACCCTATCTATGTAGAAGGAAAAGTCAAAATTGATTATCCTCATTACAAAGATCCTCGTTTTGATTGAGTAATTTCACTCTTACAATTCATATCCTCAGAGATAACACTCAATTGAACTCTATAAGCAACAAATGTATGTAATTACGGGGTGTTCTATTATTTAACTAATAAATATTAAAATAAATATAATTCATAGCTCTCTTAAGCCCTGTATGCAGGTGGGGGAGGTGCAGGCTTGTATGCGGGTGGGGGAGGAGGGGGAGCGAATTTGGCCTCTCCGGCGTAGGTGACGTCAGCAATGAATCCAGATTGGGCATCAGCAACGGTATAAGTCACGGTTTGAACTCTTCCGTCGGGGAGAAGGACACTGTATGAGCCAGAGGTGGAGTAACCGTCACGAGCCTCGTCGGCACTGATGTCAACTGCCGCGTAGTCGTCCTTGGCGGCGTACTGGTAGTTGTAGACGGGGGCAGTGTCAGGGTAAACGGGGGCTGGGGCAGGCTTGTAGACTGGGGCTGGGTGGTAGACAGGGGCAGGGTGGTAGACTGGTGGTGGAGGAGGTGGGGATTGGCAGAAGCAATGGCCAGGAGGGCAGAGAGAGCAATGAGGACCTGGAAGAGTGAACACTGAATTATCAGACAGGGCTACTTAAGCTATGCTGTGTTAGATTTTATATCAAAAATATTTGAGTATTTGGAACATACAAAAATCGCTTTGCATTATTATATCTTCAAGAAAGTTGTTGAATCTAACGAAAAGTATTGTTTTGTACCTTCATATTTGAATGTGTTGAGAGAACTGATAGTAAGGAACGCATTACATTGCGTATTTATAAGGAACCACAGTTGTTAATGAAATGGGCGTCAGCCAACCAAATAACTCGTTTGTCATTTTTTTTCTTCGTTGATATACTTAGGAACTGTTGAATATGGAGCATAATGACTTAAAGTCAACATGAGACTTAATCAATTTAAATTAAAGACCTAAGTAAGGATATTACAATAAAAGGTTTTGAGAAAACAAATAATTAACTTCTGGATATTAATCATGTCAATTTAATTTATATTTATTAATGAAACATCATTTATTATTAAATGTGTATTATTGTATCTTTTATGCACAACTACCAGATTTGGATATATTATATTTCACATTTTATGTTTATTTTTAATTGAATTTGATTTTAAATTATTATGTTGTGAAAAACCTCAGGAAACAAGTAGAATTAATTCTATACTACTTCTAAGTTTTGGAATAATAATAAATTAAAAGAAGAAATAATATGATAAGATGAATATTTCTCTTATATATATTGTTTATTTATTTCAGACAATCAATTGCGTACTTCAAACATACAAAAAACATTATATTTTAAAATTATTGCTTGTTGAAAATCAACAATAAAGTTGTCCCCATAAAACTTTTTTTTTCATCAGCAAGGTCTTTTTTCTATTAAAATATGTATAATACATAATTACACATAAATAAAAGATAATAAAAAGGAAAATTGTGTTTTATAAAAACATAAATAAACATTCTAGTTTCAAATTATTTTCCTTTTATAGACCACAAATTATTATAACAAGATAATAGACATACATATTAAAATATCAATGATTAAATATAAAATTCCATAAAGTATTAATGATAAACACTAAAAACATAATCAACAATCATTCATGTCATTTTGAACTTTTTATACTGTTTAATTATTATTTTGAGCGATTTCGCATACTGTGGTGACAAGGATGGGAAATACTTCACGACTTCGACTGCGTGGTTCCAGAGCACACTT
Source organism: Caligus rogercresseyi (assembly GCA_013387185.1). Lineage (NCBI taxonomy): Eukaryota > Metazoa > Arthropoda > Copepoda > Siphonostomatoida > Caligidae > Caligus > Caligus rogercresseyi. Next base: position 6,925,697 of record CP045890.1, on the reverse strand, counting down.
TGCAGTTTTGGGATTCTCAGAGAAAAAGCCGCGTATCGAGCGGTGGCGGATATTATTATTCCTCTTAGTTCATTTTCCTCGATCAGTTTTCCTTCTGTAAGCTGCTTAGCTATGCACGCCTTGCAATTGCTCAAAGATGAACTAATAGCTTTTTCCTCTTCTTTATAGCCTTGTCCTTTGATCGGGAAGCCAAAAAGAATAGTCGCTTCCACATATTCATCTTCATAATCGGAAATAAAGCCAGAATTCAAATGAATGAACCTTTTGATAATTTCCAATGATGGGCAATCACAGAAAGCGTGTCTGATGTTCACATACATTCTTCCACAGTCCTTACAATGTTGTGAGAAACTAATTAAGTTGCGGAGATTTGTAGCTGTGCAGTGAATTTTTTCCCATCATTTATGCCCATCAATGACCGCATTACTCTTTTCGCCCATTCCTTAGGTAATTTAAAATTGTCTAAATGCTTTTTGACAATCTCCATCGCGTCTCCCGATTTAGGTTCCTTCGTGGAAAATTTCAAATGCCATGGAGTCAAAGGAATATGTTTTTTGGCTCCCCTCATAAGGGGATATAAAACCTTCCTGTTTGAAAAATAGATGTTTGGTCCAGGTCTCTGTATGTTAAGATGTTTTATCCAGGGAATAAATTAAAAGAAGAAATAATATTGATAAGATGAATATTTCTCTTATATATATTGTTTATTTATTTCAGACAATCAATCGCGTACTACAAACATACAAAAAACATTATATTTTAAAATTATTGCTTGTTGAAAATCAACAATAAAGTCGTCCCTATAAAACTTTGTACTAAACTAGTAAAATCATAGATAACACAATGTAACAAAATTAAGGTCTTTGTTTACTCCCAGGCTGAAGTTCCTAATTTGAGTCCCATTTTTTACGTCGATTCCAAAAATGTCACTTAAAATATCGTCCAAAAAAATATTAGGACTTTATGGCTTTTTTTGAAAATCAGGATTTTCATCATTTTTAATGGTTCACGCCAAGTTATCTTCGTGCAAAGTAAGAATGACCATAGGTATTGATATTTTATTTACTTTTATCCCAGATATCGAAATTATAAAAAATGTTCTGAAATGCATCGGCATATACGAAAAATATATTATAGATTAATTTTAGTCAATAAGCTTAAAACAAAAATTATATAGCCGCTTAAATAGAACACTAAAAAATGATCAACTTTTTGAAATATAAATATTTTTTTTTCAAATATTACAAAAGATATTGAAATTATAAAAACTGATTTGAAATGCATTGACATAATAGAAAAATAAATACGTATGAAATTAGTGATTATTCTTACTTTGCCCGAAGATAACTGGGCGTGAACCATTAAAAATGATGAAAATCCTGATTTTCAAAAAAGGTCATAAAGTCCTAACATTTTTTCGGACGATATTTATGTGGCATTTTTGGAATCTACGTAAAAAATGGGACTCAAATTAGGAATTTCAGCCTTGGGGCAAAATCCTGTTACATAGTTTAATTCAATTAAATGATTATTATCAAATAATTCTATACAAATTGGTCTTAGTGCACAAAGAAATAAAAAAAAACAAATAAGAATTAATCATATATATTTTTTAATGTTCTTTTTAGAGTTTTTGATTATTTAATTTTCAATGTAGCAGAGTCGTTGTCCGGAGATATTTGATTTGGTTGATGGCGAGAGTCAAGGTGGTATTATCTTCCTACGGTATCTTCATTTAAAAAGCTGTATACTTGGCATCTTCGGCCTGTATAATTTCATATGGCTTAGTTCTGTGTAAGTTGATAGTCTTTTGGCAATCAGAACTTTTGAATTTAAGATGGTAAATTATAATCGAAATATCTGTTACTTCTCTGGGAGCCTTAATTACTTATTCTGGGAACAGCTATCATCATCTGTTTCCCATCCGCCCATCAATCGCTATTTAAAAAAGCTTAAAAGTTTTATGAGCATGGATCGGACCCGTACCAACTCTGGGTAAAGAAACTCCGATGAAATTACTAAAAGGATAAGGAATGAATTGGCCCTTTTCACTCCGCTAAATCGTGGATTCTGGAATAAAATAACAAATTTTCACAATTATATTATTTCAAAAGTAATAAACTTACTTCAGGTCATTCCTTACGATCCTACAACTTACTTCACTCTAAAAAAACTCTCTGGAACAACATTTCCTTCTCTCCAAGTACAAAAACCTCTCTCATAAATGACTACACAATCCCCACGGATATGGTGGTCTTGGCGTTATCGATTTTTCGTCGATGTGGAGAACAATGAATTCACGATGGATTGCGGAGTTAAAAGACGGTTCCTAGGATTGAACAGAAAACCACAAAACCATACCTGAGATCCCAAGAGGAAGATTTAAAAAAGACCTCCATAAAGGATATTTTCAAATTAATAAAAATCCTAACTCCTGTGGAAATGTGCGATGCACAAAAACAACTCATTGCTATATTTGAGAAATACTTAGCCTGGCTTAAGCCTGTAAGGGATATAATATCTTCTTTGAGGATTGACTTTTTGTTCCAAGGGCTGTCGTGTTTGAGGGACCTGGAATTTGAAACAAGTCTTTTAGGGAAGGTGCTTTTCCATAAGGGATAAGCCGAGAGATCAAACAGTGAATGAAAGTCTTTTAAATCCCATTTTGACTTCTACGGCCAAAAAGTTTAATTACAGTGTCCTTAGCGGAACACTCCAAGTTGGGAAGCACTTCAGTAGTGGAAAAGACATACAGTACTATTTTTGTAGAGATGGACTCGAAACTTCGAGACATCTTGTAGAATTTTTTCACCAGACGTATGGAGAAACAACGAAAAGCATTAAGAGCCACTGGAGGACTAGAACGTTCTGGAACGATGTCATATTTTTATAGAAGGGAGAAGATGCCTATTTTTTTTGCCTATCGAACCATATAGGCAAAAAAAAGCTTATATATCCCTGAAGCTAACTGGAGAAGAGATCATCGAAAGCAGCAAGCTCCGAGCAATCCTAATATCAGCGGCAGCTCGGTACACAGCTTTTGCTCTAAAGGTTCCGACTCTCGGTGGAGGATCTTGGGATAACGCGTCCGTACTCGTCAAATACTTCCCGTCAACTTCTCAGCACTACGCCAAAGCCATTAGAATAATTATAAGAAATTTAAAAAAGAATCTTAGTTTTTACTATTAGAAAATTATGTATTGTGTCTTTCTTTTACTACGTTTTTAGATTTAAATGTCAATAGAATTTTAAGGTCTTACGGGGTATATTAATTTTAAACTATAATGTTTATTTATGTTTTTACCAAACAAAAATCTCCCCCTTTATATATCTATTTTTATTTTATATAATTGTATTATACGAATAGAAGAAAGACCTTTGCCATGAAAAAAAGGGAGAAGAGGCCCAAAAAATCGACACAATTTTAACAAAAGCATATGTTTATGTATTCAATAAAAGGATTCTGTGATAAATATTACAAAAAATATTCTCGACTGTTTAAAAGTATTAAAACAAAATGGATTCTTATGACCTTTTATTTGAAATTTCATGGGATGTTATATTATTGGTTTTTTTACTAGGTCTAAAATGAAAAATAAATGCTCATGGCCTGTGGATTATCTAAAAAATCAATGTACTTTAAGATTATTCTTCTATCAACAACAATTTTTCAATACTCATTTCCGATTATTATTAAGAATGAAGTGAATTATCTCTTGTGCATATTTCATAAACGATATATATATATATAATATTAAATCTTTTATTTCCTAACAATATGTGTTGATCAAAAATAATGTTTTTATAAGAAAATTATCTTAGATGATGTTTATTTTTAGATTTGAACATGTTGGACATAAAACCCAAACATCTCATTATCCATCATTGTCTATTACCATTTTATTTATTACAACTTATCCCCCCCTAACTTTTCATTTGTGTATTCTTGCAAAAAACAATTTTTGACGTGATTATTTCCAGAACTTTGAAAATATATTTTTGCAAATTTTGTTCGATTCTGTCTAGATATGAATGAGTATTATAGTGTTAATATTAGTTTATCGAACTTAGGACTTTTACAAAGAAATTGGCCCAAAATTGACGGTGTCCTCAATATTGAGAGTGGAGCACGCGTCCACTGAGCTGACCTGCTCCCGGAGCTTTCCCTTCAGCTTCATCAATAGACTTACCAAATGAGTCGAAATGGTAGGTGTCAATTTGATTTGCATTAAAAAATTGTTTCATACATAAAAACAAGTACTTCCTTTTAAATTGTTTTTGAAGACGACAGTCCTAACATACAGTTTTTTGGAAAATTAATGTGGATAGAGTATTTATACATGACATAGGCTGTTTATGTCAAACATATGCCTGAAATTGAATAGAATATTCGATTTTCTAAATTAAAAAAACTACCTGGAAAGTTATTTAACTCTTTAAAACTGGCACAGTAATTTTTTTTTACTCAAAACTATTTCCAATTACTTTTACTAGACTTTGTCCATTTAAATTAGCCATACACAAGGAAATGATTGTTTAGCATATATTTAACAAATAAATATTATAATAAATATCATTAATAGATAATCTCTTAGCCGCTATAAGCAGGTGGGGGAGGTGCAGGCTTGTAGGCAGGTGGGGGAGGAGGGGGGAGCGTATTTGGCCTCTCCGGCGTAGGTGACGTCAGCAACGAATCCGGACTGGGCATCAGCCACGGTGTAGGTCACGGTTTGAACTCTTCCGTCGGGGAGAAGGACACTGTATGAGCCAGAGGTGGAGTAACCGTCACGAGCCTCGTCGGCACTGATGTCAACTGCCGCGTAGTCGTCCTTGGCGGCATACTGGTAGTTGTAGACGGGGGCAGTGTCAGGGTAAACGGGGGCTGGGGCAGGCTTGTAGACTGGGGCTGGGTGGTAGACAGGGGCAGGGTGGTAGACTGGTGGTGGAGGAGGTGGGGGATTGCCAGAAGCAATGGCCAGGAGGGCAGAAAGAGCAATGAGGACCTGGAAGAGTGAACATTGACTTATCAGACAGGACTACTTAAACTATGTTATGTTAGATTTTATATCAATTTTTTTGACCATTTTGAACATACAAAAGTCGCTTTTACATTGTTATATAATCAAAAAAGTTGTTGACTTCAGTTCTTAGTATTGGTTTGTACCTTCATGTTTGAATGCGTTGAGATAACTGATAGTATGAACGCATTCATTGCGTATTTATAGGGACCAACAGTTTGATCTGGAATGGGCGTCAGCCCATTTTAAGAGTCATCAAACAAGTTTTTTCCCTCCTTATTCAGCGTAAGGACCTCAGAATATAATGCATAAATTATCGAATAAAAATATGACCGTTAAATGGGCTTAGTATTTCGCATGAACTAATATTATTATCATTTAAAGTGAGCTAATGAATTGGAGAAAAATAATTATTATAGAAATACTTGATAATTTTATAGCATTGTCAGTATAATGAATGAAGTTATATTTTTTTAGGGGTCTCCAGGAACTCGTAATGAACTGTTTCATTTGATGATTGATTGATATTGATCTATCGTCCTGTTTAATTTTCTTAAGTTATGCTTTCTTTATTTGTATAATAATTATTTTAGTAAATCTATCACTCATAAAAATGAATTAAAAATATTCAATCTTCTTCTTTTCAATCAAAGATTGGTACTTTAGCCCGACTTATTAAGAATATCAATAAATTGTTAACTTTACAAATATCAGTAGCAAAATAAAATGTACAAATTTTAAAAATCATACTACTAATAGAATAGACAAAGTAAAATATCTTGTTTAAAACACCTAAAACCAAGTTGGCTAAGGCTGGAATTAACGTTTAATATCAATTTAGTTTAGAGGCATGAAAAGTAATATTTTTCAAATGTATGTATTGAGAAAAAATATTGCATAATATATAAATATTCGCATGCCAAAATTAAGATTTTTGTTCAAGTCTGTCATTGCGTCATATTAATCGAATACTATCTTGCTGAACCTTTGCAACGTAGAAATCGAATAAATAAGATATATTTATAGGCATTGTTTATGAACAGAAGAAAGATTTTTTTTTCATTTTTGCATCAAATATATATATATAAATATGTATATATATATATATATTCTTTGATTTTCAGAATACTTTTCATGAAAAAATAGCAACTCTTTCATGCAAATGTAGCATATTTATCCGACGTGACCTATAAAAAAATTTTACATAGAGAGATATTTGCAATAGTTTTTGCAAAAATAAAATCTATATATTCGTGGATATAAAACTTTTGTAAGAATTTAATTATTCTAAAAGAAGATTCCTAATTGGGTAAAGGGCTGAAACATATTTTAAAACCAGTATTTATCCTTTTTAAAGTAAGGCATCGATACACGTAGGATAGTTTGGTATATTTGTATTATGTGGAGTAGATTTTTGGCAGTTATATTTTTATTGAACCACCTTACACAATTACCGATTGCATGATGTGTAATGAATAGTTATCGAAGGGGAACTTTCTGGGTTCCTTAGAATTTTTCGAGCGTAATTTGTATTATTCAAAGTGAATTTTTACCGGCAAATACAATTATTGGAATTATTTATTGTGGTTTCTTATTTTCAATTACAAAAATTAAATCTTTGCTACAAAATATCACTTTCTTTCAAGGAACGATAGTGTGTTCTATATATATATATATATATATATATATATATAGATATAGATATGTATATAGATGGAGAGAGAAAAGTGTTGTTGATAATAAAACCAAAAGCATTCATACTTTTCTCAAATATAAGGATTTGCTTTATTAAACTCAAAATAATATTTGGATTCAAAATATTACTAATTGCATTGACGGAGGCCCATGAAATAACATTATAAGTTTTCAACAAGGTCCCTCTACAACAACGGAAGAAGGGTGACATATTAAATACAACCGACAGCCTTAATTGTCGTTAACCCTCCGTTTTTTCAACCAATTATATTCTTGAACGGAGTCTTTGTGTAATATTGTGTTCCATGATAAAATATATATTATAATTCACTTTGTCTGAAGTCCCAAGTTTCGGTCGTAAATTAATTTTATTGGAAGGATCTTGTAGCCTTAATCAATTATTTTATAATTTTACAAGGATTGTTAAATGTCTTTTCAATTTCTTTGACTTATATTTCATATGGAGTTCCTTAGACAATTTATGATTTAGAAACTACGGCTTCAAATTAATAATGTGGGGGCCTTGAATAGGAAGCGGTACATGGCTTTTGATATATATATATAAGATTATAATAAAAAGAACATTACATGGGCATGAAGTATAATCGCCTATGCAAATGTATGTACTACCCATTAGTGATGTAGATTTCTTGGACATGCTTAATTGTAGCATTGTACATTATACTACGATTTTATATGGGAATGGGAACAAACTGAAATGCAATGAGAGCTTTTATCATGCAAAATTCAAAATATGGTATTTTTTTGTTGACATTTTTACTTGTATACGAATAAAATGAAAAAATAAAAATGAAATCGTTGCATGACGACTGTTTCTTGACAATGGTTAATATTTTTTGTAATCACCATGGTTGAAAATTATGTTTTTAATTTTATAATTAGAGATTTGACTTTAAACTCCAACTTTTTTTACAATTTTAACGTTGTTTCTGTGAATATAAAAATGGATTGAAAAAAATTAATCATACGAGTTATCTTTCTGGCTCCATTAAGCCAAGGCAACAAGGAGAAGTTTTACCTCAGAGAAACAAGATAATTTGACTGAATTGATAGAACTTTGCTCTAAGATATATATTATTTAGTGGTTACGAGTAAAACATACAGTTTATCAAGGTTTAGTAATGATGTTGTGTGTTGAGATAAACGGAAATAAAGATGTTTTGTTTTATGTATTATATATATCTATAAAGAAAACCAGTTATATCAGATACGTTTGGTTATTGTGCATTCTTGGTATGCCTCTAATTTAATTGTTAATTCTTAAAAAATAACAAACTTTATCATTGTATTGCAAAACAAGAAAAAAAAGAACTACGTTCGGTATACTAATTTTATTGCTATAATGTGTATTTATATTCTGTCGGATGCAGTTCTATCGAACCATATAGACAAAAAAACGATGCAATTCTATTAAACCATATAAGCAAAAAAAGGGAGTGCGATTGTCGTGTGCGTTAAGACGTGTTCAACTCTCAATTTGGGGCGCAGATTCGAATCCCTAGAGGGGATGGTTATTTTGTCGACCTCATTTATAAGATCTTAGGTTCGATCGATTATTTTTTAACGCTATAATGTTTATCCGGTCAGATGCAATTCTGTCGAACCATATATGCACAAAAAGAACAGACGTAACGCGCAAACCCAAGATCGATATGAAACCGGTAAGACGAAGCCTATAAATATCGAATCCTAAAGTCAAGAAATGCGCAAGAATGCAATATGTCGAAAAATGATCGTGTAAAATATGAACTAAAATGGTTATTTATGTTTCTTCGCAACTGCCATAAATAGTTTTAGCCTGTTTTCTGTTTATTTTATTTTGTGTACTTTATTTTTAATCTCTAATATTTCCCAGATTACTGAAAAAAGTAGTTAACCGGAAAAAGATGTGTAAAATTCAGATCATTATATAGTATTGTCCCTTGTGCGTGTCCGGGTTCATTTTTAACGTGTTTGTATACTCCAAATATCAAAATAAAACCAAACTTACAAAGTGGCCCTAAAAAAAGAATTGATATGACTTAATTTCAATCTAATTGAAAATATATTACTTATTTTTCAATTAGGGACAAACTTAAACACATTTAAAATCATCAATTGTCAACAATGCTTGTCCCACAATGCTCTTGACATGCCCCTCATTAAATCATCTAATTCATCAACCATTATCTTAACCATACGATTGGTAAAGAGAGAGAGAGAGAGAAAGGCTCGTAAATGAAATAACAAGTTTTTAAAAAAATCCTTTCAACCCTCAATAGGCCTTCAAATCAGTAATAATATAATAATAGCATATCCGATATTGACAACGCCCTTCTATGGGATAATGGAAGTTATGTTTGAGGCATCAAGTATTGAGTTGTTTCTAAAGATTTATTATCATTTTTGTAATTTTGTAGGGAAATATAGCTGTCTTCTTATCATTGATAAGCTGTCAATGGCCTGCATATTCTCTATCACTTCAAGGACAGTCTTATGTTGATGTGAGCTGCAATAATGAAATGAGTTTTCTCATTATATAATACTATATAACCGAATATATAGTCTAAAGTCATTTAAAGTTGTTAAAAAAGATTGTTTACTTCTTAAATGAAGTAAGTTATATTCATATTGATACTTGTTCAAGCCTTTTTTTAAATAATTGGGCTAATCAAAATATGCATCCGGAGCATGGTTGCAGAAAAACTGTCGACGGCTCAACACTGGATCAAAGTGCCTTAAGGGTTATTCTAATGTCATGTTCGGCCCGATACTCGTCTCTCACCGTCAGGATCCCAGATCTCTCAGGGACGGTTTGGAGCTACGCTGGAGACACTCTGCGCTTCTACTCAAACGGCTCAAAGGTGAGCTTTCGGTTTCTGAGACGCCTATTAAGACTTTATAAAGGTTTCCAAAGAGTCAGATAAGAAAAACCTCATTGATTTTGATTTACCATTTATTTTACTTTTATGAACTTTTTATACGTTATATATAATTAGTTCTTATTCTTTTGTAGTATTATAATTTGTATATTTTATCTTAGATATTATTTTACGTTATAGATATAGTTTTATAGTTGTAGCTGTTTTTGCTTGATTGTATATTTTATATGTGATTTCATTTAGTTATGACTTTAGTTAGGGTTTTAATTTAAACTATATTGTTTAATTATATATACATATCTATATGCAATAACTCTTATCGAATCAAGTCAAATTTTCTAAAAAATATGTCTGTGGCTTGGAACAAAATACATCGAGTCATAATCACCAATGAGATGTCATAAAACAGAAGTATTTATAATATAACATACGAAGACACATAGGATAGGAAATAATACTGGGCCTCTCCTAACGTAAGTTATGTAATCTAAAAACAAAAGAAAAACTCAAATAGAGTTTGTGTTGGATCTATATATTAATACAACGCATGATAAGTCAAAGAGTAGAATTAATAACTCTAAGAAGAATCGGAATAGTCTATAAGCAATTCAAGAACACGCGAATCATTTCACTAATCGCTATAAAGCCTGAACATTCTTTCAGATCTAAAATGATACCTTTTGCAAAACGTATTATCTTTTCTTCATGAAAGACATTTATGAATCTCTCTACTGTTAAATAATATATAATAAATAAAGCAACATCTCACACTAAGGGAATAATTAATGTCTTGGTTTTATGTCCATTAAAATCTAAATCCGCCATTGATTGGAGGAAAAATCCACACATTAAGAGTGGGCAACTGATAAAAGTGATGTGCAAAGGTATGTTTACAAAACTATCATAATCACTCAGTATCAATGGCTGGAATAAAAGAATGACGAACTCATAAGGAACTAAAGTACACCAACTAATGGAATAACATACTTGTTTTCATGTGTAATTAACTGTTCATGTGTAACTTACTGTTTTTAAACTCTTCGGAATTCGGATAGGAGATCCATCTCCTTGTCCTTGTGGTCATCAAATAAAAGTAACGTACAAAAAAATATAGTGCATGACTTAGATAGGTCAAATTTTAACATTGGAAGGTTCCGCTTTCCACTTGAACGTTCTTTTATTAGTTTTAATCTTTCGAAGCCGTGGTTTTTAAAATTTTCACTTAAAAGACCCAGATATGATGGAGCAATCTCAATATCTGAAAGATTTCAAAGTTTGTTGGCCCTCCCTCTGTTCTGAAGAGAAGAATCTTAAAATCAACGGGTAGTATTAACGATGGTGCTAAATTTACTGCACAATTACAAATTTCAGCTTCCTTGCATGAATTGTGGGTTTTTATTAAACAATATCTTCCATGCATTCGTAGATTGTTCATTCCTAAAGATGTTTAATCTTTTCGAAAAGCTTAACGTTTGTGAAAATGAAGACGATTCTCCAAATATTTTAAAATCCCATGTTCTTTTTGGTGTCTTTAATCTTACGAAGAAATCTCCCCCTAGTCACAAAGCAATGGAATCTGCAATACAAAATGTCAAATCTTTAATTGTGCAAAAACTTACAGCTAACAAGTACATTTTAGAAAAAGACATAAGACCTATCCTCATTGGTGCTGATGCCTGCCACTCTGCTTTTGAGGTCAAAATTCCTGATTTGGGAGTGTCAAGTTGGAAATGGGCTGGAGACCTCATTTAATTTTATCCAAACAGTTCAAAATTCTTTTGGAACGACATCAGAAGGATTTTTAGAATGTATCGGCGTTTTGTATTGAATACAAATTAGTTTTATCAATTGTCGTTTTATATATATGGTTTTATCTGGACAGTAATTATGAATTATAATGTTCATTGATATTTTATAACTGTCCAGATTTGATTTAATTGCTTATGTTATCTGTATGCTTTTAGTGTATTTTTTTATATTGTATTCTTCTTTGCAGTAACAGAAAAAATTAACCATAAAAAGTATTGTTTTTCCTATTTATTTCAATGGAATTACAAAAAAGGAAATGCGTTAAGGCGTGTTCAACTCACAATGTTGAGGGCGCACGTTCAAATCCCGAGAGGGAAGGTCAATTTTGGTCCACCTCATTGATAAGTTTTTTTAGACTAATAATTCTTATTTATGTCCAAATGGAACCATTTAGGCAAAAAAGTGACGTTATTTGAATACAAAGTGCTTCTCCAATCCTTTGCATAGCTGAGACCACAAATTAAAAAAAGTTATTTCCAAAGGGAAAAAATGTTACAAAAGGAGTTACACTGATATGATTAAGGAATTAATTTATGGATGTCTTTTGACATTGTTAATAATCATTCCTTTTTTGCTCCGTTTTCTGAAGGATTTTCTTGTTTATTGATAGTTTATTATTTGAATGTATCCAAAGTCGTCCATAAGAAAAGAAAGCATATAATAATTGCTTTGAAGAAAAGAAAAAGGAATAACAAAAGAATCATTTGGCGTACTGTAATAAAGCATCGATTTACTCGTGGATGCTCTTGAGAAGAAGCATCAATTCAGAGGAAATATTGTAGTTTAAAATAAAAATTGTCCCTTCTGATGGAACATGTTATTTGCGAATATTTTAATGATCTTTTCCAATATAACATATTCATATCGATTACAAAGTCAAAAGGACAAAATAAGTGTCACCTTTGTTTTATCTTATATGACGATAAATGGATCATTGCTCGGACTATCGGACGTTCAAAAAATTGATTGGCGGATTGAAAAAAATGTTGTTTAGAATTCCGTCTGTTCGCAACGATTCGTGGGCCATTGCTTGAGAGGAGATCAAGTATTTCATATCAAGATCACTATCTCATTTAAAGATTTTACGTCGCATTCTAAAAACTTCAAAATTATATTTTTATAATATTTGATTATCGTTTTTTAAAGTATATTCTGTGCATTTTTATAGTTATTTTTATTATTTGAATATGTTCAATCATTGTTAAAATTGGTGTTGGTCTTCTCCGAAGTGATAATTTTAGACTAAAATGTCTATTTATATTTTGTTTTTAACGCAATTACTTTGGAATTTTTTAGAACTGAAATATATATTTCACCTAATTTTTGTTTATTGGTAAGTGTTCAACTATAATGTTATCTATATACACAAGTAAATAACCTTCGAGAAATATGACTGATTAATATCACAAATCGTTTAAAAGAACCTATTTATCAAGATATCATTTATACGAATATAACAATCTTTTGTATTTTATTTTATGGACCACTGAAACCCTTATTAATAGATTTAAAAAACTACACTTTAGCAACATTAAAACAATAAATTTATGTAATATTTATTCAAAAAAAATTCTTTTATTTCAAAAAGGTGAAATTTTTTAAACAAAACATACTCAACACTTAGTGTTAGACTACTCAAATATATCATAAAAATATTTGACATAGCCAAATAAACATTTAATTTTAAGGGAAAATGATTCGGACAAAAAAAAATTGAAGACGCATATTTTACAAACTACATTTTTTAAATAAATATAACCATATAATGTTAACTGTTCATTTAAGAAAAAAAATATCCGATGTCATATAGTATTTTTACATGGTTGAATTTTGGTGTGATGGCTTAAATATATTAAAGAAAAGAATCTATGATCATTAAAACCAAAAATAATTTGTTATTTTTTTAACATGCTGTATAAATCATTATGTATTTATATATATAAATAAAACAAACATTATAGCTAATAATACTAAAAAATTATAAAAACGGAGGCTAAAAGATATTATCGAAAAAGTTTTAATTATTTTATTCATAGTTTTGAAAAACTCGTTTCATTTTGAAGGATAATATATTATGGCGTTCCAAAAGGGATCTGTCGGTGTTGGAAGGGAAGGCAATAATGGCAGCAGAAAACAATACTGATGAAAAGTTTGTCGACTTTAAAATGTTTTTGTATATCAAACAACTTGCTATGTAGGCGTTGAAGCTAGACAAAGCACTTTCAACTGTTTTACTTTTAGGGGAACGGAGTTTTTTTCTTTAAGAGACCATATAGGATCGTTGCTTTAGTATATTGAACGTGTTTTGTGTTCAATCCTCTCAAATTAAATTATTAAAATATATTTACAGATGGTGACAAGCCCTTTCTAGATAAATGTTAATGTAAGTGATACAACATCGATCAATGTCGAAGGTTTAGTGAAAAGATAACTCATCTTCAGCATAGGCTTCATATTCATTTTGAATACTTCGATTTGTTATTCATTTTTAATTTGTGTAGGTAACATATTAAACTATTAAGCCCCATTTTTTACCCGGGGATATTCATCTATTTTATTTTATGTATCTTGACATCTTACATATTTAATAATAATGAATAATAATGTACAAATAAAACACAGCCGTACAACTCTAGCAAAAGGAACACTATAAGAAGGCATAAAAGTTGGTAAAATATATTCAAAATATAAGTATAAAATTAGCAGACTAAAAGTAAACAATCATTGTTGCTTTAACACGTCAAAATATTTCGCTTTTGTTTTGACGGCATATATACAGTATTGTGGCTTAACAACCACTGCATGTTATTATTGACTCCCATTTATTTTTAAAGGACATGAAATTGAATCATATATCCCACTTCAACTTGGAATAATCTAATCCGGTAGTAGAGTGAATACTTGAGTCACACTTCAAACGTTTCTCGGATACGCCCATTCTCAGTAAGAGGGTAAGAAAAGTATATAAGATGCAAACAGTACATGAGGCAGGTATCACTTACATATTCAACATGAAGGTAAGCGCACGGACAAGGATGCAGCCTAAAATATACATAACTTGACCCTTACCAAATTTCTAGGTCTTCATTGCTCTCTCTGCCCTCCTGGCCATCGCCTCTGCAAATCCTCCCCCTCCTCCACCACCTGTCTACCACCCAGCTCCAGTCTACAAGCCTGCCCTGCCCCGTTTACCCTGACACTGCCCCCGTCTACAACTACAGTATGCCGCCAAGGACGACTACGCAGCAGTTGACATCAGTGCCGACGAAGCCCGTGACGGATACTCCACCTCCGGCTCATACCGCGTCCTTCTCCCCGACGGAAGAACTCAAATTGTGACCTACACTGTGGCTGATGCCCAGTCTGGATTTGTTGCTGACGTCACCTATGCCGGAGAGGCCAAATACGCTCCCCCTCCTCCCCCACCAGCCTACAAGCCTGCACCTCCCCCACCTGCTTACAGAGCCTAAGAGAGCTATGAAGGATATTATTTTAATATTTATTAATGAAATATATTAATTACCAATTACCAATTGTGTTCTTCTCTTCACCAAGGCCTTTCTTTATTATTATTATTTACGGCATATATATAAACATATATATATATATATATATATATATATATATTTATAATTATATAAAATATTAATAAAATAATAAAAGAAAATCTGCAGTGCTGAAACAATCATAATTATCGCAATGAATATTCGCATTCATTAGACCATTAAGAAAAGCATTCAAATGGCGTGCTTCGAGATTACAGTTTCACAGTAAATAGATTCAAAAAGTTTATTTGTTTAAATTATATACTTATTTAAATCTTAATATTATACAGATCAATAAATATATATATATATATATTCTGTCCGTAGCCCAAATGTATTTAGTGATGATATCTATGAGTGCCACCCAATCTAAAATTATGTATCGATTTCTCGAAGATGTTATAAAGGGTTAGTCTATTTATTCACTTGTGTCATGGATAAATGTACTTATATACTGGGAATATTCATCTATTCTAGACTTAATTTTCAATTAGTAAAACTAGACATATACAATTAATCCAATTACTTGGCAAGTCCATGCAGATATGTACAAAAGACAAAAATAGAAAAAATACACAATTCAATTTTTCCCGGATGATAGATACAATACAAAATATAAAAGGGATTACGATAGCCGTGTGGGTTAAGGCGTGTTCAACTCTCAATGTTGAGGGTGTAGGTTCGAATTCCGAGAGGGGATGGTCATTTTTGGTCTACCTCATTGAGTAGATCCAGGGTTCGGTAGACTCATTTTAATGCTTATTTACATTCAGTAGCAGGCGCGTAGCATCCAGTAATGCAGCCGATGCATATGCATTGGGGCCCGAGGGATGAGGGGCCCGAGCCAACGGGAGAAAAAGAAAGAAAAATAAGAAGGAAAGAGAAAAAAATCAACATGAAATTCATAATGAGAATAAATATATTTTTTCAATTCAATGACCGGTCTAGTGTCTGAGTCTCACTATCTCTGTCATTTTTTTGCTGGCTATAATGTTTCTGACTAGCTGAGTTACCGACCTATATAATAACAGGATACTCATTTCATAGATATACATATAGATATATAGAGTGCTTACAGTTGGAAAATAATGAAGGTGTCGATTGTGAACATTTTAAAGAAAGGTGGGGATCAAAACATTGAAGAACTTGGAATAAGTAAGGGAAGAATATTTAAAAGAAATCATATTCCTTGGGGTTCCACGGGATATTTAAGTCATCAGATTCGAGATACTCCAATTCCGAACCCCATTCCGGAACCCGAAGGCGTCGGGAGTATTTGCGTTTTGAAGGGGGATTCTTTAGGGTTAATATATGCTAGGGTTCACGGCCATTCCACCTTCTCCAATGCATAATCATTTCAGTAAATAAAAATTCTACATATTTTGGTAAAAATTCCGCTTTGCAAAAATTCCTAGCGTGAAAAATTCATTTCTGTCAAAATTCCTTCTGTAAAAAATCGTTAGATAAATATTGATATGTACCCTTTATGAATGTTATTTATGATAACCATAATTAAAATTACCCCCATATTTTATCAATTTCGATTGCACGTCGTTTCAAACCTCTACTGTTAGGGATAAATTAATAAAATTAAGAACTATTTTTATATTAAGAGGTTATAATAAAAGTTAGAAAAACATTATTGCGCGTTATGGAATGATGTGATTGAAAAACAAATTTAAAAACATTTTCTCTTAATAAAATAATGAATAATAAGCAATTAAAATATTTAATAAGGATAACACTACATAAGTATCTAAAGTTATGATCCCCGGAGCATAAAAGACAACAGCTGACAGTACCTTCAGCTCGCCCCCCCCCCCTCTTTATGAAGTAGGTTAGCACTCTATATATTTATATCTCTATGGATAAAATAAACCCCAGCCGAAGAAGGAAAGTAGTACAATAAATACCAGTGACGTCATGTTAATTCTTTAGAATATTTTTTTACTATTTATTTCATTACGATTGCGTCACTGGGTTTTTTCTTTTTTTTTCTTTAGCTACTACATAAGGCTTGGTATTTAGACTTTGATTGCTCCTGCAATGCACTTGCACCTCTCCCACGACGTGAAGGGGCCAGCCCTCCCTGCCCTGATGAGACAATTTACTTGGTACAAAATTCTCACTGCATGTTTAACTAGTTAGGAAATTATGTTCTGCAAACAAAAATAATCTGAGCTGACAAGTCCTTTATTATTCATCATGCCTAGCCCAGGAGGAGCGTATAAGCACAAAAGCGGCAGTCAGAAAAGAAAACAAAAGAAAGAAGAGGCTGACAAAATTGCAAAGTTGCCCAAATTAAATGCATTTTTTAAAGGCAGACAAACCGCTGTCATTGAACCCGGGGACCGGCACTCCCTAGCTGCTGCTGCCGATGAATCAGTGTTATGCTCGTCTAGCTTAGGCCCGTGTTACTCGCTCTCGGCGGTACATGAGGAACCAAAACACCCTGAACTGTCAAGCAGGTAACTTTGAAGGACATATATTACAAATAGGTAGATAAACATATTCATTTTATTTGTATTAATGCAGGACTAACGAGACCCTAGGCTTGGGGACAGTCGCGGCTTCCGTGTCAAACACAGTCACAGCCACAGGAGGATCAGAAGAACCTGGACCGAGTACCTCGTGGGCCGCTAACGCGACACAAGAGAATGGGAACACAGTGGTAACAACACATCACTCGCAGCGCCCCCTTGTGCCTCCGCCGAAGTACCCCACAGACAGGGGGCTATATGACGAAAACATCTCTGCCGATTTAAAACGGTATATTATAGTTACAGGGCCTTGTAAACCCAGCGGTCCATTCCCAATGGATGAAGGAAAAAGGCGTTCCTTTAATGTGGCACATTACCATACCAGAACAAAGGCTGGTATAAAACTCCCTCGTAGGTGGCTTTGCTACTCCCTTATATTGGACCGTGCGTACTGCGAGCCATGTTGGCTGTTTGGAGACCGTAGTTCACCATTCTTTAAGGAGGCATGGGTGAATGGAGTTAGAGATTGGGGGAATTTAGCTCAAAAGATAAATATCCATGAATCCTCCCAAATGCATTGTATAGCCTGTAACGTGTACGAGCAGTGGAAACTGAACGTTACAATTGATGCGGAAATGGAGAGGGATGTGCGTAACGCTGCTGCGTTTTGGAGACAAGTGCTAGAACGCATTGTCAATGTGACACTAATGCTGGCTACTTGCAACCTCTCATTCCGGGGGCACAGGGAACGTTCGGGACAGGCAAACAGCGGGAATTTTCTCTCCATTATCCATCTGCTGGCAACCTACGACCCTGTGCTTAAAGAGCTGATAAGTCGACCTGAAGGCTCAGTTAAGTACCTTAGCCCCGATATCCAGAACGAGATCATATATATATTGGCACAGCGAGTTAAACAGGACATAACAGCTGAAATAAACGAAGCACCGTTTTATTCGGTGATTATGGATACCACACAGGATCTGTCTAGGCACGACCAGTTAAGCCAAGTATATAGGTATGTAACCATAGTCAGGAATAAAATGGATGTAGCTGTTGATGTAAAAATAACAGAAGCTTTTTTGGGCTTCAAGGAGACAACGGATACGTCTGCTAGTGAGCTTGAAAAAGCAATAATAAAGAGCATTGAAGCAAATGGTCTTGATTTTTCTAAGTGTCGTGGGCAAGGCTATGACGGAGCAGCTAACATGAGTGGGATTTATTCTGGTGTACAGGCGAGAATTAAAGAAAAGGAACCACTTGCCACTTATGTACATTGTGCAGCCCACAATTTAAATCTAGTCCTTAATGATGCTGTGAATGACATTACTGAGCTCAAGAAGTTTTATGGCACTGTTGAAAATATTTACTCGTTCTTTGGCCACAGTATTAAACGGTGGGCCATGCTGGATGGGATTATTTCATCCGATGGTTCATCTCACCCTGGTGTCACGTTGAAGCGACTGTGCCCTACCCGCTGGTCATCTCGTTATGATTCTCTTGCAGCTCTGCGCTACAGATATGTTGACGTCATGAAGACGCTAACAAAAATATCGCTAACAAGTGATACAAAGGATGAGCGTACAGTAGCAGCGGGATTGAAGAAAGAGATGGAGAAATTTAATTTCATTTTTCTTGTGGTTCTCCAGACCAAGATATTGGAGAGTGTGAATGTCGTCTCCAAACTGCTCCAAGACACTAAAATGGACATTATGAGGGCAGTGGGTCTGCTGGAGAATGCCATAAAGACTATGTCCGAGTATCGAAATGCTTTCGAGGAGGCAAAAATAACGACACAGACTCTCGCAACTAAATGGGGAGGGAGAGCTCATAATCCGATCCAGCTCACTTTTGAAAATGTCAGAACAAGGAGAGTTAAACGTCATTTTGACGAGCTCGCTGAAGATGAACGCCTATCAAATCCAGAAAGTTATTTCAGAGTGAGCATTTTCTATGCCAATTTGGATATAATAATCAACCAAATGACCCAGAGATTTAAATCTATGCGTGCAGTTTCACACATGTTCGAGGCGCTGCACCCCACCACCCTACAGCTGGCAGGCGACGATGAGCTTCATGACAAGGCAAAACGTATCTCTGAACACTACAACAGGGACATAGGAAAGGCTTTTCCAGCTCAGCTCGTGTCATTTAGGACCTGTTTCAGAGAGAAGATTGCAAAGGAGTCTTCCTCCATGACTGTGTTACAGCTTGCTAAAATGCTACTTTTGGATAATCAGTCTATAACATCCACGTTCTCCGATGTATGTACTGCCTTGCTGTTGTTCTTGACAATACCTGTAACAGTGGCCTCAGCTGAGCGATCCTTTTCAAAATTAAAAATTATTAAGAACTATCTGAGGAGTACTATGACCCAGGAGAGGCTTAGTGGACTGGCTATTCTGTCCATTGAAAACATACGAGCACAGGAGTTGGACATTAAAGAAATCATCGAGGACTTCGCACAACGCAAGGCTCGCCGTGTGCCATTATAACAAGGAAAAGTAGGCCTACTGGAAAGGAAAAATGCAAGCGCCCAAACAGCGACTTAATAATATATATATATATATTAAAAAGAGATTAATTTAAATATGCATTTCATTTATGAAAAGAACCCACTGAATAAATTACTCAATGATAAATAATTTCCCTTCAAAGATTAATACCTCAAAAATCGCCCAAAACTTATTTAAAAAAAAATTGCTTGAGCTGTGATAGGGCCCGTCCTACATAATTTGCATTGGGGCCCGTAGTCACTGCCCTACGCCACTGTTCAGTAGGATGCAAATTTGTCGACCCATATAGGCAAAAAAAGTGTATACAATGCAAGCAATAATTTCAAGATATGTACAAAAGTCAAATATAGAAAATTGTATTTTTTCCCCTTATCATAGAAAACATGTAGAAAGAAGAGAAATGCCCTAAACTATAATCAAAATATGTTTATATTTCAACGATAATGGCATTACATAGGATCAACAAAACGATTACTACATGGAAAACAAAAATGTATGTTTATATAGATAAACATATGCAAATAAACACAAGAGTAGGTCTTGTTGAGAATTTTTCGACTTCAATAAAAAGAAAAATTAATTGCTTATGTTCATATTTAAAAGATCTAATTATATTTTTTTTACATTTAGTGAAGAAAACGATAAAGTTGCATACCAAGTTCAGGAATGAGTTTATTCAATCTAACAAATGATTTATACAACTAATTCATTTGAATTCACTTCATTTCACGAGACACAAATATTAGAAAATGTTAGATAAACAAGTGAAAAAGTTTGACAAATTAAGTGCAAAAATGGTCATAAAAGCCCTGAAGTATTGAGGGTTTTCATAAATTAGTTATAAAATGCTAGTATAAATCCTTCTTTTTCCTTTAAGTTTGTATGGGTATTTGTTAAAATATCAGTTACGATTTGAGTGGTTTTATTATCTAAATAAGAAATTATCGCGTATAAATATTTGGTTCTTTTAAGTATATATGAAATCAATTGTCAACTAAGGAGCTTCGAAAGATGGCATTTATTACTGAATGACCAAAGTTTCTCAACTTTATATCAATACTATAAAAAATATGGACTTATTAGAAAAAATATAACTTCAAAGGGTGTAAAATAAGATTGTCGAATCCTTAAAGAGTTTTTCTTAAATTTGATAATTGACCATTCTTTATTTCTCATTTTCTAAAGAATTGAGTAGAAGATTCCCCAGCAGTCAACAATCCCTGAACACAAAATAGTACGTTAAACCAGGTGAGTTTTACTCACAGAAATTATTTAAATTCATTAGCCGCTTGACTTTATAATCCCCATGTTCAACATTTTTATAAATGTCAATATAGTCAAAGAGATTTCTGGCATAGGATCTACATATGTTTGGATAAAAAAATGTATATATTATATTAGTCTTAGAAGATTTATGTGAATTAAAACTTTAAAAAATATGACTCCTCTTGAAAAAATAACTGGTTCTATAGCAGCACATTACAAAAAAGCTTGTGTTTGTTCTTCTTTATTGACAATAAAAAAATGTTAAGATTTAAATGAACATTTTAATTTAAATAAAATATTTGATTGCACAGTAACAAAAAATAAAGTAAACGAAAAAACAATATATTTTTTTTGTTGAAAAAAAACATCTATATTATTTTATTTTTTAATCCCACGGTCCACATAAAAAACATGCTCAAAAAAGAATTTTTTTACAAATGAGGTTATTGCGTAAAAACATAATTATATAATTCGGTTTAAAAATTATATCATCACAAAACTAAAATAAAATATTAGTTTAAAAACATTTATTTATAATTTAAGGATATGTATTTCATGTTTATGTACTTTACCAAAATATATATCTTACCAATATATAAATTATACAAAAATATTCTGTGCAATCATAAACGCAACGTTAACGTTTTAAATTAGCCACTTCAGATACTTGTCAATTTATTCATTTATTCTTTTTAAAATTCATAAAGCATCTTATAGGTTGAAAAAATAACTGTCGTTTTGCACACATAATTTTCTTCTGGTTGTGCAAAATATTTTAAGAACCTTAGTCTCTAGGTCGGTGTCTTACTACAGCTGAATCCGTAAACAAAATAATTATAAGAATGTAGAAGTATGCAACAGTAACTTAATAACATTAGCAATTGTTTTACTATAAATAGTATAAACAATTTGCAAGCAAGAAAATCAATCATTTCTATAGTAATAATAGTGAACAAACCAGGAAAAACTAAACAAACAATAACTTCCAAAAATGTTAACTTCACACACCATTGTGTTCCTTTCGGAAGTACTCAGTTCCCCCACCTCCCCTGCGTATACGTACGATTATACGCATATACAATCAAAACCAGTTTGAAGCCCTCCCAAGAAAAATGCAAGAGGGAGGATCCCAGTGTATAAATATGCAATAGTGCATTTCAATCCCCATCAGTTGTCTGCATCTACTCAAACATGAAGGTACTAAGTCCAATATTCCTTAACCAATCAAGAATATTATATAAACGATTCATTTTTTCTAGGTCCTCATTGCTCTCTCTGTCCTCCTGGCCATCGCCTCTGCCAATCCTCCCCCACCTGTCTACCACCCTGCCCCAGTCTACAAGCCTGCCCCTGCTCCCGTTTACCCTGACACTGCCCCTGTCTACAACTATCAATATGCCGCCAAGGACGACTACGAGGCAGTTGACGTCAGTGCCGATGAGGCCCGTGACGGATACTCCACCTCTGGCTCATACAGCGTCCTTCTCCCCGACGGAAGAACTCAAATTGTGACCTACACCGTGGCCGATGCCGAGTCTGGATTCGTTGCTGATGTCACCTACGCTGGAGAGGCCAAATACACTCCCCCTCCTCCCCCCCAGCCTACAAGCCTGCACCTCCCCACCCCCACCTGCATACAGACCTGCTCCCCCACCCCCACCTGCATACAGACCTGCTCCCCCACCAGTGTACAGAGCCTAAGTGCATACTACACCGTGGAATATTTATTTGAATATTTATTACATAAATAAATTCAAAACTATACATAAAACATTTTTCCTTTGCCACAATGCTACTTTTGCAGAAATACGAATAACTGTATTTAACTAAGGTTCCCTTTTAGATGAGAGTTCTGAAAGTTCTCTTTCTTCAGGGAAGTTCAGAGACTCCTTCCAAATTCAAGTTTTAGGAATGAATATAATTATTGGTACAATATATTTGCATTTATATCTATTGAAAAAGATGCAGAATTGTCTAACACTTTAAAATGGGTATTTTTGTCTACACAATACATCTAATGTTTGTTTTGTTAGGAATCATACAATATATCACAAAGTTCAATCTTGCAGAATCTAAAAAATGCCCCTTTTGCAAAACACATAAATACCATCCTAAAATAATTGGTACATAATCTAAAAACATATAAATTATTATATATACACTTTTGAACATCACTATAGTTATTACATTTCCGTATTATATTTTACAAGGAATAGAGTAAGCACAAAAATATTAAGTTTTAAAAACCCTCACCCGAGACATCAAAGAAGGATTCCTTTGAACCCTACTTATTCAACATGCATTCAGAAGAATATTAGTTCTATACTTCTTTCTATAGTTGATTTTATTGATTGGTCACTCAAGAGGGGTCAATATAGTCTTGGTATTCTTTAGGACATCCCTATTGCATTCATTAATATTGACATTACTTCTGTTGTCGAGGGCTTTTGAATGGAGTAAGGGATGTGGCCTGGAATTATTTTCAGATAAGACCGTCCCTGTCTTTTCCCACAGAAAGAACAAAGCCCCTAATAGAATCATTTTAAACAGGAATGTTACTAACATATGTTTGTATAACTCTATTAAATTCTTAGTTGTGGCACTAGAATCTGGACAAAACTTTGGTCTCCACATCACTTCCAAGATTAACCAATCTAATAAACTACTGTTGGGTGGCAACAGCGCCGTTGGAAAGACATGGGACCGACTCCAAGGGCAATGAGATGGGCATATACAAGCATCATTCCATCTAAGATCTCTTATGAATCAATTATAGTGTTTCGTCGAACCCAGAACTACAGAAAAAATTGGAACATATCCAGAGGCTTGATATGATTACAACTCCTACGAAAGACTTGAGGTAATCTTCGATTTGTCTCCTCTAGTTATATATACAGGGTCTTGCAGGTAAATCCGCACAAAGTTCAACTTAGTCCAAATCCATAGGAGTGCAAGTAGAGCTTAGTTATTGCACATGTGGGAGGTTTCGTGAATGTACTGTCGAATTACGCCCGAAAACAAACACAAACTTTGATTCGGATATAGAGCAGACCCGTAGGGATACGGTCATCGAGTTGCTGTGCGCAGGGCATCCATCATCAAGTTGCTCAAGTACCCCAGGAGGACGGTCTACGACATCACCAAGAAGTGGGTGGAGTCAGGGATGTCCAAGAGGAAGGAGCACAAGCCCAGGAGTGATCGGATCTGCACGCCCACATTTGTGGCTGGTCTCAAGAGGTCCATCAAGGCCAATCCGGGGACGCCCATGTCCATCCTCGCCAGGAAGCGTGGGGTCCACCTGTCGTCGGCTCCTGGATGGACTCTGTGGCCTCCGGGACCTCTTACACATTCCAGTAGGACTCGGTGCCCGCCCACAAGGCCAAACTTGTGCAGTCCTGGCTGAAGAAGAATGTGTCCAACTTCTGGGACTTCAACACCTGGCCCCCCAACAGCCCCGATCTGAACCCATGCGACTACTACTTGTAGAGGAAGTTGGAGAGGGTGGTGTGCACCACACACCACAGCAATGTGGCGTCCCTAAAGGGCTCCATCAAGTTGGAGATGAACAAGCTGGATCCTGCGGAGGTCTCCACGGCCTGTGGGAGGTTCAGGTGTCGTTTGGCGGACATCCTTGAGGCTGAGGGCGACCATATTGAATAGTAATCTTGTATTTTGTCTAATAAACAACTTTCTTATTCAAAATAGGTGTCACTTTTGTTCCCATTTTGGATCTGGAGGATATTGAACTTTGTGCAGATTTACCTGCAAGACCCTGTATATTATTTTTTATTTGAACATCAAACCACATGAATAATGGAGTGTATTGCATCTAAAACTGGTCATATTTTGAAGGGTGGAATGAAAACAAAAACTTAGGAACTTCATTTTTCTTAACAGAGACTTCGATACGAGTCTAAAAAATAATCTAGAAGAATGTTTTTTTAATTAAATGTGATAACTTTTCGGTTGTAATGTATTGAACTCTATTAATGTTATTCAATGCTAAAACTGCCGGCTGCAAAATTGATAACTAAATTGGATGAGACCATAATTTTTAATACTTAATTGAGCTGGTTCACTCAATGATCACTGTGCTTCGAGCTGAAGTTTGAGCTTTCTTAGCAGCCCTTTTACTATCTAAAAAAAAAACAGCTTATTTTTATGTCGACAAGCATGCAGTTCTTATATCTTTTGGCTCGGTTGTTGTAAGTTCCCTTAAAGTAAAACATTGTATTCATTTTAGATACGCTTGGGCATATAAACTATATAAATATATTCATTGGGTTGAGGTCCACGTAGGTTGGCTAGGGAATGAAAAAGCTGGCCGACTTACAAAAGCCGGCTAAAGATCAAATCTGACAATGGACATTCCATATTATTTGTGTCAGACTTGGCGAAGAGGAGTCTTTATAAGGAATGAGTTGTACATGGAAACAGGATAGCTCCTATAGACAAAGTAAACTATATATTCCAAAGCCAGACTATAATGCGTCGATACGATTGATAAATCTTAGTCATGAATCTCTAGGCCTTCGAATTTAGATTATAACTGGTCATGGCTTTCTTAGATATCACCAGTCATTCTCGAGTAAATCTCTCATTCGTAAGTGCCGTTTTTGTGATGAGACGTCTCGTCACTTGTTGGCGGAGTGTGATGTCTTTTGTCCCAAGAGAATGATGGCGCAAGATCCCAGCTATACTTAGAAATTGACACATTGGTTACTAGCTGTTTGGCTTACCGTGTTAGAATGAGTCAACAACATGGTTAAGATGGTTGTGTGTTCTAGGGCACTGGCTAAAATCGTTAATTCGATTTTGCTTTGGATCAAAGACTCGGCCGCAATTCCTGGTCGGGGATCCTACGCTCAAAGAAATAAACAAACAAAACAAAGGTAACATTTAAAGTTTTACTTCATATTCGTATTGAATATCCTCAAGTTGCTGTATATAGTATTCTTTAAAACTAATAACAGAGTTTATGGAGTATAAAGATGAAAATTCATAATTTAAAGTGAATATATTTTTATCTGGTCATAAATAATCTTAAAAAAAATTCAAATGTATGCATATAATTCCAAACAGCCATATGTCCTAATCGATATAAAAAGATTGTTGCAATGATTTTAAATTAAATAAATCAAAGATTATTGCAAAAGTCTTTTTATACTTGGTCTACCAAGAAATTCCACATCCCCACAAATTGATTTTGATTAATATCTTCTAATCAATCTTGAGACAAAAAAACAAAAGTAAGTCAATTGATTTTATGTTTTCTTTAAAACTTGCTTATAATTATCCCTTCATATTTCGTCATGAATATATGAATTGGCAAATAGACTTATATTGAATATAATGTATTATTTGTAAAAAAGTTTTAAAAGAACCTTATCAATAATTTATTGCTTCATTGCAGGAAATAGCTTGTTTAATACACATTTCATCATAGCTTGGTTATTTGAATAAAACCTCCAAATCATCAAATAGGGTCAGTTTAATGTTCTAGATTCTGGAAAAAATTCCATCTGACACCTAAGATTACTTGACAACTGTCAGGAACTTCATCAAGCGATACCCTTCAAAATCAAAGATTTTATTAGAAAATATAATAAAAATAATAATATTTTTAAAGAAATGAGCAACTATATTTGATTATTATTATTATTTTTCACAGTTCATGGATATATACAATCATCAAGTATAAGGTATATAATTATATGCTAATGCGTAAAAAATGCATTATTAAATATTATAGTTTAAATTTTTAGCATTCTAGCTGAATAAACATATAAATATACACCAATTAAAAGCAATATTTTATTGTTATAAATTTTGTAAATACAATTATAATATATCATTTTATATTTTTCTATTATTTATATTTACTCTTTCTTTAAAAATCTTTTAAACAGTAAGGAGTTTATAGAAAATATTTAAAGGTGAGTGTTCTTATTTTTTTTTTATGTGAACTCACATAAACAATTATTGTTAAAATTGGTGGTGTTCTCTCCGAATTATTTTTTTAGACTAAAATGTCTATTAATGCTTTGTTTTTAACGCATTTACTTTGGAGCTTTTTAAAATGGACATTGTTTTTAAAAAAAATTTATGCTTATATTGTTTTTGATAGTTTTAAACTGTTGCTGCATAATGTCTTAATTTGAAGAAACACATAATTATCTTTTGTCATCATCATCATCGCTTAACATACAGAAAAAAGTTTCTAAGAATTATGTTTTTTGCTTGGATTATTATCATCATTATAGAAGGAGAAAAACAAACATTAAAGCTTATGTTTAGACTTTTACTAATGAGGATTCTTTTAAAATATGTTATTTTTAGCATGAAGTGGCATTGCAGTTTTTATATTTTAAGAGCGCATTTTGAGATAATGACCTTCAGTGAGAATAATTAAGGATAATGTGGGACTTTTTTTCTATTCCTAATTGTTCGAACGTTAAATAATTTATAAATTGAAATTTGAAACCTTTTGCTTGTGGCTGGTCATTCCCCATCATCAAGCAACGTTCTGCTCCCTGCAAGTTAGAGGATTAAATGCATCTTCCTGCATGGTGTCCTTATTATTATCCTTTAATGCGCTACAAAAATACTTTCCAGCAGTTACAAATGCTGATTTTTGTTATTAAAATAAACCGTTGATCTCAAGCCATGCTCAAATACAACTATCACTTCGTTTCTCTCCTCCATCAACTCAAGTTTTAAATACCAAAATGAAATCATTATCTTAATGATGCAAACAAATATCAAAAGAATTCCGTCGAATTTAGAAATATCATGATGAAAAGCCTTAGGTCCATTCTGAGGGCCGAAAAATTTGTCTAGAAATGGGATGGCTGTTTTTTTCTAGCTTCTCCTGAGTAACTTAAGAAATGGCTGCGAAGAAAAAATTTTGTTGATACATTACATTTTTGGATGATAATGAATTTGGAGAACTTTTATTCTGATACCTTGAAGTATTTGATCGAATTAAGCATATCATGATGGAAAGCTTTACATCCATTCAATTTGGCTTGCAACCACTATTTACGTCCATATAAGTATTCTGGGATACTTTAATGATATAACCATACATAACAAATCCTCACAGATTCTAGCATGGAACAATGTTACCCAAATCTTCCACTGCCTCCTGATCCAAT
This sequence comes from Caligus rogercresseyi, assembly GCA_013387185.1. NCBI lineage: Eukaryota > Metazoa > Arthropoda > Copepoda > Siphonostomatoida > Caligidae > Caligus > Caligus rogercresseyi. Next base: position 6,897,332 of record CP045890.1, on the reverse strand, counting down.
CCATTAGAGAACAGGGATGAACGCCGCATGTTTCTATGCTGAGAACCTTGACGCCATGAAGACTGTGGTCGAATAATTTGAGCCACATGGTTCGAAGACAATCAAAAGTTGTCAATTTATTATTGGCGATGATGAAATGAGGTCAAGCCTATCATACATCACCACTTATTACACTTCCTTCCACGAGTCATTCAAGATCTGAGAGACAAAGATCGAGCCTAACA
>CP045890.1:6879326-6897008 GCA_013387185.1 Caligus rogercresseyi | reverse complement strand
AAAAACTTCCTCCAATAAAAGCGAAATAATATTGTTATATATCTTTAAAAAAATACTATGGGAAATCCGTCGGGTCCTGGAGGTTTATTTTTTTTCTTATAACTTTTTATGTACTCCTTTATTTCCTCGAACGTTAATTCCATGTTTATTGAGTCTTTGAGCGCCTGTGAGACTTGGGGTGTACCATGTTCTAAATCGTTTAATTTTTTCTATGTTCTTTAAAGATATATCATGCCGATGCACAAAGCGCTTTTTGCTGGTTTATATCCCCCGAATGGCATTCATGGCATTGATATAGGTTTTTATAAAAGTCTGTTATTTCTTTTGCGATCGCCTTTTTGCATTTTAGTTCCGACCCACTCGAATCTATCAGAAGGTTAATGTTGCTTTTCTCTTTTTGGTTCTTTTCTAAAAGCTTCAGCGTTCAAATATGATTTATTCTTTCCCTATTCCCTAAGGCCACTCCCTAATAAGACTGCCTTCCGCCGAAGTAGAAGAATACTTATTAAAAAATTGCCTTTGCTATTTATTTCATTAAATTTTCTTTTTTCCTCCTGACTTCTCCTCACCCCTATTTAATGTATTCCCTTTCTAGATGTCAAGAACCAGTTTGACAGCATGGGAAAATGATTTGATTTTCCTTGCGAGTAGCCCTATTCGGATATATTTTATGATTTCAGTGACTTTTAGGTGGGTTGATTCGTCTTCTAAAAAGGTTGATATTTAGTTTCCAATAGATTTTTTTATGAACGACTGGCATTCTGAAGGTTGCCAATAAGGGCAATGGTCTGATTGTACTTCTTTTATACTCCTGCAATTCACAATATTGGACATTAAACCCATACTAACAAATATATAATCCAATCTCGCGCTTTTTGCAATACTATTTTTATTTTTGATGAAGAATGTGTGATCGGGCGTGAGTAAAATCTATTTGCCACGTCTCCAAGGCATCTTTGTTGCGTTTGGATTATTTTTCGTTCCTGTAACCCATTGTGTCTCTTATTTTGTTCTAAAACTAAATTAAAATCATCCAATAAAACAAGTTCAATGTTCTCGTTGTGTGGCATGGATATAAATTGACTATCAATTAAATCGAAAAATTGAGGAGTTATTAGAATTACAGAATTATTCATTCACAGATCGACTATCCAATTCTTGGTGTTGTTGTAAAAAATATAAAATAAAAGGATTATATTTTAGGTAAAACTGATTTTTTTTTTTGTTTTATAAAAAATGATCCAACTTTTTTAACTATGTGGTTCCATGGAGTTTCAGTGGGGATATGAATAAGTATTAACCTTGTAAATCGAATTGTCGTTAATTATAATTATTTGATGTAATTTGCAACTTAAGAGCCTACTTGTATCTTTAAAAAAAATCTATTTCATAATACTATATTTCTTTGAGACAGCTTTTCTATATTTCTAGGATTCTTGCAAATGACAGAATATGGGATATAGATTTAGATTTTTAAATAGTCGTCGAATGACTGTTGAGTTATTAATATATAAAAAAACGTGGTAGTTATATAATTTTGTGCCTCTCCACGAAGTCTGAAGCCCTGTCAGGCTCGACCACGTGTTTTATCAGGAATTAAACTCAACACTATAACTTGATCGAATTAGCGACCTGGGAATTATCATCCCTTGTGAAAGAAGCAGGTCTACTGGACGTGATCTATAAATGAAGAAATGGCACCTGGAGACCATGCGAAGACACTAGGTGGAGAATAAAAAGACTGAAGCGAATCATTATTCCCAGCCAAACATCCAAACTTTCATGTCAGTCCTTAGAGGCTGAATCTCAATAACTTATCCAGAAGTGTAGACTTTTTTTATGTGGCTCAAAATAATCACAAGTCAAACATCCAATGTTAAAGGCTTGATATGGTCATGGTGTTACATTTGTGGTGTGATATCAGATTAGACGGCAACACCGACAACGAATAGAATTCTCAGTGATAGTGCAGTAAGGTATCCGACTTATATACAACATGGATCATCCAGGTAGAAAACTGAGCCAAGAACGAGTTGGAACACTATATCTTTGGCCTAATATGAACGTGATTTGAGCATATAGGCCAAACTTTATGCGATTTACAGTATCAACAAAATCATCAGACACATCAAACTTCCTTCAGACCATGAAAATGTAAAAATCTTTGTCTTTTTTTGGCGTCAAAAACGGACGATAAAGAATTTTCCATGTTCTTCGTGTTTCGTCAAAAACTTTGTCGTTCATCGTTCGCGAACGACAACAATGAACGCTAAATCAACAAGTCTGATATATATATATATATATATATATAGAGGTGGTTATATTTACGTTAATGAGAGTAATGAATACAGGAAGTAGAGTAAGCATTTGAGTAATATGCATTTATATATCCAGTGGCAAATAAATATAATCAAACAATTTTGCAAAAGTAACATTGCCTTAAGATAATTTTTACAATAATGAAACACACGCATCATCTGAATACTATTGGATTTAAAAAGATGTTAGAAGAGGGGCCTTAAGATATGTACGTTCATCGTTCTTCTAAATAACTAAGGATAACACACAGTGGGACGTGACCTCATCAGTTACGAATAATACTGCCTCACTTTGACGCTAACACGTAGAAGATTAAAGAAATTAGATTTGTCGACTTTTTTCAGTTTATTAGTGAGTCTGGAACCTTAAGACTCCGTAAAAACTATATGTGCTGGATTTATCAAACGAAACTTCAAATGCTATCATACATATGGATGATGAAACATTGATTTATATGAAAGAGATGATTGTTTACTTTATAAAATAAGATGAATGTAGGGATGAACAAAAAGACAATGATTTTGGATTGCTAAACAGGATATTTCAAAAGGATTAAGTTAAAAGAGTTAGCAAAATAAATATTTCAAAATTATTTTTTGCTTTCATAGAATTATCATATGTTTAGATACTATTATCTTATATAAAATGTTTTGATGTCTCAATCGAATCCCTCCAAAAAAGTTCAATCTTTCTTCAGCTGTAGTCCCATATATGCTACCAAATGTCAATGTGTCCATTATATCGGGTTATTATTGAAAAATATATTAAATATAACAGAGGGAATCCATTTTATCTTCCTCGGTTCAGGGTACTCATTTTTGGCGCTTAGAGCTTTCTGTTGCGAAAAATGACAACATGATATGAGTTTAGTTTTGTATGCGTCAAAATGCAGCATGGCAATTCATATTTATGCCATTCTTGTATAAATATTCCTTTTCTTTGTTCTTATTTTAGTTATAAAGTAGTCTAAATGGACTCATTTTAATGTCCATCTAAAATTTATTTTATGAGCACATAAAATGTACTTTTATTAGTATAAATTTACCAAGTCGCTTAGGAATATTTATAAACTCTATTTGCAGTAAACTTGTAAATAAGAGCATACATAATGATTGCAGTTAAATCCTTTCTACATTTTTACCCGTTGGCAACATATATATATATATCAAAACATTTTATGTTATTCTTCGTGAGATATATTTTTTAATCCTTCAAGTGAGATTCTTTACTTTACCTAATCATTTGCAATTCAGTCAACGAAGCCATGCGATTTACATTGCCCAATTTTCTACATTGCTAGTTGCTTCCAGCAAATGAATTAAATATACAAATAAACGAGTCCAATTAAAATTCACCAATATGTTGGATCACATTAAGTACCTCTCGCCGACAAAACGTTATGACACGCCAGAGGCCAATGGATGAAAGTAGGCCGAAACGGCATTTTTAAAGGATAGTACGGCGTTTCGTTAAAATTTTGATTTACTTTTATTATAATCTTATGATATCATGCTACATTATAATTTTCCTATAGTTAAAATTGTTAGCTAAATGGTTATTTATATATGTAAATAATTGACTACTTTTAAAACGATACAAAAACCTCCTTTCAAACCTCTAATTGAATTAACAATTCCATGTATGATCGACAGACTGACCCACTAACCAATATTTGCGACATTCCTAGGCATTTAATTATCGTTCACTTCTCAATAGACTGTCCATACCTTTTGTTATTGTTATCACACCCTCCTAAATGTCTATACGAATGACTGATATGATGCTATAAATTCATTTTAATACCCAGTTTCTTAATAATATTTGGGGTTTCATGTATTATTTTTTTCACAAGGAATACATAAAACAAGTAACTGAACCGAAGGAAAACAATCAGGATTCCACGCCCAAACTTGTTGTAAACATAAATATATGTCAATTCCATACCCATAGATTATGAATACAAGTACATATATAATATCCATGCAACATACCACGAAGCATCAGTTTTAATATTAATCTTTAATATGAAGGTATGTCAAACTACGAAATAATGTGTCACATATAATAACTTATTCATATTTTTTAGGTCCTCATTGCTCTCTCTGTCCTCCTGGCCATCGCCTCTCATCCTCCACCACCAGTCTACCACCCAGCTCCAGTCTACAAGCCTGCCCCTGCTCCCGTTTACCCTGACACTGCCCCCGTCTAAACTACCAGTATGCCGCCAAGGATGACTACGAGGTAGTTGACATCAGTGCCGACGAGGCCCGTGACGGATACTCCACCTCTGGCTCATACAGCGTTCTTCTTCCCGACGGAAGAGTCCAAACCGTGACTTATACCGTTGCTGATGCCCAATCCGGCTTTGTTGCTGACGTCACCTACGCCGGAGAGGCCAAATACGCTCCCCCTCCTCCCCCACCCCATACAGCCCGCACCTCCCCCACCTGCTTACAAGCCTGCACCTCCCCCACTCACACCCTGCCCCTCCCCAAGCCTATAAGCCAGGCCCTCCAACACCCACGCCTTCCCCAGTCTACTACAAGCCTGTCCCCACGACCCCTGAACCTCTTCCTACATATAATGCCTAAGGCTGTATCTGTATTTATAATATTTGTAAAAATTAACTCTGTATATAATTGAATTACATGATTTCACTCAAGCCATAGAGAATATAGAATGTGGAAAGAACGCATGGTAGCCCTGAATATTGGGTATTGATTAGTTCTCCATTGTGGAAGGAAAGACAATGACAGGAAAACCTACAGATAGAGTGGGGTTTCATAGTTTTTTAAATCATGAAATGGAAAGGGATTTGACATCATTGCAATAACTATTTCATGATGAAAATATATTAGATATATGAAGAGTAACTCTATCTATAGTTCTTTATTTCGGTGTCTTTACCCCGACAATTGAGAGCTAGAAAATACTTCAAAATATAGCGCTAACATACCTGATTTTGGTACTCTTTATTATATATGGCTAAATCCTCTCGAGTGGCTGCGGATATCTGTATTGTGAACTATTGTAATCAGTTTTTGATTGCATGTCAAAGTCATCTCAATCTTCATCATCCAGTAGGTCAGAAATGAGATAAATTGACCGGTGTTTTAAAGTTGGTTCAAGATCGAACATGAGGGAGGGCATTTGTGTCCTTAATTATCTAGCATCACTTTAAGCAAGGAATCAATCGGTTAAGAAGTTGGGAATTACTATATATGCAGTCTGTACATATACCAAATAACTATTATTTCTTTATCAAGATTCTAATGCATACATATATAAGAATGATTTATCTTAGGCATATGTATCTGTGTATTTAAGCAGGGAATACTATAACAACCTGGAATAGGAACTCCTTCCTTTTTAAGGTCAAAGTTTAACTATCTTAGTATATAAAAAAAAGGAAAAGGAGGGAATTCCTAACAAGAACTCCTTCCTTTTCCCTTTTCTTTTTTACGAAGGTAGTTAACCTTTGACATAAAAAGGAGGGATTCATATTCCAGGTTGTTATAGTGCTCCCTGATTTAAGTAATATATAATGCCTGGTCTTAACGATCTTATATGACATCAGTCGTTGTCTTTGAGTAAGTATCTTATACGTGAGTGTGATTCGTGTCAGACATTATCATTTGTTGATTCAGTGTGACATGTTTTATCCTCGAAGGAGTAAAAAAAAAGTTATATATATATATATCCCTCAGAACTAACCAGACTCTAGTAATTCATAGAAATGGTAACATGAGTTATCTGTTTAACTCTCCGAGAAGGAATGCCACTGCATTATGTTTATAGGGCTTATTCGATTCCGACATTGATCGAAGACTCGACATCAACTTGGATATTATAGTTAAATGATAAATACTTTTTAGTTAAATACATTGATATATATATATATATATATATATATATTTGAAATCAGTCTTACTACAGTTGCTTAATGTCAGTAAATCTATTGGGAGTTTATTGTTATTATGATTTGGGGAATATAGATGGTTGATTTTCAAAATGATTTATTGGTAGTGATTCAATAAAAATATAGAATATATAATTGAGCATTAAGACTCGAACTCGATTCATATTCTGAGATCGGTCCCTCATACAAACAAAAAATAATGGAATATTATTCATAGTATGATTTTGAATTATGTAAAGGCATGCAAAGGGGTGCCATAGCCGTGCGTGTTAAGACGTGTTCAACTCTCAATGTTGGGGGCGCTGGTTCGAATCCCGAGAGGGGGTGGTCATGTTTAGTCTACCCGTTGATAAGATCCTGGGTTCGATAAACTAATTTTAATTCTATAATGCTTATTTATATCCTATCGGATGCAATTCTATCGAACCATATAGGCAAAAAAAGGCATGCCATCTCTCTTCTCTCTCTCTTTGTATGTATATATATATAATTAAATAATAAAAATTTGAAAGAAAAAACTTTGTTTTCTTTACATGATTTAAAACCCCAAATAAAAATATGAACATCAAAAAGTATTGTTAGCAGTTAATTTGAAATCACAGCCGAATCCTTACACTTCTTGTATCCAATCCATTTATTTATGTGAATGGTTTATTCATAAAACTTATAATAAATAAATACTAATAAATGAAGTTTTGATTATCAAATCTTGTTTTTAGGCACTTCAATGAAAAAATAGAGTAAAATTTTGAGATGACTAGTTATATGTATCTGCAATTTAATACTTTTTCTAAACACGAAGGGATGATTTGTATAATGGTATTTTGATAAAAATAGGATCCTACCTCGTTTTAAAGCATGAGGCGTTGCAAAATCAATAAACATGAATTCAAATATCCATTGTTTCTATATACTACGTGACGTCACTCATTGTTTAACTTCTAAGAGAGCACGACAACATATTTTAAAATGGAAGGCACGCCGATCGTAAGATGGAGCAAATGTTTTGTTAAAAAACTTTATTTTTTAATTGTGAAAAGCTAGATTTAATGGGAAATCAATTGCAGGAAAGCATACATGCCCTATTTGTATAGAAGCTTTATCAAATTATAAAAAACTTATATATCGATATTGTATCAATTTCCATTTCATTATTTTATTTATTTTTTGGCTAACAATAGAAGCTGAATTATCATAGCCAATTTTGTGTGTTTACCAACAACAAAAAAAGCATGAAAATCACGGTATATATCTCTTCTTAAAAGCCTTAAATGGATAAGCATGGAACTCAATGAGGCATATCCCATTTCTTCGTCAATATGTAAAGAGGTATGAGAGTTTTGTTTTTAGATTACCTAAGCATATAACTTATCATATCGAATTCAATGAGTATGAATGAGTCAACTTGAATTTTAGAAAAAAGTATACAGAGTGACATAGGAATATTAAAAAATTTCTTTTACACATATTTTGACCCTATTTTGTATATATCTTAAGTGGCAAAAGGACACCGACCTATAATAATTGGATGGCGGGGAAAAATGATGAGAGCAATGTCAGCAACTCATGGGAGCTATCTTATATCCCCCCTTTTATTATGAAATATATATTATAAAAACCATAGAGATATAAAGATATAGCGAGCTTATTCCCTTCAATAACAGAGAAACATCGTTCAGCTGTCGCCATTGCCCAATATAAACAAAGTAATTTCTACTACGTCATCGTAAGTTGATCATAGAGATAGAAATATTTGTTTATAAAGGGCACAAAAACGTATTCATCTGTCATTATATCTCTATGATAAAAAACCTACGTAACAAAAATAAGAAGGAAGGAATTAATATTTTCTCTTGAGCAGTAAATGAATAAATACTGAGTGCAATATAAAAAGAGACAAGAGACCAAATAATACGCAGTGACGTCATTTTAAGGGACAATTTTTTGTTGACGACACATAACATGGGCTATTAATATTATTGGACATATGTTATATTACTGGATTTCCTTTTTTCTATTCCCAAGACTACTTAACTCTTTTCGTCACCAAGTGGAACAGGCATTTTATATCTCTTGATGTATTCAAAGAGCTTGTATTCAGTGGACTTGAGTATCCAGTTACTACATATATAGGTTTATGGACAATATTCATTTTGTTGCTTCTCTTTCTTGTTTTATCTACTTTAAGAATATACCTTTCGACATAAAAGTGAATTAACATGGGTGCTCCTCGAGTTTTTTTCTTTTATGAGTCTAGTGTGTATCCATAGGTATATGTTGGTAGCCATAAGATATTAAAACAGTATTTACTTGCTTGGGGAGTGGGCAAAAGAAAAGAGAGGAACTGACCGCTCCTTCTGCGTTTTGGGATCATTAATATTTATTCTTGGACAGGGCAAGGAAAGAGGAACAAAGAAAAGAAAAGGAACTTTGGTTGGGTAACTAATCCATTTCATTTTAAGGATATAAGATCTTGGATGAAGGAAAATGAACAATATGATGATGCATTTTATTATCATAATTTAATGGCACACATATTTGTATTTTTCTCTATTCTTTTGTATTAGTAGCGGTCGTAATAAAGACGATGATGATGGGATTTATTCCGTCTATTTTTTATCCTTTAGATTATATACATATCTGCATGGTCTAATGGGAGCATATTTCAAACTGCGCCATGCAAGTCTCCTCCTCTTCCATAATGATTTAGCTATTAATTAGAGATGAAGGGATATATGCTTGGAAAAAGGACTGTTTTATGTAAAGTTATAGAACTTAAAAACCCTTCCTGTAAGCAGATTGGTTGTTTTGCTTCCTCTTTTGAGCCAACGGTTGAATGGGAGCTTGCTATTAGAATAATCCAGACTTTGATAAAAGCAATGGATCAATTTCCGCTCCTTGAAGCTATTAAAAAAATAAAAATATAGAATTTGCAGAATGTAAAAATACTATTGTCAAACCATCCTATATAAGTTATTTAATATGATACCTATTTATGTGCATTTGCTATCCTTTGAAATATAATTTTATGCCTTCCACAAGAAATAAAGTATCCAAAGATGAAAGGGAGTGCGATAGCCGTGGATGTTAAGGCTGGGGGCGCAGTTTCGAATACTCCCGAGAGGGGATGGTCATTTTTATCTACCTCATTGATAAGATTTAATGCTTATTTATATCCTATCGGATGCAATTCTATCGAACCATATAGGCAAAAAATACTATTTGAGTATAAAATACAAACTGACAAGACATTACACTTAAATAATATGTAACTCCTTTAGCTATAGGTAAGTTCGACTGCTTAATATCTTCACTATTTTTCTTTATGTTCAAATAATTAAAAGGACTATTAATACGAGAATAAAAAGTAATTTTTAGATCTCAGAGGATACTGAACAGAAGGCTTTAATGTTCTTTTTATCTGACAAATTCCGTTAACTTAAAATAATGAGTAACAATATATGTTATGAGCTATAAAACATATAATATATTTGTATTTTCATACAGGCAGCAAATTATTTTTTAGAACCTAAAGTCTCCTAGCCCCTATATTCGAAAAATCTCAATTGAATAACTATTTTCGATATAGTGGTTTCACCGAGGTTAAAGAAACGTTTTTAGTTGTCAACGATAGAGTTAAAGGTTGATTTTATGAAAAAAGTTATCCTAATGAAGAAACGGCTCAAAGTAATAACTAAATATCTAATGATCATATGTCGTTCAAACACATTGCTAAATGACGATTCTGAAGTAAAATTAAGCAAGGCTATGGATCAAAGAATTGACCTCGTGCCTTACTCCTCTGATATCGTACTTTTCCTACATTGTGTATTTATTTTACTACCGTCATGCGTTTTTATTCAATTATGAAATGAAAGATTCATTTTTAATTTGATGAAAAGTGCTTTGGAAATGAACCTAGCTAAAGATTCTTTACACTCAAACAAACTAGTAACTTTATCTAGGTGTAAAACTAAAATGATTTGGATCTGACACAACCATAAAAACCTTTTTAATTTTGCTCATACTTTTTTACGTATTTTTGTATGTTATAAGTAAGTCTCAATAATATTTATATTGTTAATATAATGAACGCCAAAAGAAAGCCTTTACTAATTTTCTTAAATCGGGATATAAAATGAAATATTGCAAAATAGAATCTTCTTCAATATATGATAATGATCAAAGTTGTGACCCTCAATAGTTTTCAACTTCCATGAATATAAATACAATCTACATTAAGTGCATAAAGAAGAACAATTGTGTATTTGAATGTAAATATATAGAGTTACTCTATTTATGGTCAATATATGGTTATTTATAGCTCTATGATCTATGTGGGCACACGAAAATATGATGATAAAATAAGTATACCAGCATACCGATGACACTGCAGTAGATATTTTTATTACTATATGTTGCAACAACTCATAAATCTTGCTACTATTAGCACTATAAGCAGCACGGCAACGAGGGACATTTCCATTCTGTATATAAATTCTCACTTAATCCCTGAGTCAGGGTGAATAAACATCAGTAAAACGTAATTATATATATATATATATATATGATAAGTTTATTGACCTCAAACTAAATTTTATAATTCTTTGAACTCTGACACCCCTGTTATTTAAAATTATACATTATATGGAAGTTGTCTGTTGAAGTTTTATTACTGAACGTTACCAAAATAGAATCATCAGTCTTACGAGCCAAAGGTTTCCTCCTACCTCTGTTCTTTAGGATACTTTTTATTTAAGTCAACTGCACGGAATTTTGAATTTTTGTTTCAATTCATTTGGAATTCAGCCCTTGCAAGATAAAATATTTATATTCCTTTTGGAATATGAGCACTTATTAAAATGTATGTAATAAATAAACTTCTTCAACAATGAATAAGTTTTTAATTGTGAATTCCAAAATATAGCTTTTGCAAAACATTTGTATAAGCTTACACGTGTGTATATAGGCCACCCCTCTGCTAATCACATCACCTAAGCATTGGCTTAATACACATCATTATCATCAAAATCTTTAATGATATAGCTTTGTAAAAGTATTTATTTTTTAGAAGGTAGGATCCAAAAGAGGTCCAATACGTAATTGAATTAAATATTTCGTATCATATTCTCTATAACACAAAAATACATTAATCTTTTTTAAATTACAAAATCAGATATGTAACCAAGTATCAACTGCTATTTTTGTGGACTCGGACAGAGAATCCTTCGGTACTTCGCCACTGTAGTGGCTAAAAAACTACTTTATTACTCAATCCCTTGACAAAACAGGAATAAATATGTATCATTCAAAGGATTGTTATCGCAGATCCTTTGATTGTTACCATCTATTACAAAAAACATCCCGTAGCTTTACCGTGCGTCTTTTTATAACAAGGTTTTTGACAGAATGTCCTTCTGCTAAATGACACGCCCATTGCCTTAATTAACGCCCAGGAATGGTGGTGGCATTGACAACATTTCAAACTAAGCTACGTCTCTTTTTTTCGTATACATCTACATATTAGCATACTGCATTTATTAGCATTAATTAGGATCATTATTTCTACAATACGAAAAAAGGTATCTTGTATCCTTTGGAGTCTTGATACAAATAATTAATCTGTTGAAAAAAAAATCATCTTATTTCCTTTACAAGGGTACAAGGAAAAACCGAGGCACTTCTTGATTGAGTGTTTGTATGTAGTCCAAATTGTAGGGTACTCGTTCACTATTTTTACAAGGATTTAATTTAGTATCAAAACCATGAGAATTTGTCTTCTTTCATGACAAAATTAATTTCATAACTGTAAAAGTACAGCTTCACTAATACAATTTTCGATCAGCTAAAGTTGCCCCCTCTCCTCAAATCATTTTACAAGTATTATTGAATACTTATATATAAAACAATTTGCTATTTATGTAATTAAATATTTGATGGAAATATAGTTGTACTTGGTACAACAAAAAATAAATCCATATTGATCCTTGCCAGGAATTCCAAAGAAATTACAATTACTTTATTTCCATAGAAAATACAGCATCCTTCAATATTGTCAGACAAATGACAAGACTCTGGTCCCATTATACAATTGACTTTGCTTACAAATAGTTTCAAAGATTTTTTGTATTTATTTCAGACAAGTAATAGTGTATTATAACCCATACATATATAAATATTTTCGTCAAGAAAACTTATATACTTAACTAATGAATGGTCCTTCACAACAATAAAATAAATGTCTCTTCCAATCAATATGCTATAGTTATTGACGTTTATAAATGTTATTTTGTATATAAAATACTTTATACTATTTTAATAAATAAGTAAAAGTCATGCTTGTAATAATATAAATAAATAACTAATGTATTTATTTCGTTTCTCGTATTAATGTTTTTATATTTAACTTATTAACTTTTTTAACTAATAATTAAAAGAGAAGACTAAATCACCATAAATAAAATAAATAAATAAGAGTCTCTATTTAAGTCATTTGAACCTAATCCATTTATTATATATTATTAATATTTTTTAAATGCTATTTATATACAATATTTTTTAGCTGATGACAAAATGACTTCACTTAAAAAAAGAAAAAGTCTTAAAAATGACTGTTAAACTTAGGTACTTTTGTAAATAAAGTAATATTAAAAAACCTCTTCAACTAAAATACTCTTGTATTAACATTAAAATGTCCCACAGATATCAATATAGTTTAATACATTTTTTATTAGCTCAAACAAGGAATGGTTTAAAGATGAAAATAATATTTAATCAATAACAAAAAGAAGTTCTTATCTTTGAAAACTTATTTTTGCCTTTAAAACAGCAAACGTTTTATTGAAATGTCGATTTAATATATGAAATCTTTCAAATAAAACAATTTTTTTATAGTCCAAAATAAAATTTATACGAATTAGAGGGAAAAAACTAAACGTGGATTGAATTGTGATTCACTCTAAATGTTGAGGACACAGCTTCGACTCCTCTCGATAGAGGAATGCCAATATTGATCGATTTGGTTGTAAAGATAATCAATTCAATGGACTAAATATCATCATAGATATAACTCAAATACGGATGAAATTGGAAAATGTGGGGGACACGCCTTATTTCAAGAGGTGTACACGATACAAAGAGATGTCTTGACTAATGGTTTATATTTTAGTATGCCTTTTTAAATTGATATATTGGTACCATTCAAATTATATTTTTCATCTACCTGGAGGGTAGCATGCATTTGGATGAAATCAAATGGTAATTCCTTATGGTAGCCCTTGTATATGTGTACCTAAATTACAATAAATAGTTATATTTGATCTTATGTCACCATGCCATACATTTTTAAATCATTATATTGTTTGCATATATGTATACTTATATCTGTATAATACATGTTTCATAATTTCATCTTCATTGAAACACATTTAATTTTTAAAACGTTCAAAATAGACAATTGTCTTTGTTTTAAAGTATAATTAAGTTATTGCCTAATAAGAAAATATTACCGCTAAGGGAAGATTACTTTTATATTCTTAAGTAATTAAGAAATATGTTATAATATATGTAACTCAATAATTAAAGAAGAAAATTTATTCGTATAAACAAAATATAAATTAAAATATTGTAATATATCCTTTATAGGCATGTATAAGTATTTTTAAGAGTCTGCAGTATATAATGTATATATATATATATATATATCTTGATCCATAACGTATTTTGTATCTTTTAATGAAGGTCTCAACACTTATTTATGAACTGATCCTCACCAGATTATCCTGACCTCCCAAAGCATATGTTTTTTCTCTGCAACTCATTGTCTAACCAGACTGGGTTTCAGCTTTAACTTTTATATTCCTTGTAAATAAATATAATTAATTTTTTTATAATGCCCAACCTAGGAAATATATGGCATATATTCTCAGTCCAGTCCTTCAAGTATCAATATCTTTGAATGCATTTAAAAGCACAAAGATGCATTGTGTAAAATGATCCTCTACATTTTCTAAAAGTTCTTTCATATTATGTCAATGTATGGTATACCTATTTATATAAACCAATTTAATTAATAATATAGGTATGTGTATGTAGGGTTTTATTATGGTTCACCATATAAGAAAAAGGAATTGTATCATATTTTCACGGTAATGGTTTTCAATGCAAAAAAAGTCACTTATAGGATTTATAAAATATCAAATTGGATTGAATATTTATCACACATTACCATTTTTATAAATTATATACTTATCGTTATTATATTGATTTGTTATCAATAAATGTTAGAAATATTTTAAATTAGTTATGTGCGTATTCTATAAGTTTGGAGAGGTTTGGGAAAGCTTTTGTGAGTAGAATTGAAGAAGTACTGAAGAAAAACATATCTTTTATAATGAATGTTTAATTTATAATTTTCAATACTGCCTTCAATTGAATAAATTCTAAAGTTTTTTTTTCATCTCATATTACTAACTGAAAGAACTATATATTTTTAAATTAAGTTAAAATACAAGATCTTTTAGATGTATCACTCTATATTACTTTGAACAAAACTCTGTCTATATTTATCCTTATATAGCTTTCATTTAAGTGCATTTTAAACTTGTTTTTCCTCCTTATTTAGAGTGATTAGCCTATACAACTATATATTAAATTTATGTTATAATATAAGAAACACTTGATGACCTGTTCTATATTTTTGAACCTAACCTTGTCAAAATAACAATTATAATTAAAAGGTTCGTTAAACCACTTATATTTGAAGGAAACTTTTGTATATACATATATAAAATGTTTCTATCCAGTTGATAACCAGATTAGTGGATGGTGACTCTTTAATCAAATCTACCCTTCCATGATATACCTACATTAGATTTTGGGACATATTGAGGTCGTCCATATGATGGTCCTTGGGTGATATGGGAACCCTTCAGTATGGGTAGGAGGGCTCAAGCCATTTCGCCAATCCCCCCTAGGAAACAACCATCCCATGGTTGACACCAATATGTTCCAAAACCTAATATAACCCATGATATGGATTTATAGCCCTGCATGGTATGAGGACCCAAGCCATTTCGCTCATCATCCTGAGCAACGGCCACCCCTTGGTCATAAGTTTTATATAAACCTGTATTGGTATGAGGACCCAAGTCGGTCTGCCCTTCATTTTGAGCACCCCATTGCCAACCCAAATATGTCCTAAAACCTTTAAAATGCCTACATATGACGTAATTAGCCCAGCTATATAAAATAAAATAATATAAAACTCATGTAATTCTTTGAAATGGTTGATGAATGAAGTTATTGAAGGGAATAGTGTGTGTAATCGTCTTTATTTTTTTCCAAGAAACATCCTAGCACTCAGCTAGTCAGGGATGTCAGGAATCTTTTAAAAAAAGTGATACAATGTATAAATATATATAAAACTATATTAATTGAACAAATACTAAAATATAAAATATAATTAAAAGCAAAAGGTTTTTTCGAAGAACAAAAAAACCCTTAAATTTAAAATAAAAATAATAAAAATATTTAAAAAATACTATCGTCTGCTATATAGGTAGTATATAGGGGCACATTTTTCCAAAGACTTAGCAGCTACATATGCTTCCCTCTTGGTTTTGGCGTTGCGAAGTTTAGGGCTACTGTTCCAAATAGCTGCAGCACTGGTGACAAATGGGGCCACTGACTTAGGGAGAGGATCGGACATGGCCGACAGTCCGAGAACGAGTCGATCTGACCCCACTTTGAAAATTTGGCATTGTAAAAGTTTCACAGTGCCATATTGGTAGCTTTTTTCCTGGCCTTTTATTTTACAGCTCAGTAAGGAAAATTATGAAAAAGACCATAAAAAACTATAAAGCAAATATATATTAAATTAAACAAACATAAAATATTTTTTAAAAATAAACAATCATAAAGTAGGTACATTCATATACAAATATATATATATATATATATACGTGTGTGTATCAAAAAACGTGATCACTTTTTCTGAGATTTTTTTTTTTTTGAGATTCTTTTCTATTAAAAAACGCCTTCTCTTTTTTGGAGATTCGGTTCTATAAAAAAACGTCTTCACTTTTTTGGAGATTCTTTTCTAAAAAAATCTTCACTTTTTTGGAGATTATTTTCTAAAAAAACCGTTTTCACTTTTATGGAGATTGTAAAATGTAAAATGCATGGATCAAGAACGATCAGAAAGAGATGCTTGTGTTGTTAAAATTGCTATTCTTCTCACCGAAATGTTTTTGGCATCTCAAAAGCCGCACGTGAAGTGATGTTTTATTGCATCATGGCAACTGCTTGTTTCATTACTACCTGTTCTTTTCTTTCAACCAATCATGTTTCAAACATATCACCTTTTTCCAATCCGTTTTAAAGAAGAAAAAAGGAACTCGTAATGTCGGCCTAACAATGTCTTTTACTTCCTAATTTTTTTAGGCAAAAATCCCAAAGAAGGATTGATTGAAGGATAAAAATACGTTTGAATTATTCCTACTTCATTTTGTATGAGCCTTAGTATATATAGGTACATACCATAATGAGAACTCCCTAACAAGATACCTAAATCACACATACATACTGTTAATAATAATAATATGCAATGCAAGTCCCTTTGAGCATGCATGTAGGTGGGCTATTCATTCATATTGAGCCAACATCACTTGTAATATTCACTCCCTCATTTATGATTTCATAACTATCCATGTTTCGCATCAAGCTTAGGTAGCAGAACTGTTTGAATGGGAACATGATGCCTCCATCCTTGCTGACAAACCTGATTTTGAAAAAAGAGGAAATTATTACCACCAGAGACCACACCCTTTCTTTAAATCTACACCCATGGGGAAACCTTCTCATGGCTGGGGTATTCAATACACAAATCAAAACTTACGGGCAAAACAATAAAATAAATGCATGACTAAAACTGGTTTGTTATCAATGTTTTTAACTGACCTACTCATTTATACATTGTCATTTATATGTGTTTTTTTTTCATGGCAAAGGACTTAATTCTATTAATATAATACAAGAATATAAAATATAAATTGATATAAAAAGGGAGAGATTTGTGTTTGTTAAAAACATAAATAAACCTTATTGTTTAAAATTAATATTCCCCGTAGGACCATAAAAATTCTATTAACTTTTAAATCTTAAACCATATTAAAAGAAGAACAAAACATATATTTTCTTATATTAAAAGCTAAGATTCTCTTTTAATTTTCTTATAGTTTTCATAATAATTATGATGGCCTTGGCGTAGTGCAGAGAAGTTGATGGGAAGTATTACACGAGTTTTGATTCGTTATCCCAAGCATCATTTGATACTTTGTCCTTTTGAGGAAATTTTACAACACCAAGGGAGCCAGGGGAATATGACATTTTGCTCTCCTCTGAAGTGGAAAATAAAATCTTCTGGATACAAAAGCTGACTCTTT
>CP045890.1:6790000-6879226 GCA_013387185.1 Caligus rogercresseyi | reverse complement strand
ACTAAGCTTCCTTAAGTGTATCAGAAATGACCGTCTGCGTTATCCGCGGAATCAAATGGAAACTTTGGCTGGAGGAAAACAGGAATAAATTAATTGTGGCTCCACAAAACTAAATCAGAAGTGAAGTCCCTCAAGAAAGTTACTTTACACAAACTAAGAAAGAGTTCGTTTAGAAAATGTCTACTATGGATTATTTTGACACCCCAGTCACTCATCAAATAGCTGATAATTCAAAACTAATAATCGAACGTGCTCAATTCAAGTCAAGCTCTGCGCCAGATTTTGAGTAACAATATTTGTCTGAGCGAAAAGTGCTTAAAATTCAGAACTCATAAGTAGTCATGATTTTATTGCAATTTCCAAGCACGAATTCCATTTCTTATTTAAAAGTGTTTACGGTGGCATCACCGTATTTTTAGTCAATAGCCCGATTGAATGCTATAAACACTTTTATAGTCGTTTTGTGTGGAACAAGATATATGCTATACAAAGTATGCTCATATTGCCTAGACAGCTGGCATTTCGCTTGCCGGCATTAAAAACCAACGGAAAGCAGGAATAATATTTATCACTAGGGCCGGGCAAATCTGGAGTAAAAAATAGCTTAAAAGCCCTAATATCTGGAACAAAAACCTACGAAATATGCGGAAAAAATGATAAAATATGTGAATAAGTATGCGAAATATTTTTTTGCGTTGCCTCTGTTTTTATGATTCATCAGAATGAATCAGCGGTTAGTAAATAATTGTGTAAGCACCTAGCAACAGCTATATAACATAAAATTATGTATTATGCAAAGAGGACCCATGTGGTGTACACGAATAAAAGGAGCGCCTGAACTCTTACAAACAATAAAATGCACACGGTCGACTGTCCAATACTTCCTTACATTTGTCAATCCGCGAGGCTAAAAATGAGCTAAATGTGGGTGCAAAATATAGAAAATAACAAAAATGCGAATAAACTACGAAATTGCAAAATATGATAATCATGTAAAAAACGTGTTTTGGTTCCAGATTTTATTCACATATTTTTTGCCCAGCCGTAATTATCACAATATATTTTGGATGGCATCAAAATAATAATGTGAAAATAAATAAATTATTTTTTCTTCAAGTTAATTTTTAACTTAATCATATTTATTAAATTAAATGAGAAAAAAATTTCTACTTCTCAATCCAAAGATATAAATTTTGTATCTTAATAAGATAAAAAGGAAGGGAAAATAATAATGTCATTCCTAATGAACTGCTTGTGTCTTTGTTCCTCCTAAGGATTTAAATTAATGAAGCAAGTATTACCAAGTAATAAATCAAAAGGATTTGATTAATAAGGTCGTATATACACGATCAATCTTCATCAATTTAATGAAATTAAATAATAACATATTCATACTTTAGTATGTTTTGCAGACATTTATGTGTATTTCTAATTAATCATGTTTGGAGAGTTATATCGTTTATTTGTTAGCTCTATATTCAAGTTAGTTTATGCAGATAAGGACTTTATAAAATGTATTATTTAGAGAAAAATAATAACAATGCAATATTCATGTATACATTTAGACCAAGTAAAATTGGCATCGCAATATTTATTTTTGAAAAAATAATCGATAATATTGTTAAGAATATTGCTTAAGAATGGATATAGAAAATTCGTGATAAATAGTTTGTTCGTCCTAAAGAAGTCCTCGATCTTGTCTGGTCCACAAAAATGATAATAATGAGTATATAGTATCGCTTAAAAAAAAGAACCAATGAATTGCTCGATTATTTGATATGAAACTACATATAATTTATTTTTGTTTTTATAGAACTTTCTCTTTACATCCTTTATATATTTTATTGTAATTTTTTGCAACGTGTAAAGAGACAAATTGCATAATAATAGGTTGAATTACCCCCCAAAATATAAAATAGTACATTTTTTATCGTGTTGGTAGGAGTGTGACGGTGTCATGTTGTGTTCGTATCGACAGAGAGATACACGTAGATTTTATGTAGTATATAAATATAATTATATTTTAAGTAAGTATTAGGGAAATAACTCATACATATTGGTGTTATTATCCCTCAACCGAAGGGCCCTAAGGTTCCACCGTCAGTTTATTTCATATTGGGCTTATACATTCACCGCTAATAGGAAATTGGGTTCCGCTAGTTAAAAATGATGCAGGTTTACAAGCCCATGGCCCATTGGGTTCAGAAGTATTATTTCATATTGGGATAACACATCTACCACAATTGTTGCATATGCGAGTTCAAAACCATCCATCCAATAGCAATAAGAAACTCAAAAGACACTTGGCTCATGATTTGAACCATAATATGCCGTAAATGTGACAGGCAGAGCGTTTGAATTCCCCATATGCCTCATTTTTAAGAAGTAAAACTCAAGGACCACGATGTGGTGAATGTGCAATATGACAGTATTGTGACATGCGGAAAACTGGACCCATTTAAGTTGGGTTGCTACCTTAATATTAATTATTTTCGTCAAATGAAACACATAAAAAGACATAAATGTACATATTGACCATAGATAGACAACAGTGTTTTTAATGTTTAATTATATTCGGCTTAAAAATAAGTTAGTTAATATAATGAAAAAACTATTATGCGATTAAAAATTTAAAACTTTGAACAATCCATGCTCATAATGTAATCCGTAGAAAGTAAGCGATCAAGCAAACTTTTTTCTACAATGAGCTTACAACCAAAATAATTATAAAAGAAGTTTTACTATTTAACCAAATATTTATGAATTTAAGTAACCTAACTTTATTTACGTGGGATAATAAATTTTGTCCAATCTTCCTTGATTGAACGAAATGTATATAGATAACTGAAATGAGATCTTTGAATCGAAATTTGGCCTTACTGATTCTATGACACATCTAGATTGTTTGATTTGGAGTTTTTTGAAACGGTCACTTTATGATGAGTACTATTTACAAATACGATTCTTCAAAAGTATATGAAGTGTAGAAGTAAGTGAAAAAATTAATTTTTCCACGGCAGAGGTCTTTTTTTAAATTCATATAATACAATAATATAGAATACAAATTGATATAAAAGGGAGATATTTGTGTTTGGTAAAAACATAAATAAACATTATAGTTTAAAATTAATATACCCCGTAAGACCTTATAATTCTATTGGCATTAAAATATTAAAACGTAGTAAAAGGACATGATAAATATCTTTTTTATAGTAAAAACTAAGATTCTTTTTGAAATTTATTATAGTTTGTATAATGAGTACTATTTTTAAATACAATTCTTCGTGAGTAAATGAAGTGTAGAAGAAAGTGAAAAAACTATTTTTTTTCATGATTAATAAAAGTATTAAAAATTGGTCATTCAAATTATTTCCTTCCATTCAAGGTCCTGGTATGAACTCATAACTCATGAAGAGTAGCTAAATTTGGTCAATTTCAACGTGATGCCTATAACTTCTTGGAATTTTAAGAACTTCTGACCCTTCTAAATCATGTTATTTTATTTTTTTATTAGCTAAATCATTGTAGCAATATATCAGCATATTAATTTATAAATAATAAGCGTTTTTTGATATAAGTTTGGTGAACATTTACAATGGTTGCCAGATTTTTTATATTTATTATTATTTATTTTTTATTCAATTGTTGCCGGATTTCATATACAAATTTAGATGAGATGAGAGCTTATGGTGATCATTTGAGTTATCCATGTACATTTCGTTCAATCAAGGGAGATTGACCAAAATTTGTTGTTCTGGGTAATATATAAATAATAATAACAATACAAAATCAATCATCCAACTTTATTTCATAGATGCTAGAAGAGTACTTTTGTCTCCTCTAGCTCCTTGATTTCAAATGATTCAAAGTGAGTAAAACCAACATTTATCTACATCATGTGAGACTAACATCAAGCATAAAAACTTTATTACGGGGATGTTTCAAATCTTAACCAAGTCTATTTGAAGTACATGTCAGCTGAATCAATTAAATAAACAATGTTACATCAAATGGTACCTATTTGTATATTATACTGTAGTATAGCGACTATGAATACATTGACAAATATAAATGTTCTTGTGGGTGAGGTCTTATTTTGGAAAATTAACTAGATATCTGGACCTTAGAGAATATAAAGTGCCGAAGCAACGATGATCTGGTTCTTTGTTTGCTCTTTATTGTTGGAGGAGAGCCAGCGACAAACACCTCGATATTCAGCTCTACCCTACGTTGCCTTGACACTCTATGGTCACTCGCCCCTTGGATGTATGTTGACTATTTTTGTATTCTATTTTGTTTGTGTGTGTTTTTTTATATGTTTGTTTTACAGTTTTATTTTTTTCTTATTATTATTCCCTCCTACTTTTTTTTTTTTGCCTATATGGTTCGATAGAATTGCATCCGACTGGATATAATAAGCATTATAGCGTTTAAAATTAGTCTATCGAACCTAGGATCTTATCAATGAGGTAGACCAAAATTGACCATCCCCTCTCAGGATTCGAACCTGCGCCCCCAACATTTAGAGTTGAACACGCCTTAACACGCACGGCTATCGAGCTCCCTTGTACTTTGACATATTTTTATTATTTTCATACTGTTTCTGAAATATTAACAGTCTGGCGCATATTTTAACAGTGTAAAATGAACGCTCGTAATTATAAAATAAATATAATGAAAAAGTTTTGTTGCCAGAATAAAAGTGTCTTCCGATCGGATGTTGGGATCCTTGGAAGGGCAAAGCATAGGTCATTGCTTAGTTTAAAAAAAGTTTTTATATTAAGGATGACTGGTGCCCCGAAAGGATTCACCCCAATAACTGGAACCATTAGCTTCAACTATTGGTAAACGTATTACCTTGTGGCGGGACTATAACCTACATAGATTGATGATCTATATAACACTCAAATTGACCCACTTGTTTTGTTTAAAGCATCGGCATCTCCTTTTATAGCATAAAGAGCTATTCAAAAGGGGGGGAAATGGCTGTCAATTATCTTTCACAAGTGATATATAGATGTCGTAACGAGGCCTAGGTCCCTCATCGGTGGAGGTTTGACCAAAATGTCCAATATCATTCCCAAGATATACATAAAATCATTTATTGATATAACCAAGTTCCCACAAAGAGAATGGAGGAACTCAGTAACAAGTAGTGAACTATTTTATAGGCTAATGTTTGGAACAAACCTAACAAACAACTCTATCAGGTCATTCTCTGAAGGTTGGGCTTCAGCTCATAGAATTATTTGAAACTATGTACCTCTATATCATAGTGATTCGACGGTAGACGTTATTCATCAAAATGTCCAGAAACCATTTTTCTTTAAAAACTTGAATATTCCGGCTTCTTTGGAAGAAAGAGCTATTGTCAATAAGGCGCTATCAGTTCATTTATCTCAGCTTATTCATCCTTTCAATGAAGGGAGATTTAAATATCCCCTCTTCCGAGCCGCAAATATGCACCTAACTCTTTGTCCGTGGCATTTAAAAATGTCAATTCTGAATGTTCGTGAGGAAATGCAACGTATAACAGATGCTTTCGTTAAAGCTCTTGAACTACCGAGTAACTGGAGACTAAGAATTGAACGTTCTATGAAGGGAATTCATGTCAGGAGAAAATTCACGGCCCAGCTGCAAGTGGCCTCTATTTGTATGGTATTTAGCTCACGTTATAAAGACTGCGGCAAATTATATATAATAATACCATACATGCATTTCTGGATTTCTCAGTAATATCTATTCTAAAAAGATTAATTGTAATAAACGTAAAAGGAATGGGCAATGCCAATGAAGGCATAATTTAAGCTGTGGTCCTCTTTGGACTGTCAAACGGGAAAATAATCGATCTAACGTCTCTAAGGCAATCGATTTTGTAGTTTTAAATGCTAAGGTAAGAATTGCGAGCAAATTAACTTCGATTGAGCTTTTAAGTCCCCAGGATCTCCGTGGAATTATCCTCGCAGCTGCCACCAGATATGGAGCTCACTCTCAAAATCCCATCCGTAACCGACAACTCGTGGACACTTGCGAAATCAAGTATTTCCTAAACAAGTCTCTCAGCCATATTAAGAAGTTATTAAAATTTTATTAGCTTTATCAATTATATGTTTTACGCTAACTGTTTTTAATATTATTATACTAATTTTAGTTTGTTATTTAACTAAGTTTGTTATACCATAGTGATATTATTGTATTTATTTAATCTAAGTTGTTTATTTGGCTCGTTCTTTTGATGTTGTATTAATTTAAGACTAAAATGTCTTATTATGTATTTTGTACGCAACTACTTTGACTTTTATATAAGAACTGAAATACAGGGAAAAAAGTGTATGATTTATTCTTATAAAATTTAAAAGTACTCCTTAAGAAGGTTTTTGCTCCCAAAAACAAAACAACAACGCCAGTGAAAGATAACTATAGTCTAAATGACCCTGTTTTCATAACCTCCTTGGCTACAGTCTCATTATCAAAAGTATTTTTAAGAATTATTCGTCAACATCTACAAAAACAACTTATAATAATTAACCTCAAAATGAATGATTTCATCGCAAGTCCACATTTGATAAGACATATCAAATTCTCAGCTTCCTGAAACCTTTAAATGGATTTTAATTCGTGTATTGGAGTCTCTTCGTGGTTTCGAGGAAAGGAGAAGATAATAATAAGGGGAAGCAATGACCTTCACGGGGATGGGGTTGACAGGGATGCTTCCTAGATATTTATTTGTTCATAAATTAAAAGAGATTTATGCCTCCCGTCACAGTACTTGAGCAAGGAGCCTTGTAGGAAATTATTTGTTCTTATCATTAAAATAAATGCACACACACAAATTGCTTTGGAATTTAAAATGCTCCAAATAATATGTTAATTGTGAATCATTCATTAAAGCGAAGAAAAGAGAAGGGACTCAGTTTGAGAGGAGATAAATGCTTCATAGTTTGGGCTAGCAAAGGGGGTCCTTTTATAAGAACATGATTGGTTGATTGTAAAGAATAGTGATTTCTTTTTAAATGCAGCTGACATTATACAATAATGCATCATTGCACTTGTGGATGTTGAGGTATTTGAGATATCAAAGAAAATAATATTATCCTTAAAAACACATTTGTCTTTTCTCATGGATTATTACGAATTTGCGAATCCCTTGAATCGAATCCTCCGATATCACCTATTAATATTACAGAGCAAGTGCTCATACTAAGGATAACAATAAATAATATTTTTCATTATCGTATATTTGACCATAAAAAGAAAATTTTATGATCAACTGGGAAAATGATGTACATTGATGCGTTTGCACGAACGGCCTTAATGTTATCCCTATTCATAGTAAACGTGTGACTGATCCATGTAATATCTATCATTTAAGTAGACTTTTGAATGGAACGGAAAATTGAAAGGCAATACTTGGCATATATCAGGCGTGTAGCATCCACCAATGCATATGCATTGGGCCACGAGCCATCAGAAAAAAAGATAACGAATAAGGAAGCAGAAAAAATATACTATCATTTTTATAACAACATGAGATTCGTAATAATTATTAAATATATTTTTTTAATTCAATGACTGCTATGGTGTCTCTGTCTCACTGTCTATCTTTTTTTGCTGGGTAAAATGTTTATGACTGACTAAATGCAGAATGCTCTCTCCTCTCTGCTACAACAGTCAGCTGACTCCACCTGCGCATCACGTGAAGGGGCGGGCCCTGCCACTATGAGACGATTTATCCGGCGCGAAAATTTTCGAGATCTTTTACTTAATGGAACTTCTACCATTACTTTGGAAGGTCTCGATAGTCCACCAATTCATCTTAAGCGCGGCTGTAGACAGAGATGTCCCTTAGCCCAGTTCTGTTCGTGGCTGCAATTGAAGAATTTGCTCAGAGATTAAAATACAAATATTCAGGCTTTGGAATTAATTTTTAGAGTGTTAAATTAGTTCCCTCAGTTCTCTACTTTGTAAACACTTTACTCAAAATTGCCCTTTGGGTGATAGAGGAAGAGGACTCTTGGCTCCAGAAACTATTCCACTAAAGTTATCTTCCATCCCTGAAGAGATCTAAAAAACAAAAAAAAATTTGTTTCTTCGGATGCAAGATATGGAGCCTTTGCCCTCAAGATTCCACATTCTAAGCAAGTGACGCTATGGGGCTTTGCCACGGATATCGTCAAAGTTTTTCCTCAGTGGTCCTGTCATTTTTACTCTCGTTTGAGACTCATTGTTAGAAGTTATAAGAGGACTTCAAATGACATCATCGAGAGAGCCGTGCAATAAAAGATGTTGTTATATACTATTTACAAAATTTGTTTTCTCTATTTCGTGTTACTCACTTCCACTAAATATAATTTAGATTATGATGTTTAATGATGTGATGGGTCTTGCTTCAGAGGGTTAATTTTAAACTACAATGTTTATTTATGATTTTATTATCACACCCCCTCTTGCTCTTTTTATTTATTATTGTATATATTATGTTATGTATGTTTTTTAAATAAATGACCCATTAAAAAAATTACGGAATCTAACCAAGCCATTTGAAAGAGTATTTTCTTATTGAAAAACAACTGAGCTGATCAGTCCTGTATTATTCACCATGTCTGGCCCAGGAGAAGCATATAAGCGCTAAAGTGGCAGCCAGAAAAGAAAAGATAGAAGAGACTGAAAAATTGCCAAGCTAACCAAATTAAGGGATTCATAAATGGCTAACAACTCGTTACAATGAGTGCATATCATTACAATGAGTGTGAGAAGGACCTGTTCAAAATGCTGATCAGAAGTCCTTTCAGCCATTCTCCTTTTCTTGGTTACTATGATGATATTTTAGGGATATTTCGGAAATCCTTTCATAAGGTGGATCCGAATGTAGAAGACATAAGACAGAATCCAAAAACAGAGGATCGCAGGAATTGTTAGAGGTGAAGAATGCAACGAGCTGTATCGGAATACTGAGCACTACAATGATATGCACTGATATACAGATATCACAATTTAATTTCCATTATGGTTCGGTCTTTGGTAAACACAAATATTTAGGAATGATGAGAATGTTAAGTCCCAGATTCATCTCTATGTATCTTGGTTAAATCCACGACGTTTTGAACAAATGGAGAATAATTTCATACCTTCTTCCAGTGAAGAAATATGCATGAAGGATTCATTTTTTAATTCAGCATGTTTGAATATCAATATTAACGCAATAGGTTGGACTCTGGAGAGAGGAAAGTCAATATGATCAACCTTATGTAGGGTTTGAGGTGTGTTGGACTAAACTTAATGGTAACAACTTGTTCATATCCAAACGAATACTTGAAGCTTGGGATCGAGGGCATGCAACTGGAGTGGTTCAAGTCATACCTCTCTGGCGGATCACAGCGTGTGGTGTGGAATGGCGCCGAGTCCGACTTCCTGAACGTTAAGTATGGTGTGAGGCAAGGTTCCATCCTAGGTCCGATCCTCTACCTTGTCCTGGTTGCGGACGTCACCTCCTGCGTTGGCATTGGAGACGAGGAAAATAGCAGTTACGCGGACGATTTCTTCCTATGGGCTGTCGGTGATTCCCTTGAGGAAGTTGGGCTCTTGTTAGAGACGAAAGCGGATGCCTTCTCTAAATATGCAGGGGGGAATGGTCTCGTCCTTAACGCCGCCAAGACCCAATTCATGATTGGGGGCAAAGCCAAGAAGAAAGACACTTCAGCCTTCACCATCAGGGTTGGGGGCGTCGAGTTGCACCCATCCGATGAGATTGAGTTCCTTGGGGTCAAGTTCGACTCAGACTTCACCACCGCACCCCACAATGTCTACGTGGTAAAGGCAGCAAAACAACGGGCAGCACTCATCTCAAGGTTGGCCGTTCATATTCCGAGAGGAAAATACCTTCGGCAACTGGCCAGGGGGCTTATGGTTGGTAAGCTCTCGTATGCAGCCACGGTCGTGACGACACCTAGGTTTGATAAGAATAAGGAGCCGGATGCCGCACACAGGGCCGTCCAGGTCGCCATCAATGACGTGGCAAGGAGCATCGCCGGTTGCAGGAGACGGGACCACATTCGGATCGAGGATCTCCTTAGGAGTGCAAAAATTCCCTCCCTCAACGAGATAACCGTCATGGCTGTGGCAGTAGAGACCTGGAAGTGCTTCCACTCCAACGATGGGGGATGTGGTGCCAGAAACCCCATTGGCGATCTCGTCTTCCCAACCCCAAAGAGACCGACGAGGTCTACGACTTCGGTGGCGTGTCCATTAAGGGGCGGCACAGACACATTTGCGTCCCACGCAGTGTCTGTGTGGAACAATTTTGAGTCCCTGAGGTCGGCCAGGACACTAGCTGCGGCAAGGGACGTAGCCAGGACCATTGGCCGCAGTACCCCAATTTAGGGGGATTTATTTATTTATTTTAGTATTTTTAATTTTATACGTGTTTTTAATGTTTATATATATATGTGTGTATGTGTTTATACACAGGAATGATTTGTTTTTTAATATTTTTTTATATTTTATATTATTATAGCTAAAACGGACCAGCAAATAGCTGATTATTTAAATCAAATAAAGGATTACACACACACTATTCCATTGAACAAATAGGAATAAATCAACAATATTTTTAAATTGAAATGCTTGTGTAAGTTTTTTAATGTGTCTTCTGTCTTTCTTAATTATTGATTTTCTACTGTAAGCTAGAATATTCTACTTTGTCTGCTATAATTTTTACTTAAAATTAAAACATTTAACCATAAAAAGACAAAAATGGTTATCTTATTGGGTGTATATATATATATTATATATATGTATATATATTGTCATTTTATTCATAATTTGGATTTATATATATACATATATATTATTATCAAAACTGTGAATAAAAATAACTAAATGTAAAAATCGTATGGTTGGTTCATATTGTAATAAATTTGAGGTAAATGTTGAAACTAATTGTGGCTTCAAGGAATGTTTTTTTATATTTGGCATATTTCACATTCAGACTTGTACTATGAAGTGTAGGAATTACTACTAGAAGTAGTAGAGTTTTTTTAGTAAATATGTTCGAAGTATAACATTTGAAGGTATGGTTTAACGTGAAATTTGTGCAGCGCAATATATAAATACATGCTACCACTTATAGCCGTCTATAAAAAAAACTTTTCCTCATCTAGTTCCTCTACTTCATATGTGATGCTGCGTCCACACCCAATTCACTGATGAATAGCTTTTATATAAAATATTTCCTTCTTCGACTCTGTCACCATCAGTTACATTTTTGTTCACATTCAAGATGAAGGTAGAGTAGCTTTAAATATTAATTGACTCCATTATCTATCTAAGTAACATATTTTTTTTTCTTCTTTCAGTCTTTCATTGCTCTATCAGCAATCTTGCGCTTGCCCTTGCTGATCATCCAACTCCCTCTTATCACCCAGCTCCATCCTACAAGCCAGCCCTTACCAACCCGAACCAGTCTACAAGGATCACCCTGCTTACTACAAATACAAGTATGCCGTCAAAGATGACTACAAGGGGCTGAACTTTGGCGCAGATGAGAATCGTGAAGGGCACTCCACCTATGGATCCTACTATGTTGCCCTCCCCGACGGCCGCCTTCAAACCGTGACCTACAACGTTGCTGATGGTTACTCTGGATATGTTGCAGATGTAAAGTACTCCGGGAGGCAAAGTATGAGCCCTACCATCCCGCTCCTACATACAAGCCAGCTCCTGTTTACAAGCCTGCTTCTGCTTACGAACCTTCCCCTGTCTATTACAAACCCGCTCCTGTTTACAAGCCTGCTCCCGTTACAAGCCTGCTCCTGTTTACATGCCCTCTCCTGTTTATCATGCTTAGTTATCGAATTTTATATGGAATTTATTATTTATTATACAATAAAAACATGAAATAACAAATACATAAAATTACTGAGTGAGAGGAATAAGAAACTTAAATATTGCTCTAAACATTATAAATTATAGAATATCTTTTTACAAAACTCAATTTATTGGATTATTTTAGACCAACTGGGTGACCGGAGATATTGGCGCCATATATAGCTTGACTTTAAAAATTCAAAAATCTTTAATATTAATTCAAAATTTCAAATCTCAGGCTCTACTTTACATATTAAGACTAGATTTATCCAATAAAATCTCCCTTAGCTTCAACAACAGCTTCTGGTGGGACCGGAACCGATAACAATCATGCTGAACGACAGATATGCTCTGATCCTGAAATGCTTGTGCGTCAGCTCCTCTTTGGTGGGCCAGGAAGTCTTGTTGGTATCCCTCTCGATTGTGCCTCAGACAAATAATTGATTGATTACAATCAGGGGAGTTAAGAAGCTAATAATTTGGACTTGTGGGTAAAAAGATTATGCTAAAACCAAATTGGTTTTTGGCAGTGCTGTTAGGGTTGTTATCACACATTTGTCCTGCCATTGGCCAGAGAATCAATCCAGGGATTGACCACAGTTGCCAAACATTCATGTAGACTCCAGGTTGACCTTGAGGTCGACATCAAACATATGGGGAGGCAAGACGTGGCAAACATTCTTACCATCCCAAATTCCATGATGTAAACAGGTAACTTGATTCTCATGGATAGATCCTTGGGGCAGACAGCAAGTCATCGGTTGTTCTGCGTGTTGAGGTTTGGTTCTAGCAAAAAGGAAGAACCAATCACATCTTTCTCCACGGATGCTTCAGCTTGTGGAGGGCTTCCTGGCCTTCTTCTTGTGGTTCTCCTGTCAGTGAGAAGTGGCCCTTCTTCATCTGAAGCTCTTGTTAGCGCAGGTCCTCATGACCAATAGCTTGGATTATGATAAGAGAGGCCTGCAGCTCTCGTCCGAGGGCCCTCAGGGAGTTAGAGGGATTGTTCTGCACCCTCTTCTGGATGATATCGATAAACTCCTGTTCTACATATCCGTACCATGCTCCTTTCTGGTCTCCAACCTCTCCCTGAGGCACTGAAGGTCCTCATAGGAAAGCGAAGCCTGTCGGCAATTTCCTTGTTGGCCATTCCGGCGCAGAAACAGTAGACCATTGTTTTCCTTCTTAACTCCTCCGGCCATTCAAAACGTTCAGTCGCTTGAAGCTTGGAAAGCTAATTGACAAGTTACATAGAAATCCAAATATTTATACCATTTTTTTTCACCAAAAACAGCATTCAAGACGGCGCAAATGATCACCGCTCACCTATATTAGGTGCATTATTCTACTCAAATACATGCCCACATTATTTTGACCGTTTTTTACTCTTATGTCATTATTTTCTTCTTCTCAACCATGATTTCACAGGACACTTTTTCAGATACATTTGTAAGCGATGTGTTTTTAGTATCCTTCGATTGGTATCATTATTGAATTAGAATAATAATTACATTCATCCAGGGATGTTTTTCCTCAGTATCTTCTTGCTAACTAACTGAGCCATATTAAACTGTATTTCAAAAGAATTTCGGGAAATATAAATTACCATTTGAATAGAAACCTTATTTATTATAATGAATTACTAGATTGCCCTACTAGTATAGTGATGGTTTTTTAAGTATGCACATATATGAATGTTATATGTACTCTGTTCGTTTAATAAGTGCATATTTTGTGAAAAAGCATAACCGTATCATAATTTATTTATTTATTTTTACTTTTTCCAGTGAGAGTATTTGTTTATTAAGTTTGTATTTTAAACACATACATAGTTATTATTTATTTTTTTATATCATTTATTCAGACACGTATTACAATCTATAAAACATAACACGCCACAAATAATAGTGGTTACAATAGGATGAAAAATGTTGGGGGGGGGGGGGGGGGTTCCGGTGCGATTAGAAACTACGCACATGCTTAAGGGAATTTTAAATATTAAAACTAAACTATAGAGGACATTATGTTAAAAACACATCTTAAAATTTGGGTGTATTTTAAAACATACATAGTTATTATTAGTTTATCATAAATAAATATAGATAAAACTAATGCAAATGAATACAAAAAGAAAATACTGCAACATTTAGCATCAAATAATAACATAATATAATAACTATATTTACAATAAATATAATAATTTAAATAGATACTGTAAGCATCACAACATAATTGTTTAATTTATAAGAATTTAAAGGAGTTTTATCTTAATCAGATTGAAAGGAGAAAGATAGAACATTTACTAAATATTTTGTTGCCAAGCACATCATCGACGCAGTATAGGCTAAAGAACTTGAGTATTCACTCTCTTGGTTACAATATAAATGGTTGTGAATTCTTTATAGGAATCTTCATTGTAAAACTGTAAAAACAATCGAACATATCTCTTATGTGGATTAGAATCTTAATATTTTGGAGTTCATATACTCACAACTTATTCAACTCTAAATCATCTCAAACTTTTGATCAGAATTTCAGTTTAAATTTAAAACTATCTTAATATACATATGCCATATTACGAGAAAATAAATTGGCAAGAAATTACCATTTGGATTTAAACTTACTACATATAAAGTTATCTTTCACTTTAATTATGATAGTATGGTCATGAACGACTATAAAAATATATAATAAAATTTTGAATTAATTTAGTTTAGCAATCAAAAATATTTCTATATGAAGGTTTCAAACATTCCTGTAATTATTCGTAGTCGATGGAATATATTGTAGATGACGAAATATAAATGTATAATAGTATAATGGGAATATTGTCAGAACTAGAACTTGATATATTAAGCGTGCATCTCCTGCTAAAGTTACGTCTTTAAAAATGAATTTGGGAGAATTCATGTTTTAACATACACTAGATCAGGTTCAAAGAATATCTGAATTAAAGTTAATAGTGTATGCTACTAAAAATTTATTGCTTTTGAAAATTATTACCTGCAACTAATACTTTTTAGATCAAATATTAGACCTACAAATAATATATTTTGAGGGTGAACAAAAATATATTTCCTTTCAATATTTTTATTACAGGGGCAATCCATTTCTTGTTATAAAGTTATGGCGAATGGTAATGCTTTGAGTCTTCACTGCAAATAGTACGTGACTTGATTTGAAACGACTAAGTAACCTAAAAAATGAGTTTTAAATGGCACTCACTTAGCCTTTTTTCTTAAACATAAGATCTTTAAGTTATGTTTGTTTTAGTGAGCCATCTCATCTCATGTACCTTCAAATGCTCCTGGCGAACTGTTGCAAAGGCTTGAACTCGAAAACTTTCGGTTTATATACCTATGTAATCTAGTAAAAATATTTTGGATCGGAGTATAAAGTATCCACTAAATTAGGATTTCAATATTTTCCTTTAGCTATTTTGAAATTAATTATATGATTGTTTTAAAGGTCTGCTTTAATTAATTTTCCTACGGGACCTGCATTAGTCCCATGTCCTTTTTTCCCATCTAAATACTTAAAAACTTTTATAAAGGCAAATCATTCATTTGTGGACGACAAATTATCTACTGAAGTGATCTTTCAAGTGATAACTCAAGTCTTTATATTCTATATGACCAACTTTCAAAATCTATGTAGCATCCGTCACACACACACAACAAATACCAAAAGTATCAAGACTTTGATGTTCTTCGATTACGGAAAGTAATTCTTTCGTTTGATCTTCTGCTTTGATACTTTTTCGGTGATACGTGATCAATATATTCATGCTTAGGTTCAAAAACTATGGTTTTTTATTAGAAAGAAAAATCAAGTTACATTTAACAATGACAAGAATCTATATCACTAGAAATATATTATTATCCTTATATTATTATTAGGGATTTCTAAGCATAGAGTACTTTCATTTGGTTAGCAAAAACATTTTTTCCTGCTGCATAACGAAACTTTTGAGCACAATTGGGTAAGGGGGACCTCCTCAAATCCATTTTGTACGATCATTTGATTTTCAAAGATACAACTTTCACAAGGGGGTGTACATTTGATATCTAGTCCTTGTGCTTTTTGTCTTATGTCAAAATATTTGTATCATTATAAGAAATATTTTGTGAAATTTTCATTTCGATAGCAATTGACAACTATTCGGAAATATAATGTTCATTAAACGTAATTTTGTGAAATATCAGATTTTAAGCATCCATTTCAAGAATAAATTAACTCGATATCGCTCAAAGTCAGGAAGCACAAGCATCTTGAAAATGTACATTTTCGACCTACA
The DNA here is from genome assembly GCA_013387185.1 of Caligus rogercresseyi. Taxonomy (NCBI): domain Eukaryota; kingdom Metazoa; phylum Arthropoda; class Copepoda; order Siphonostomatoida; family Caligidae; genus Caligus; species Caligus rogercresseyi. The sequence goes on along the minus strand of CP045890.1, from coordinate 6,863,067 downwards.
AACGCTGGTTTTACAACTTTGAGTTATTTTATAGTCTAAAAAATGGTCGTTGGAGATTGGAAAAATGTAATTGTTATTATTTCATCACCGGAAAATCGATTGGAGCAAAAAACATCGTAGAGATGAGAGGGGTAGGCCAATTTTGGCCAATCTCATTGATTAAATCCTAGGTTCGATAGACTAATTTATCGCTATAATATTATATATTTATATACATCCATCCATCCATTCGTATGTAATGGTTTCGAACCATATGTAACAAAAAAAAATGATGCATATACATTGCGCTAACGTTGCAATAAACTAAAAATAAGAGTAGAAAAATCAAACATGTTTAACCCATTAGAACCGAAAGTTAAATAATGATTGTAGAACAATGAAAATTTTAAGGCTATTTTGTCTAGACACATAGCACATTTGTTCAAAATTTCAACCAAATTGAACTAGTCACTGCTGAGAAATTCGAACGTCGAAAAATCGACGCTCAGGCTCTATAGGCAAAAATTTATTAAGTAAAAAAGAAATAAACGGTACTAAAAAAATTTCTTTTAGATTTTCTTTTCTCTTTTAATTCTTACATATATATAGATAGATGGATACATGATAAACATAATAACATTATTTTTATTAAAATAACTTATTGACCAGCTTTTTATATATTTTTAAGTATTAATTCTTTACTACCGTAGAGGATTCTTTGAAGCATCTAGGATGAAGGCCTGCATGCATTTACAACAAATGAACGAAGCTCTTCCTTTACAGTGTCAACATACGTTAGTACCTTCACAATGTATCATCCAATAATCATATCTCGATACATTATTCAGTTTCAAAGTAATTTGCTCCTTTGAATCAATTTTTAACCAAAATATTTACAATAATGTATTACAGACACTTGATGAAATTATATGAAACCATATTTGTTCCTTGTTGTTTCAGCAATTGGCATGTATGTTGATTGTGACACTAATTACATAAAAAACCTAGTGGCCACCAACACTTTCGTTGTCCTTCATGAGGGAAATACTGGTGAAGAAATTGTCGAAATATATCTTGAGTCCATTCTATGGTGGAGTCTTTGCCTTTTTGATCAACTATATCGCTGTGTTCCCTCCAAGGGTTATTTTTGAAACATAATTTTTCTACAGGTAATTATTGCCACAATAAAGATGCCAGTATCCACATTGGAGCATAATTACGACATTTTGAATCCAATCCGAAGGGGTTTTCCTCGGATAAAATGCTTTTGTAATGCATCCCTATGTACGGGATCATACTTTCGTCCGCAGATAGATGTTTTTTAAACTTCCATGTTGAAACAAACTTCTGGTCTAATTTTTGAAGCATGGTCATTTGTAGATATACAGCTTTGGAAATGAAAAAAAGCTCGAGAAAGTCTTGTGGATTCTTTGCTGTCATATCCTTTTCAGATGGATATTTTTTGGAAAAATATCTTTTGCTCCAAATAATAGAAGATTTACGATTTTGCTTCTTCACAGGCTGCACTTTCTACTTTTCAAAAGATTAAAATGAACAGTGACTTCCAATAAAAGTCGACTTATTCATTCTGAAATGCCTTCTGCCTCGTCATCTGACCTATCACTATCTCCGTCAGAGAGTTGCCTAGGTTTCTGGAGACCTATACAAACATCCACAGACTCATCCATGTCTTCCAGAAGACAAAATATCTCCTTAGTAGTCTATCTAAAAATAGTATTTACAAAATAACCATAATAATAATTTGGTATAATCAATATTACTTATAAAAACTTAGTACTACAAATCGTAATTTCCCTTTTAAAAATATGTCTGTAGAGCCTGAGCGTCGATTTTTCGACGTTAGAAAATGAAATAGTTTTTTCTAGAAATTCAGATGCCAAATTCGATATAATATGAAAACAACATTTAAAGAATAATGTTTAATAAATAATTAATCACCTATTACCTATTAAAAGTACTTGACAACAAAGAAAAATACCAAAGAAGACATAACCTTAGATTGGATAATTTTTAAGGTACGTCAGTCGCTGTAAAACTCTTTGTCTAGACTGACAAAAAATGCCACAAACATAAACATGTATCTTTACCAAGTAAAATACTCTTAAAACGATATCCATATTCATAAAGTCTTATTTTTGCATATATTACGACTTTTTCTCTACTTTTATAACACGTCGAAAAATCGACGCTCAGGTTCTAATGGGTTAAAGGGAGTGCGATACCATGTGCGTTAAGACGTGTTCAACTCTCTCAATGTTAGGAATGAAGGTTTGAATCCTAGAGGGGATGGTCAACTTTGGTCTATCTCATTGATAGATCCTAGGTTTGAAACTAATTTTAATATTATAATGCTTTATTTATATACTGTCAGATGCAATATAATCTAACCATATAGGCACAAAAAAAAGACAGCATGATTTTTCTTCATGATATAATTGGTATTTTTCAAACCAAACCAAAGTTTTTACTTCATATGTGTGATCCCGAAAAATCAATACATAAACCCTCATTTCCTATCCCATGACGACAGGGTTCACACGCTCCGAAGAACCTACAACAAGCAGGTATCATGTTCTAAACGTGATTTTTAATCCAATCATTTATTGGATAGAAACAGTTTAATTACAATAAATCAGATGCTCCTTAGGAGAAACGGAAAGTGAACTTTAAAGAAGGAGAAAATGAAAGAAGACATATTTGCTGACGTAACAAGAACAATTCAACACACCCTATTTGTATAAAAACGTTAAAGTAAAGTGGCACATGACAAGGAAAGAGTAACAAAAAAAATGGCCGAAATTTGGTTTTTTCTTTACGTTAGATTTCGCTAGCCCATGAAATTATGTCACAATCCTATTAAAACCGGTTTTAAGGGATTAGGTGTGATGATTTGAAATATATCACATCACTACAAACTACAAAAGGTCTCCAAATATAAATAATAAAAGGACTTGTTATTACTTTCAAAGTACTCTAGCATCAAACGCGCCCTTACGGACTAAAGAAGAACTAAAATTTGGCATATTCCTTTGGGGAAAAGGAAGAAAATTTATGTTATGCATGCGCTACTTTACTTTAACGCTTTATATTGTATATATGCCTATATGATGTATTCAAATAAATCAACAGGTTTTTAAAATACAATCAAAAGTAAAATTAAAATGTATAAATAGAAAAGTTTATGAAAAAATAATATAATGTAATATTCTCATAGTAAATTATTATAATTAATCAACATTTTGGTTAGACCTTTCCTTGTCTGTGAGTGTGTCTTTTGCGTCCACACCCACGCAGTTGATTAATGTTCGTCCTATAAATATTCCCTTCTTCTTCTCTGTCACCATCATTCATTTGAACAAACTATCAAAGCAATATCAGAAATGAAGGTACAGCAGTTTAAAAGCTCATTATACCGAGTAATTCAATCTTTTTTTTTTAGTCTTTCATAGCTCTATCAGCAATCTTGGCGCTTGCATTTGCTGATCATCCAACTCCCTCTTATCACCCAGCTCCATCCTACAAGCCAGCCCCTTACCACCCCCCGAACAGTCTACAAGGATCCCCTGCTTACTACAATACAATATGCCGTCAAAGATGACTACAAGGGCTGAACTTTGGCGCAGATGAGAATCGTGAAGGCCTCCACCTATGGATCCTACTATGTTGCCCTTCCCGACGGCCGCCTTCAAACTGGACCTACAACGTTGCTGATGGCTACTCTGGATATGTTGCAGATGTAAAGTACTCCGAGAGGCCAAGTACCAGCCCTACCATCCCGCTCCTACATACAAGCCAGCTCCCGTCTACAAACCAGCTCCTGTTTACAACCCGCCCCTACTTACAAGCCTGTTTCTGATTACAAACCTTCCCCTGTCTATTACAAACCCGCTCCTGTTATCATGCTTAATTTTAGCTTTAGCGAAGCCTATTTATTTATTTAATAAACCCTTATGCACGTCTCTTACAAAAAAGTATATTATTTGTCAGAAAGCTCTTCTTTTTGCTTTGCCTTAAAAAGATCAATATCTCATTTTTATTTATTACATAATAAACGAAGTGGTTGAAAAAAAAAAAATCGTTGTCAATTAAAAAATAAGTTGACTTCCGGAGAATCAGCCATTTCATCTAATGTAAAATTGAGTTACTTCATTTTTATTTTATGAATACCCCCTTTTTCCAAATGCTATTGGAACCAATTTTTGTAACACCCTACATTATCCGATTATATCTAAGCATTATCTCACCAATTATCGCATAAAAAATGGATTATTTATTCATGCTTCCATTCTTTGAAACATACATTGTGAGATATATTTCAATAGTGAGTTTTTAGCGGCTGCAGCGAGGTATGCTGCCCTCTCCCTAAGGATTCCAAAGGTCCAAGACAATCTATGAACTTCGCGTAGAAATCTAAAGTACTATCCCTCCTCATCGCCCGACACTCCAGAATGCTAAAACGTATAATAGTTTTATAACGAAAACACTAAGGACACGGAGAACTAATAGCTTATGGACTTTAAATCGGATTATATCTCTCGTTTTTTAATTATGTACATGCGTCTTACTGTCTTTGTTCATTAACTTGGTATTTTAAATTCGTTACATCATTGTTACAGAATTCATTAGGGTACGAATTTTAGGTCTTTAAATGGGAAACTAATTATAAATCAGAATGTTTATTTATGTTTTTTGTAAAAAGCACAATTATCCTATTTTACTATTTATTAAGTATGTTACTTTTTGTCACTTAGATAAATAAAGGCCTTGCTGATGAGGGAAAAAAAGTGAGTTTTTTATTAAGGAATTATAGCTTTCATCATAGTTAAATTAGACAATAATATTTACAAACTATGAATACATAGTTACCAGACCTTTAAGTTTTTCTACCTTGTTGATTTGTCGTTCATTTTTAATCGTAAATTAGAAAATATTATTTACAAACGATAAATATACATACTTACCAAACTAAAAAGCTAAAATTCCTATCATTCGTTGACTCATGGAAGAAATGGTCCAACTACATAGGGAGTATTGTGTGGAATACATCTAAGTATTGTTTAAATACTAGTTCTCTATAAACTGAGTAAATAGAGACAAAATAATTCATTAGTTTTATCAACTGTTGTTTTATATATATGGTTTTTATCTCTGGTTGGTAATTTTGAACTATAATGTCATTGATTGTTATTAACGTAACTGTCGGATTTGATTTTATTTCTTATTTTCTGTACGTTTTTTTGTTATTTTTTTGTACAACTGTATTCTTTTTTGCAGTAACAGAATAAAAATTTTTAACCAGCAAAAAAAAAAAAAAAAAAAAAATTCTTAATTTAGAGAAATACTTTCTTTATTGCCTTCAACTAAGGTTCAAAATCACCCAAATTATTGTAGATAATTGTCTTGTTTTAAAATAACAAACATATTGACTTAGAAGCATTCTCATAGTAGATATAATAAGAAGGAAATATTTGCCTCATTTCGGACGAGATTAATATAAATGGAATATTTGTATTTAGAACAAATCTCACCTGCAGTTTTATCTCTGCGCTGATTAATTATTGATATTTTAAATGTAATTTGCAACGTACATTTCATATTTTTTTGATAAACTAGACGGTTCTAAACCAAAGAATATGATTTATTTTTAATAGTAAATACATGATAGAGTGAATAGTTGCAAACCGATTTACAATCATTTTAATATTAACAAAAAATGCATTCCTAATTTCGGTCGCGTATAATTCTTCTTCATTATATACTTTTTAATAGTGCTTCTAATATCGGTATGCGCCCGAATTAGACCTGTATTCTCCTCAAATGTTTCTGACATTGTTATGTTATTATTTAAGACAATACATATTATCTACAATAATTTGGGTTTCTTTAAAAACTGATATAGTTAATTTTGCGTCACTGTTTTTTTTTATTTTCCCTGGTTCTACTCTCTACTCCTTGGTACATAGAATTTGGAATGCTCTAGGATATACTAATTCCTTCCTTTTCTTCTTTTTCATCAGCTGCTCCCTTCGACATGGCTCTCCTTTCCTCTTATCAATCTTTGTCTATCCAGTTTATTATTTATTTATTTGTCTTAAATGGTTCAGCTTCTCTCTTTCTCAATGAACGTGAACGTCAGTGCAACCATCCATATGTTTCACAGATTCTGTCTTCAGTGCTCCTATAGAAAGAGCTCTCACCAGCCATAGTGGCATTGCTCTCTAGCCCCAAAACACAAAAGGCCTAACCGCTTTGGCCTTACTGATCCTTTGCAGTTTCTTTGGTACTCAGTACAACAATTTTATTCTCATTTATATCTACGACAAGACATTACCAACAAAACTCTCAAAAATCAAACTTTATAATTAAATTTTAACTAAAACATTACCATTATAACTGTAGGGGGGAAATTGGTAGACTCTTAAGATATTGTGAAAAAATCATTTGTTTTTAATTAAAAACCATTAAGTAAAGATACAATATACAAGATGGCAATTATGTCAATAGTATTTTTATTGTTATCGACTATTTCTTTAAAATTTGGGGGTATGGGATTCTTTCTGTTTGCAATTTGTATATAAAGAACTGGGTCTTTGCCATGATAAAATTACTTCTTCCTAATGCAGACCGGTATAAAAGAAAACAAAGCTTTTGCAGTTGGTATTTAGAATAGGACCCTACGAAAAAAAATCTTATACATTTTTATGTAATAATCTTTATCAATATAAAACTGATAGAGTATTTTATACACACACAATCTATTTACAATTAATGTATTTTAATTTCGTTATTCTAATGCCTCAAAAGTACTTAAAAGTATAGGACTTGTGACTTGATTACAGGCTTACCCGTCTCGGCTTGGGACTTGAGAGCAATGACTTGAGACTTGCTGGTGACTTACAAACCAATGACCTCTGTACATATACCGTCATTTTTCACACCCTTTATATCTTTTAAGGTTCTAAGTATTGCAAACCTAAAAAATCTTTCTATATTCTTGAATAGCAAGACTTTGAGAGTGTTTTTTTCTTCTTCTCTCTCTCTGGGTAAATTAGTTCCGGGGCAATACAAAATAAGTTTCATTTAGTTTGTTAATCCCTTTTATACACTACTACTATTAAAACGGTAAAGAAAAATTGAATTAAGGCCAAAGATTAATAGAGATTATGTAGTATTTAAAAACAATTCTCCCCCACCCCCCTTCTTTTTTTATATATCGTTTTTTACTCAAATGTGTTTGAGGAAAGCTCTCAGAAATGCCCTGGCTATATTTGATAGCAAATATCATATATATAGTATATTTTATTCTCCATTTCGTTCACTAGAGTTAATTAAAGGTTTTATTTGGTGAATTTCAGTTGGCTGAACTCCTACAGATATTTTAGCCATCTAAAGAAAATTGTTAACAGTATTTTTACTATTACAACCGAAAGTTTTAAATTATTGTTTTTTTTTGTTTAAATGTTATTTATATTATGTCTTGTAACGTGTCAACAAAATTTAGTAGATATATTGTTAAACTTTTTTAACGCTTTGTTGTGTCCTTATTGTAGCCAGGTCTTCTGGTAGTAGTCTAATTTTAAACTATAATGTTTATTTATGTTTATTTTTATACACAATTCTACTGCCTTTTTTACTTTGTATCTTCTGTTACAAATGAAATAAAGACCTATATTAAAAAAAAAATTAAAGGTTTTTCTCCTGATAGGGGAGTTTTTCTTCGGTTTATGTTTTACGGATATAAATAATAACGAAATAGAGTCAATTAAATAATTAAAGAGCAATATACAAAAAGGAACGAATGAGATTCACATTATTTGCATTTAGGATGAAAATAATAAATTATGTCTCTTCAAATGTAATTATTTCTTAGAAAAAAATTAAATCGATCAGTTCTTGGTTCTTCAAGCTTCAGAAGCCAATGCAACAAATATTTAAAAAAATATTTAGGCCACTGGGTTGCCTGCCGCATGGGCTATTTGAGGTTAGACCAATGGCAATACAGGTTATAATGATATAATAGCCCGAATGAAATGTATCTTTTTTAACTCAATATAACAAATAAATCTGTATGCTTATTAAATTTTCGTGTTCATCTAGTATAGGCGTATATTGGTAAATATGTTGTTAGTACAGTTACGTATGTACGGCTTGTTGCATATATTGAGAATTATTATATGAACTAGAAATTCCATATGATAAACTGATTTTTTCCATAAAATATTTATTATTTATTAAAGGGTCTTGCAGGTAAATCTGCACATAGTTCAATTTCGTCCAGATCCATAAGGAGTGCAAGTAGAGCTTAGATATTGCACATGTGGGAGGTTTCGTGAATCTGCTGTTGAATTGCGCCCGAAAACAAAACGAATACACTGATACGGAGATAGAGCAGACACGGAGGGACACGGTCATCGAGTTGCTGTGCGCAGGGCACCATCCTGCAGCCATCATCAAGTTGCTCAAATACCCCAGGAGGACGGTCTACGACATCACCTAGAAGTGGGAGAAGTCAGGGATGTCCAAGAGGAAGGAGCACAAGCCCAGGAGTGACCGGATCTGCACGCCAACATTTGTGGCTGGTCTCAAGAGTTCCATCAAAGCCATCCGGGGACGCCCATGTCCATCCTCGCCAGAAAGCGTCCTCAAGACTGTCGTCGTCCCCTGGATGGATTATGTGGCCTCCGGGACCCCGTACACATTCCAGCAGGTCTCGGCAGGTCTTGTGCAGTCCTGGCTGAAGAAGAATGCGCCCAACTTCTGGGACTTCAACACTTGACCCCCCCCCCCCCCCAAGAGCCCCGATCTGAACCCATGCGACTACTACTTTTAGGGGAAGTTGGAGAGGGAGTGTGTGCGCCACCACCACAGCAATGTGGCGTCCCTGAAGGCCTCTATCAAGTCGGAGATGGATCCTGCAGAGGTCTCCACGGCCTGTGGGAGTTTTTTTTGGTTTTTTTTTTGCCTATATGGTTCGTAGAATTACATCCGTGTGGATATAAATAAGCATTATAGCGTTAAATTGTGGGAGGTTCAGGCGTCGTTTGGAGGACATCCTTGAGGCTGAGGGCAGCCATACTGAATAGTAATCTTGTATTATGTCTAATAAACAACTTTCTTATTCAAAATAGGTAACACTTCTGTTCCCATTTGGATCTGGAGGATATTGAACTTTGTGTGGATTTACCTGCAAGACCCGTATATATATGTACAATTGACTCCAAGTTGGTCGCATTTCTTTGCATAATCCTTAATCATTTGTGTAACAAATCGTTATTTCGGGGGAAGTAATGAAAATATACCTCTGAACCCCTATGGTACATTATTATATCCTTTTTTACAACCCGAAGCAGAGCACTTATAAGCCATTTTGAAAAACACAGAATATAGAGGACTTCTAATCTAACTTCACAAAAACCACATGTAAAAATAAATAAAAGACTCCAGGTAGTTCTAGATTCCTTGCTTTTGAACCACCAAAACATAAAATGAGAACAACTGGTGACTTGCACCTCAACATGTATGTTTCTTTCAAGCTTTGATCAATGTTCAAGCGACTCATACCAATGATGTGGTGTTAGGAGTTATAGGTCCTCCCACATTTTAAAGTGCTTGCTTTAAAGCAACTTATTATTATTATTTGGAGATAAATTACAAGGACCAAATGAACAACGAACTTTTTAACTGGAGCCATAAAGTAGTTTGAATGGGAACGGAATATAAATCATGTGTGAAGATGGATGGCCATGGTTTTTTTGATAAAATACAATACTTAGTCCTTATATCAAGGAATCAGTAATGTTGGATCAGTTTGCTGTCCTAGATTATGTGAGCTAAGGCGTGTTAAAGCGCAGATTGAACCCCCGATAAAGGACAGTCAATTTTGATCGATCTCATTCGAAAGATTTTAGGTTATTTAGGCTTATTATACCTCTTCATATCCACAAGGATGCAATCCTCTCGACCAAAATAGGTCAAAAAAGACATCAAATCTACAATAAGAAGACATCAACGTTTTTACATTGAATACGAAACAACTTTTAATAAGTCATTTTATATTATAGTTTTATCTTTAGACAGTAGTTTTTTGAATGATATTGCTCATATATGTTTTGTTTTTAATGTAACTGTCTTCAGATTGTGTTTTTATACTACTTTCTAGTAAATTGTTATTTTTTATACTGTATGGATTTGTAGTTAATCAATAAACATATTTTTGCCAACAAAAAAAAAGATGTATTTTCATTTTTTTGTTTGTAAAAAATATTTTATACATAGTTTATTAAGATTCTAGATTCAGTCAATCCACAATTTGTACCATCACAGTCTGAAAAGCATACGATATGGCCATGAAAGAAAATTGATTTGCCCAAAATGTCACGATAGATTTGATATTTCTCTAAGAAGTAGTCGTTTAAGTTAAGTGTATGTGTAAACTTCAAAACGAAAGACCAAGGTTATATGTAGAATACATTATGTAAAATGCTTGTGGTTCTCTGACAACTAAGATTTAATTACTTTTTCTCGATGAAAATACTCCGGTTAAATATTAATATTGAGCATTGATCCAAAATAGGAACATTATAAATTTGTTTTTGAAAAGCCGTTGACATGAAATAACAATATAATATTATTTTGATTCCCCAAAAGAATTGTATAGATTATAATAATGAAATTTTAAAAAAATGTGAAATCGTTAAGCAATCAAAAATAATAATAATAAGTAAATTCATATTCAGATTGCGGGTTCGCCTCCCTAGAGAGGTCTTTTTGAAAAGATCTCAGGTTCGATTAAAACGCTATAATGTTTATTATTTTATGAAACCATTCAATTGAATCAAATATGCTAAAACTTTTTTATAGTTTTATTTTATTTATGATAATTTTATCATTATTTTAAATGGTTAGGAACCTAAAAATCCAAGAATGGAGTTGATATACAACTATAAATATAAATTTTACTTAGATTTGATTCATTTTACAGTTCCCAATTTCCTAGTTTTGTAATATGCATCTGTAGAAACATTTTAAAGTTATGTTACAATAAGAACATGTAGCTAGGGATAACGCAATATAGGGTCCACTGGCGGTTGGGTTGAATCCAGAATATGTCATAACTGTTGCACTGGAACCCAATTCCCGAAAACGTTATATTGAAATCCCAATATATACCGTGTGAAACGTGGAAATTTTTTATACTTATTGGTTGTATTTAAAGTAAATATTTAGAAATTATCAATAAAAGCTTTAACATATAGTTTTATGGCATAATATATATTGTATTGATAATCAATGTTGCCACTCTTAGCAGCCACAATGGCCTCAAGACTCCTCCTGAAGGCCTAGCAGGTCCTCACAATGTATTCCTTGGACATGGAGGTTTTCATGGCTTCAACATTTGCGTGGTGGAGTACATATGCCTTGGATCGAAAGTAAGGCCAGAAGGTGTAATCCGTTGGATTGGCTGTTTGGTGGTCTCATGTACATAGGCCATAATTTCACATGCACCTTCAGCCAATTCTGGACAGCTAAGGCGGTGTGTGTGGGTGTCCCATCCTGCTGGAGGACCACATGGTCATCAGGGGAATTTTCCCTCACCCAATAAAATGAATTTGTCTTCAGCACCTTGATATAGTCAGCTGTCTTGAGTTTGAATCCAAATGAGCAATACCATTGGCTGCCACAAATCCCATGAGCATTGCACTTAGAGGGTGCTTTGTGGTGGTCAAGATACGAACAGATTCATCAAATTTTCGGAGTTCAAATAGCGGTACTTTCGGCGGTTCTTCATTGGATCAAGGGTTCAAATCTTTTCATCTGTGAAGATGATGACGCTGTTGCACTCTACAGGTTATTGAGGAGAGCTTGTCAACATTGGAGATGAAAAGCTTTAATTCTTTCTGTTAAAAAGGGTCTCTCCACCCTCACCAAACACTTCCTCCCAAATTTCTTGACCGACCTCACAATTGTTGTGTGCAAGGTCCCTATGTCCTTTGCATAAGTCCTCATTGACTCCAGTGGTTCAGCCTCTAGTGCCTTCTTGATGGCATGCAGGCCACTTTTGGCCCTGTCACTACTTCCAGGTTTCCTCTTGATACTATCCTTCTAACCAATGCAGTACAAAGGCATTCTGGTCACACCTAACTTTCTCGAAATCTCTATGTGTGTGTCATCCCAGCATCTAGGTAAAAGTGTGTGGACGTTTACACGGGTGTCCGTTCTGAAGCCATTTTCTCACGAACTGTTGGACCGATCAATTAGAATTATTCACCAGTTTTGGTTTTTTCTTTTGCTAATATTTTTGATTATTTAAATGTCAATCTTCAAAACTTCTCAGTTTGTAAGTTAAAAAGTATGAAAAATTCCACGGTCAACACGGTAGTATAGTTAAGTAAGTCCAGAAACCAATGTTTGTATCCCCAAACTGTTTTAGTTGTATAGAATTATAGAACCCGAGAGCCCCTTGACGGTTAGTTTGAAAGCCTAAACTGTCATGGCTGTGACTGGTTCATGGGTGGAGGTGGGATTGGACCCTTGATAAACGTAATAGTGGTTTTTAGAAAACTTGATGACTCAAATGATCCCACGTTATCCCTGATTACGGATAATAACTGACGACACAAATATAAGTATCAGGAAACGACCGGGACACCTTTTTTCGCCGGGACTTAAATTTTTCAAGCCGGGCCGGGCCAAAACCGGGCCGGGACTAATATATTTTTCGTTCCTTCGATATTCTGAAGTAAAGAATTTCCAAAAAAAAAGTGACGACGTTTTTTTTAGAAAATATTCTCCAAAAAAAGTGACAACATTTTTATAGAAAATAATCTCCAAAAAAAGTGATCACGTCCTTTCTAAAAAGTCCTCATTTTGTTATGGTAATTATTTTTAAATAAAATTTTGAATGACACAACGAAATAAAATATTGATGTCCCGGCTCGGTGTCTAAAAAAACCGGACACCGGGCTGGGCCGGGACGCTCGAAAAACAGCTGGGAGAGCCGGGTACCCGGTCGTTTCTGATAAATATATATGTTATATATACTAAAGGCCTGGATAAACATTATAGTGGTTTTTACCTAGAACTTGATGACTCAAATGATCCCACGTTATCCCTGATTACGGATTATAACTGACGACACAAATATAATATGTTATATATAGTAAAGGGCAGAAGCCCTATTATTATCCTGAAGGATTATATTTCATGGTAATAGAGTCATAACCACAAATAGTATGGTAAGACATTCATTTATATCAAGACAGAGAGAGAGGGCTTTAAATGTGAAACCCTTTATTTTTGAGGAAGGAAAATAAACTCTTCATGAGCTTCTAACTTACACTGCGTCACATTTATATGTCAGCGTCCACACCCATGGCGGTTTATTGCACACACACAAAATAAAAAAAAGAAAATATGGATACTTTTTGTATAAATATGAGGACCGTGGCATTATCTTTCATCAGTTACTCATTTTACATCGTAAAAGAACACATAATAAGAATATGAAGGTAATCGTTTGTGTAATATTTGTTTTTGTGATTTTTAATAACAATATAAAAAATATCTTTTTAGACCATGATCGCTGCCATCTGCACCTATCTCTCCTTGTGGGTTTGACCCTCGCTGATCATCACTCCAGCTCATCCTATCACCCAGCTCCATCCTACGAGCCGGCCCCTTACCACCCCGAACCAGTCTACAAGGATCACCCTGCTTACTATAAATACAAGTATGCCGTCAAAGATGACTACAAGGGGTTGAACTTTGGCGCAGATGAGAATCGTGAAGGGCACTCCACCTATGGATCCTACTATGTTGCCCTCCCCGACGGCCGCCTTCAAACCGTGACCTACAACGTTGCTGATGGCTACTCCGGCTACGTTGCCGAGTAAAGTACTCTGGAGAGGCCAAGTACGAGCCCTACCATCCCGCTCCTACCTACAAACCCGTATATAAACCTGCTCCAGTTTATAAGCCTGTGTATAAGCCCGCTCCAGTCTATAAGCCAGCTTCTGAGTATTATTAAAAGTCTTCAACCGATTGGTTGATCTATTTATTTATTTAAATATATTCTATCCAATCCCCTTTATAAAAAAACGAAACACTTATTTATGACAACAGGAAAAGGAAGTCCTATTACTACTTAGAGACCAGTTGCTTGGTTCTTCCAATCGACGACTATTTTATAATATTTGTTTAATATTTTACATCATTTGGTAAAGTTTTGCACCACAATAATGGACTTTTCATAAATATCTTGTCGAATTTCTACGAACTATTTTGATCTTAATTCAAAACGACCATTGCTGGATTTATTTAGGGAAATGTTTAAAAATATTCCTTACAGTGTTTGTGTAATCGTCTTTATTCATCCTTAAAAATAACACCTAGTTATTTCAAGTAGTTATGGCGTAAAGGATAATGTTTAAGAAATATATATAAATAAAACTTATATAACAACAATAAATATATATTACACATATATACAATAAAAAATAATGTATGTATTTTAATAATAAAAAGACTTTTCTAGTGACTTTCAGACTTCTTGACACTGTAGATGGGTTAAAGTAGGCAAATTGTCAAATATTTATGATCATTAATTATATATAAAATTCTTAACTGTTTTCAACAACGGATAATATTTAACTGATACATTGGGTTTTAGATGTGTATTGCTAAGTATCCAATCCCATTTATTTGACGTGCTTGCTTGCTTTTGTTGACGTATGAAGACCAGACAAAAATGATGTGGAGTGAAGCGGAGCAAGGATCATCGTCCAAGAAGTGAACTAAGAGTGAACAAATTAAATATTTATTAATAAAAACGTTTGCAATTACTGTCAAAGCGTTTAAGATTATGTTAAATAAGCTCAATCAATGGGTTTGGATACTATTAATACAGTATGCATTTTTCTTATTGTTTTTGGAATTAAGTATATAGAAAGGATAAGCTTTGATGCATTAACATTTGATTGAGTTTTATTATCTTAATGTGTAAAGAGGATTGTGTAAGGATTAATGGGAATCCTATCCACCCTAAGGGATTGATTGCTTGGTGAGAAGAAGCATAAAAATCTCGACAGTGTCCTCATAAATGTAGTACAGACTCGAGGAAGAAGTTGTTTGTTCATGGATGGAGCTTCACACCCGGCGACCTATAAACTAACTGGATGCAGAATATAATTAATAAAGGAAGAGAAGAACAATCTCGGAGTGATCAAGGTCGGTCTGAGTCGGTCACGGGATCGACTTACTCATTTGGTCTATAAAATGAGCCGCTATTAAACAGTATATCACGTGACTCAGTCCCCCATCGATCCGCAGACTGAAACCGATAAGAAACTATTAAATATATGTACTTATGTTTTTCCAAATGTTTTCATCCGGCCTAGTCTCATATCTCCACGGAAGAAGTGCCAATGAAGATCAGTTTAAAGAATACTGAAGGAAGATAACTACGTACATACTTGCTATCAAGTAGGGAGGAACTGGGCTTCTTCTTGTGTCTACATGAAAAGAATCGACTTTTCTCTGGTCTTCATTGAGACTTCTCAGGCCCTAGTTCTCAATTTTAAAAAAAAACCTGGCATATAAACTCTTCACAATTGTGTAAAGGATCCTCGTATGTCATTGGAAGAAGATTTGCGGATGAGTCCTGAATCAAAAGGCACATTCTATCTAATTAAAGTTATTTAGTTTGAATATGTTGAATAATTTTACTTTTCATTCTATTTCCAAATTATATATGTGGCCAGAATGTCTACATAATTTTTCTTCATTATTAATACCCATAACCTAAATAGTGTTTGTAGGCTTTAATATTAATATCTATTAAGTTAATGTAGCATTTAAAGATTTGATGTCCATAATGCCCTTGAGCATCTTCTTTTTATATGTGGTGTCACGTATTTTCTTTTCTATATTCTATCGGTCAAGAGCGCAGTCCATCGACTCATTTAATATGGACCGATCGATAGTCGGTCCGGTTTAAACGGACCAGACCAACTCAACACTAGTCGGAGTTAGCAACTCATAGAGCTATCTTAAATTCCCTTAAATATATATACTTATACATATATTTGTATATATATATATATATACAGAGTGTACCAGCAAAACTTAGAATTTAGTTTAATTGTCCCTGGCTACCTTGGGCGAGCTTTAGTGATTTTTTACATTAAAAACTTTTTTTTGTACCAACCATTTAGAAAACTTTAAAAGATACTTTCTGTGCAATAAGTGTGGACGTTTTTTGTATTAAAAACTTTAATGAATTTTTCTTATGCCACTCCAGAAAGATGTTTTTTATTAATATTTTAAATACAGCATATTAAAATGATTGATATTTTTTCAACGAACGAACCGTGATAATTTAATTGCGTGAGAAATACAATGCATGGCGTGTAAACGGATGGGAATGGGTGAGTCACACGCCAAATGCGTGAGACTTGAGAGCCCTGCATTAACTCCTCACGTTTGGACGTGGAAAAATACAAAAAGACGTCATTGGAATAAGATTTAGTATTGAAAGCATAGAGATATTTGTTTTTATCTCTATGATTGAAAGTTGAAAAAGTAGAAATAAAACTTCTTTAGAGAATTATAACCCAGTGACGTCAAATATTTTTTCCTATAAAAATAAAGATGCACTTACCCCCCCCCCCCCCCCCAAATCCACGATATAAAATGTTCCTTAATCGTGGTGCTGTGAACGATTAATCGATTAAAAGTCGACTAAATGAAACAACTAACGATTAATCTGTTAATCGATAACTTGCATCCATAATATATATATATAAATAAATAAATATATATATATAGGTATATACAGAGTGTACCAGCAAAATTTAGGAATTTAGTTTAATTGTCCCTGGCTACCTTGGGGCGAGCTTTAGTGATTTTTTACATTAAAACTTTTTGTTGTACCAACCATTTAGAACGCTTGTTAGTGAACATTGTTTTCAATCGCTCCTCACCATGAGTCATGAGGAGAAGAATCTTGACAGTATCGTTGAGCTCAATAAGGCCAAAGTGGGGCAAAAAAGAGATTGTGGAGATTGTTGGCTGCTTTTTGGCTACAGTTTTCAATGTTTCAAAGGCTCTAAGGGATGGTAAAGGTACTGACAGGATTCCAGGAGGTGGAGGAGCAAATAAGAAGATGACTTAGGACTTTCTGGGAAAGGTCAAGGAGGCGGTGAAGGAGAATCACTCAAAGTCATTTCGGAGACTGGCTCGGACCATGGATGTGGGTACTTTTACCATGTCAAGGGCTTTGAAAGATGACCTGATCCTAACTATTATATCAGGAGGTCCAGGCATCTTTTGACAGAAGCAATGAAGGTCAAGAGGCTCGAAAGGTGCACCAAAATTCGCTCAACCTTTCACAAGAAGAAGTCCACTATGATAATTTTCTCAGACGAGAAGATTTTTACAGTGAACCAGGTCTACAATCGGAAGAAACGATCGGTACCTGCTCAGTCAGTAGATGAGGTCAAGGGAGTCTAAAGAACAAAACAACCAGCCCAAGTGATGGTTCTAGGAGTCGTGGCATATGATGGGAAGACCATGCATCCGTATTATTTTCGGGTCGGAAGAGAAAATTGACCGCCATGTCTACATGAAAGTCCTGAGATACCATGTTTTGCCTTGGTTGAAAGCAAATACCCAAGTGGCAACTATGTGTGGACTCAGGATGGAGCTCACTCCAACGCATCATAGTTGGCCCAGGACATCTGCTCCAGGAATTTTGACGATTTCTAGCCAGCAAACTACTGGCAACCCTTAAGCCAGATATCAATCCCCTGGATTTTGCTGTGTTGGCTTTTTGGAGAAGGAGACCAACAGGACTCCCCATCCCAATGTGGACTCCCTCAAAGCCTCCATCACTGCTGCCTGGGCCACATGTCTACCGACTTCATCAAGAAGAGTTGTGCTGCTTTCCGCAAACGTGTTGATGCAGTCATTGAAGCTAAAGGATGCTACATTTTTAAAGAAAGGTCTTGACATATTTTTTACGGCGATATGCCTCTTTTAAATGATTGGCGATTTTAATGTAGATATTGACGAACCCACACATCTTTACCCCAATTCTGTGATTCTTTTGAAACTAATACACAAACTACGGCTTGTGGACTTAACCAAAAAATTCAATCCGACTGTAATATCTCATGGAGTAGTGGCAATAAATTTCTAGAATAGATTTGGCACTAATTTCTAACATCTAGTAAGAAATATTAAAGACGCTTGCTATAGAGCTGAACCATTTTCCGACCACAAAATGATTACTATTACGTTGCGCTATGTGCCAAGGAAAACCATTACATGTTCCAAGATGGATATTTGGTGATAATGACTTTATAAATAATCTTAAACAAAATTTCTCGAAAAAGAACGGTATGATTACCCCAAAAAAATGCATACTCACTTCTCGCTCAAATTGCTACTAAAACGGTCAAAAGTTTTATTAAATCTTTAAGAAGAGATCTGCAAAACTTCAGAGTGAAATTGAGAGTCTTCTGAACAGCTCCTCTATTTTTATTAAACAATTTTCTTCTGATCTTTTCAATTCCTATAGAATCTTTGACATTGTGGAGTCAGAAATGCTAAAGAAAAGCAAATACGAATCAAATCATAGCCTGAGGATAAAGTTTTTGCCAGAACGAATACTGGTTCTGCTCCAATCATACGGAAGATTGTTGTTAATAATATAACTATTTTAAATCTATGATATTTTAGACTATTTCCATCTTCGTTTCTCAGATATTTTAGGTGGTCAACGAGTAGATTTTCAAAACCGAAAAAATCATCAAAGACTATAGTTTTACAATACAAATAATAGAAAATTTTATAGAAAAACCTTTTACAGATTCAAAATCGTCAGGCCCGGATGGCTTAGCTGGGCCTATCTTCTCTATTGCTCCTAAGGAAGTTGCTCCTTACCTTTTAGCTATTGGCGAGATAATGGAAAAATCGGGTAGGATGCCGCGATCGTTATGCAAAGGTAGGATTGCACTTATACCAAAAAAAGGTGATGGGACAGATTTTAATCATTGGAGGCCTATCACTTTTTAAACTATGCTTATAGAATTTTATCAGGAATTTTAGCTCAACAATAGAACCTATTTTAAACAGAAAAATTTCAGAGGAACAAAAAGGATTCCTCAAGAAAAGAAAAATCACTGACATATCGCGAAAACATTCTTGCAGCTACTGATCCCTCAACAGAAGTCAAAAATTGGTGCAGTGATTGCTATTGATTTTAGAAAAGCGTTCGATTCTGTCAACCATGGCCATATTTTAAATTCGATAAAAAAACTTCTACCTAGACATTTTTTTAATCCCATAAGAGCTTTATTAAACAATGGCTCTTCTATCATTTCTTTAGATGGCAAAAACAGTGAGCCAATTTTATTAAAAAAAGTTGCAGACAAGGCTGTCCTATGGCTCCACTTCTCTTCATATGTGCTATAGATGAACTTACACGAGCGCTAAAAAGGAAATATGGGGGGTTTGGAGTTTCCTTCATGGAAAAAAGCATCTAATAGATCTCTATGCGGATGACATTACTTTGTTTATTGAAGCTTCATCTGCAAGGCAACTTATTGCTCGTATAAACGTTCTTGTGTCCTTCTTCAACAAATTCTCGAACATTTCAGGACTTACCATAAACAAAAATAAAACAACCATATTACCTTTGGGATCCTGGTTTCCCGAAAAGTGTATGGAAATTAATGGATTTAAAGTTGAAGAGGCTATTAATGTTCTGGGGATACAATGGACAAGAACAGGTGCGTCGCGAAATAATTGGACAAAGTTGAATATAACTATTTATAAACAGATACGTCAGTGGAGAAATCTTGCTCTACAAACCCGTATTGATCTATATAATTGTCGTATAATTCCTCTTGTTTTATATAAAGCAACCCTTTGCCGTCTTTAGCTGAGTCTGCAATAGCTGAGGAAGATGCATGGCTTCACTCCCTCTTCCACAAAAGCTATATTCCTTCTCTGAAGCGTCCAAAAGACAGGATTGGCGGCGGATTGTGCCAGTTGGGATTATAATTCCAAAATATTATAAAAAGATTGTAGGGGAGTTAGGAGTTTTTCCTGACAAAGAGTGGCGACTTTTATATACTTCTTCAGAGTACTATTCTTGGCTACACTTAGGTACCCCTTAACTAATGAAGTTTTGGAAAAGGTTTTCACCATTTCTTGCGTCGATGCAAAAAATTATATGGCATGCTACTCCGGAATATTTATCAGACTCTTCGATTGATATTATTCACAAAAACAGGGGTGTCCGACCTTTTTTAATAGATTTGGTGATCCCTCCCTTAGAAAAAAACAGCTCTTGTGAATGGAATTATTACAATCCACGACGTGGGGGCAGCTTCCATTTTCGCAGAAGGTAGATTTAGTTTTCCTCTTCAGAGTGTCTCAAAACATGTGCCCTACAATGCCGTGGTTTTTAAAAATTGAATCTAGACAGGCAGAAGTTTTATGAAGAAAAAGAAATAATAAGTAAGTTTTTAAGCATTTTTAGTCTTTCTTCCTCATGGAAAAAATAATTTCGTGTTCGACCTGGAGTATTGCTGATGGGTCCAAATTTACGCTCAATTTCAAATTTCGACTCGGCTCATTAAATTTTTTAATCCTTGCAATAATTGTGCATTCTATACAATATATATACACGCTTTGTAGATTGTCATTTTTAAGGACTGTGAGGTATTTTATTCAAATTAAATGTCTTTCCGCAAGAAGATATCGACTCCAATATCATTAAGGCATCGATCTTGTTTGGACCCTTCAGGCGAAAACAGAAGCTGGCATCTCATCATAAGGCAATTGAATATTGGATAGCTACGTACAATACTTGCTATCAAGTAGGGAGGAATGGGCTTCTTCTTGTGTCTACATGAAAGAATCGACTTTTCTCTGGTCTTCATTGAGACTTCTCAGGCCCTAGTTCTCAATTTAAAAAAAACCTGGCAATAAACTCTTCACAATTGTGTAAAGGATCCTCGTATTCATTGGAGAAGATTTGCGAATGAGTCCTGAATCAAAAGGCACATTCTATCTATAAGTTATTTAGTTGAATATGTTGAATAATTTTACTTTTCATTCTATTTCCACATTATATATGGGCCAGAATGTCTACATAATTTTTCTTCATTATTAAACCCATAACTAAATATTGTTTGGTAGGCTTTTAATATTATATCTATTAAGTTAATGTAGCATTTAAGATTGATGTCCATAATGCCCTTGAGCATCTTCTTTTTAATATGTGGTGTCACGTATTTTCTTTTCTATATTCTATCGTCAAGAGCGCAGTCCATCGACCATTTAATATTGGACCGATCGATAGTCGGTCCGGTTTAAACGGACCATACCACTCAACACTAGTCGGAGTTAGCAACTCTAAGAGCTATCTTAAATTCCCTTAAATATATATACTTATATACATATATTTGTATATATATAGAAATATACAGAGTGTACCAGCAAAACTTAGATTTAGTTTAATTGTCCCTGGCTACCTGGGGCGAAAAGCTTTAGTGATTTTTTACATTAAACTTTTTTTTGTACCACCATTTAGAAAACTTTAAAAGATACTTTCTGTGCAATAAGTGTGGGACGTTTTTGTATTAAAAACTTTAATGAATTTTTCTTATGCCACTCCAGAAAGATGTTTTTATTATATTTTAAATACAAGCTATTAAAATGATTGATATTTTTTTCAACGAACGAACCGTGATAATTTAATTGCGTGAGAAATACAATGCATGGCTGTAAACGGATGGGAATGGGTGAGTCACCGCCAAAGCGCTGAGACTTGAGAGCCCTGGCATTAACTCCTCACGTTTGGACGTGGAAAAATACAAAAAGACGTCATTGGAATAAGATTGTATTGAAAGCATAGAGATATTTGTTTTTATCTCTAATGATTGAAAGTTGAAAATGTAGAAATAAACTTCTTTAGAGAATTATAACCCAGTGACGTCCAAATATTTGTTTTCCTATAAAATAAAGATGCAATTACCCCCACCCCCCCCCCCCAATCCACGATATAAATAGTTCCTTAATCGTGGTGCTGTTACCGATTAATCGATTAAAAAGTCGACTAAATTTAAACACTAACGATTAATCTGTTAAATCGATAACTTGCATCCATATATAATATATAAATAAATAAATATATATATAGGTTATACAGTGTACCAGCAAATTTAGAATTTAGTTTAATTGTCCCTGGCTACCTTGGGGCGAGCTTAGTGATTTTTTACATAAACCTTTTTGTTGTCCAACCATTTAGAACGCTTGTTAGTGAACATAGAGGAGAAGAATCTTGACGTATCGTTGAGCTCAATAAGGCCAAGTGGGCAAAAAGAGAAGATTGTGGAGATTGTTGCTGCTTTTTGGCTACGGTTTTCATGTTTCAAAGGCTCTAAGGGATGGTAAAGGTACTGACAGGATTCCAGGAGGTGGAGGAGCAAATAAGAAGATGACTTAGGACTTTCTGGAAAGTCAAGGAGGCGGTGAAGGAGAATCACTCAAATTCAATTTTCGGAGACTGGCTCGGACCATGGATGTGGGTACTTTTACCATGTCAAGGGCTTTGAAAGATGACCTGATCTAACTATTATATCAGGAGGTCCAGGCATCTTTTGACAGAAGCAATGAAGTCAAGAGGCTCGAAAGGTCTCCCAAAATTCGCTCAACCTTTTCACAAGAAATCCACTATGATAATTTTCTCAGACGGAGAAGATTTTTACAGTGAACCAGTCTACAATCGAAGAAACGATCGGTACCTTGCTCAGTCAGTAGATGAGGTCAAGGGAGTCTACAGAACAAAACACCAGCCCAAGTGATGGTTCTAGGAGTCGTGGCATATGAGGGAAGACCATGCATCCGTATATTTTCGGGTCGGAGAGAAAAGTGACCGCCATGCCTACATGAAAGTCCTGGATACCATGTTTTGCCTTGGTTGAAAGCAAATTACCCAAGTGGCAACTATGTGTGGACTCAGGATGGAGCTCACTCCAACGCATCATGTTGCCCCAGGAATCTGCCTCCAGAATTTTGACGATTTCTACCAGCAAACTACTGGCAACCCTTAAGCCTCATATATCAATCCCCTGGATTTTGCTGTGTTGGGCTTTTTTGGAGAAGGAGACCAACAGCTCCCCATCCCAATGTGGACTCCTCTCAAGCCTCCATCATGCTGCCTGGGCCAACATGTCTACCGACTTCATCAAGAAGAGTTGTGCTGCTTTCCGCAAAACGTGTTTGATGCAGTCATTGAAGCTAAAGGATGCTACATTTTTAAAGAAAGGTCTTGACAATCTTTCCAAGATTTCTTTCAGATGCTTCTTGATAAAAGGTCAAATAAAGTTTCTTGAAATCGAGCAAAAATTGATTTAAGATTTTCTACATTTTGCTGGTACACTCTGTATATAATATATATTATATATATATAATCTATATATATATATATATATATTATATATATATATATATATATATCTCAGGTCTCACTAATCGGAACACTTCAACTGCATCAAAAACAACCTATAGAGCCTCCTAGGAAAGTTTTAATGCCATAACGAAATAAGTTAGGTGTTTAACTATTCAATTGTTCCGATTTTGGCGTGACAAACAAAAATAAAGCCATGGAGAAACGCAAACATGAAACTGCACGCGGGACATGAAGCTAAGGCCATCAAGGACACATCATCGGGTACGCCTCCAGCACAGTTTATGACGTCGTCAAGGCCTTCAAGCCTCTGGGGACGTGTCCAGGAAGCTCCATGACAGATCTGGGACCAGAAAAAGGACGCCGACCTTCTAGCCGGCTTAAAGCGATCGGTAACGACCAATCCAGGAACCCCGATGTCAGTCTTGGCCAAAAAGCACAACGTGAGCAGGGCTACCGCTCCAGGGCCGTCAAGGAGCTCAACATAATATCTTACAAGTGCAGCCGGGCCCATTTGTTGACAGGGAAGATGAAGGAGGTCAGATTGAGGAGGTGCAAAAAGGTGTTGAATTCGTTGAAGTCGGGTACCTCTCCACCTCTGAAGTTCTTCTCAGACGAGAAGATCTCCACTGTGGACCGCTCCAGTAACCACCAGAACGACAGGTGGTGGCCAAGACCAAGAAGGAGGTCCCCAAGTCGTTCAGGACGAAAAATCTGGCCTCTGTGATGGTCCTAGGTGTTGTCAGCACTGCCGGAGACGTCCTCGTCCACTTTTTCATGGCGGGTGAGAAGATCAACATCGACGTGTTCCTGGGCGTCCTAAAGGAGGTTGCTAAGCCTTGGATGGACAAAAGGCCTCTGGGGACGTCTACAACGGGAGGTACCTCTTCCAGCAGCCCCCGCCGACAAGACCAGAAGACCCAGGAGTGCTCCAGGCTAACGTCCCTGCTTTCTGGGACTCCAACTCCCTGACCTGAATGCGCCACTTCCCATGCCAATGGTAACCTCCCTCAAGGCCTCCATCAAGAGGCAGGCCAGCAAACTCCCAGCCGGGGACATTACCGCCGCATGCAAAGCATTCAGGAGCCGTATTGAGGCCGTCATTGCTGCTGAGGGCGGACATATTGAAAAATGGAATGTAAGTACCTTAGTGCGTATAAATGGCATTAAACTTGTTTAACTTTACCTTTTATTGATCTTGATTCAGTTGAAAGTTTTCCGGATTTAGTTGAACGCCCCTGTGTATATATATATAAAATAGAATTGATGCAACAAAGAAGTGACTGAAGGAACTATTATTATCCCTTGAGCAGTTAAAGACTAAATATCAAGTCTTAAGGAATAGAAAAAGGGATAAACGGCAAAAGATATAGCTAGTGACATCATTTTAAGATAATATTTTTATGAAACATGAGACTGGGTAAAATCACTGGACATATTTGGGATCTTTTTCTTCAAAACTACTCAATTGTTTCGACAAGTGGGCAGGCATCGTGGTCATCAAAGAGCTCTTTAAGTGAAATAATTTATTCTCTCTCTTGAGTATCCCAAGAATCCAAATAGGGGTTGTTCCCATCTCGAGGTATCTCAGGATACCTTATTCTCTTATTTATTACCTCCGCCGAAGGAGGTATTGTTTTTCACAGGCGTTGGTTTGTTTGTTGGTTTGTCAGCAGGATAACTCAAAAAGTACCGAACGGATTCGGATAAAACTTGTTGGAGTTGTTGGAAATGCCAAAAAGTAACAAGTGATTAAATTTTGGCATCTCTGAGTGCAGAATTAAGATGCAAAATGAGCTAAATACTAATAAATATTTCAAGTTAGCCTACTCTGCCAAAAGATGTCGCTGTGCTGTGAAATCAGGTGCCGGGAGGTCTTCCTCTCGGAATTTCCGTCGAGGAGAACCCTCACCGTCCCTCTATGCCGCCCCAGTCGTAAAAATCCGCCTCGGAAGGCTCATAAGGACCCCCCGTGACGGCGGAGGTTTGCACTCTCTGAGTGTATATATGCTCTAGTTTCTATATTTCTCCGTTACTATTTTGCTTATTTTTAAAATACTTTTGTATATATCTGCTTCATCCTACTGCATTACTTTAATGGTATTTAATCATGCTAATATCTACTTTATAATAGATTGTTTCATGAACTATATTTAAAGATAACAAAATGGTTGTTCACGCAACCTTATCAATAACATGATGTTTTCATGTGGTAACATGGTTCTTTATGTTCTATTGCCGATAGAGTAATGATTTATTAATTGACAAGTATGAGCAAACAAGATAAATATTACGGTTTTTTTCTTAATTATAAGCAGTTTCTTAATTCAATTAATGATATTATGTGATATTGAAGGAGTCCATTCAAAGGATTCGACAATGTCGTCATTGATGCAGGCCCATGAAGAAAAGACAATCAATATTTTTAAGGATGAATTTCTTCTCTCTGAATTGATCGTCACTCCTCAACATCCGTGAATGAAGGTATTTTTTAAAGTATAATATTTATCTCTTACTTCTTTCATACCATCAATTAATTATATTCCTCTTTTTTATCCACGGCCGACAAATAAGAACAATGAAAGCGATAACGTTTTTCCAGGATATTTTCTCACACCGTTATGCTTACGAATAAAAGTTTATGGGATGACGTCACACATAGGCTGTCAACTGCCATCCTTGATGGCTATTAATATAGCCAATGTAGCGGCCAACGACTTTTGAGAGGAGGATAAGAGTAATTGACGTCAATATCAACTCATGTTTTGAAGGATTTCGTACATTAACGCTTACCATGTTAAGAATGTCAAATGAAGAGAAAGTGAATGGCGACAAATAGGTGTACTCAGACGATTATTAAAAAGAGTATAAGGGTGAAGGGGGTGCAATCTTCACTTATATAGGAGCTCGCACAGAGTGTTAACCAATCAAAGCCAAGTATCCACCAATCAGAGCTATGTATGAGATATTTCAAAAATATGAGTTGATGTGTGACGTCAATTACTTTTCCCCCCTCTCAAAAGTTGTGGAAAGGTTGGCTATATTAATAGTCTTCAAGGATGCCAGTTGACAGCCTGTGTGTGACGTCATCCCAATAACCTATATTGTAAGCATAAGCAGTCTGAGAACGTTTTCCTCTTTTTCGAATGTCAGGAAATCAATAAAGGAAAAATAAATTAAGGCACAAGATATTTGTAGTATTTTCTATTTAGAAGTAGAATAAATATATTGGTTAACTCAAAATGGGTAATTAAATTATAGTTATCTTATAATTCAATTATTGATGATTGATAAAAGAGTTAGTGGATGAGTTTACAGCTATGAAGGGATATATTAACGAAATATACTTTTTACCTATTTGTATCTTTACTAGGTTTAATCCTCTTTGTACATATATTTAGTTTTATTCAAAAATGTATTAAAAAATATTATTCAGTTAATTGTGAGATCAAGTTTTTGGTTCGAAATCGATTAATTCAAATCATTGTATGCCTATATAGGCTATGTCATTTATTGTTTTTGAATAAGAACAGAAAACAAATATGTAACTCAAATTTACGATACGATAACGAAAAAATAAAGTGTTAAATATACGATTAGAGTTTTTAATCGTTTTTAGCTTAGAATATTCAACCGATTAAAACGTCTATTTTTTTGCTTTGATAGCGTATTTACTAAATTGTTTGTTATAATGTAGTTGTTTTTTGACCTCTTCTCCCTCGTAGAATGAAAGGGAGTCGTTCTAGTTGGCTGTTACAAGACTGGATGACATCACTGGACATATTTTTCAAGATGTCTTTTTCTATTCCCAAGACTACTATATTGTTTCATTACCAAGTGGGACAGCCATCTTTGTCATCAATACGTCAAAATACATCAAAAATCATCTGCATCCTGCCGGCACTCTCCAAGATACTAGAGACCGTCGTAAAGACCGACTTCGAGATCCATCTGGCCAAGACGAAGGCTCTTCCGAACACCCAGTTCGGATTCAGGAGGGGTCGCTCGACCACAATTGCGTTGGCCACTGCCCATGCAAAGTGGTTGAAAGCCGAGCAGAGAGGGAAGGTTGTAGGGGTCCTCGGCTTTGACCTCTCAGCTGCTTTCGACACACAGTTGACCAGCTACAGTTGTTGCCGAAGCTGAAGAAGCTTGGGATCGAGGGCATGCAACTGGAGTGGTTCAAGTCATACCTCTCTGGCGGATCACAGCGTGTGGTGTGAATGGCGCCTCCGACTTCCTGAACGTTAAGTATGATGTGAGGCAAGTTTCCATCCTAGGTCCGATCCTCTACCTTGTCCTGGTTGCGGACGTCACCTCCTGCGTTGGCATTGGAGACGAGGAAATAGCAGTTACGCGGACGATTTCTTCCTATGGGCTGTCGGTGATTCCCTTGAGAAGTTGGGCTCTTGTTAGAGACGAAAGCGGATGCCTTCTCTAAATATGCAGGGGGGAATGGTCTCGTCCTTAACGCCGCCAAGACCCAATTCATGATTGGGGGCAAAGCCAAGAAGAAAGACACTTCAGCCTTCACCATCAGGGTTGGGGGCGTCGAGTTGCACCATACCGATGAGATTGAGTTCCTTGGGGTCAAGTTCGACTCAGACTTCACCACCGCACCCCACAATGCCTACGTGGTAAAGGCAGCAAAACAACGGGCAGCACTCATCTCAAGGTTGACCGTTCATATTCCGAGAGGAAAATACCTTCGGCAACTGCCAGGGGCTTATGGTTGGTAAGCTCTCGTATGCAGCCGCGGTCGTGACGACACCTAGGTTTGATAAGAATAAGGAGCCGGATGCCGCACACAGGGCGTCCAGGTCGCCATCAATGACGTGGCAAGGAGCATCGCCGGTTGCAGGAGACGGGACCACATTCGGATCGAGGATCTCCTTAGGAGTGCAAAAATTCCCTCCCTCAACGAGATAACCGTCATGGCTGTGGCAGTAGAGACCTGGAAGTGCTTCCACTCCAACGATGGGGGATGTGGTGCCAGAAACCCCATTGGCGATTTCGTCTTCCCAACCCCAAAGAGACCGACGAGGTCTACGACTTCGGTGGCGTGTCCATTAAGGGGCGGCACAGACACATTTGCGTCCCACGCAGTGTCTGTGTGGAACAATTTTGAGTCCCTGAGGTCGGCCAGGACACTAGCTGCGGCAAGGGACGTAGCCAGGACCATTGGCCGCAGTACCCCAATTTAGGGGGATTTATTTAATTTAGTATTTTTAATTTTTATACGTGTTTTAAATGTTTATATATATGTGTATGTGTTTATACACAGGAATGATTGTTTTTTATTTTTTTTTTTTAATATTTATATTATTATAGCTAAAACGGCCAGCAAATAGCTGATTATTTAAATCAAATAAAGGATTACACACACGCTTTATAGGAGGGTTGAATTTTTAAACTTTATTGAGTATTCAGCTATATTATTATATAGCTCTGTGCATACAACAAAGAAAGGGGAAAGCGCTGGAAAAGTCAAAACATCGTAGTGATGAGTAATGGCTCAGGAGTTCTCATCCATACAGCACTTACTGATATATAGAATGCAATATTTAAATGAGGTTTTATATGGTTATGATGGGAGTTGTAAAACTGTGGTTCCCTGAATTACCCAAGGATGATGATGATGACTTAAAGTGTACTGTATAATTTCTTAGGAAGTCTTTTTAGAAAAGGATATTAATTATACAGCCTTAAAGTATTCCTTTTGTTTCCCAAAAGTGAAATAATACAAATAGATAAGTAGGATTGAGAAGAGTGGTAGTGTAATGTATCGAAAGATGACAGATGAATGGGAGGTGATGAGGAAAACCTTTTTATTTATACACAAATTGTAGGATTCCATAAAATGAATATAAACAAATCTGAAGGAATAGTATAAAAGTGTGCACACGATGTTCCTTCCAAAATACCCTAATCATCAATATAAAAAACTTCTCTGCTCATAGCCTATAAGACGAGTTACGACAATAGATTGGAGCGTCACCTCGTGAAATAACATTTGGGCTCAAAACAACGCATGGAATGAAATAATGATTATTCTTGCTATAATCGGAATCTATGACAAACATGAGTCTATAAAACCTTTCATATATGGGGGATTGTTCCGGGGAAATAAAGAGAGCAATTCCTCGGGCTTCTGATTAGTACAATCCACAGCACAACAAACAGGCATAGTTGTGTTTTTTTAGATCTTTAAATTTATATTGTTTTCATACTTCGAAAAAAATTAACACTAGAGTGTCTTTACAACTCTCACGATAAATAATGATTTTTTTTAGCCTGACTTGATTCAGCTGTTGAGAGTCAGCTGCTACACAGACAGTTCTTACGACGTAACTCTACGTACTCTGTCCCTGCTTAGTAAGGGAAAAGGATAATAATTAGGGTGGCAAAAAACCTGGAAAGAAGCATGCCCGCAAATGCAGCTAAAAGTATCTGGTTCCGGGTTTCTTTCGGATATAAGCATAAACAAACTCTTTGAAAGCAAACTCCAGACGTTGTTTAAATGCAGACATGATGAAGGAAATTATTTCTATAACGGACGAGACGGGCATGTATAAAAACATTAACGGTATTGATATCAGCCACTATTAATATCATACTTCACACATCAGTGCCTCCATTAGTAGAGATCAAGAAAAATATACTTTTTATTCAGCATGAAGAAAGAGAAAAGATATTAAGAATCGAGTTGTTATGTCGACGGGTATTATAATAGGAGTCATCTAGTATATGCAGTTGTACCCCCATTTTTTTTAACCAATCAAATTTGAAATGACGCAAGGACATTTTTCAAACTAATAAAAATAAATGTCTTTTCGTTGCTACGCACCGAAGATATAAAAACCTCCTCTTAATTTTGAACGGGAGAAAACTATATATGCTTCACTCTTATTCATAAGTTTCAGCATGTTCGGATATGTGAGGGAGCCAGATTTCCCAGGAGGGATTTCTTATTTCTTGTAGAAACTTTATTCACGTGTCTCCTCACATGGATAAAGAAATCCTCATATTCAACATGCTATTTCCTTATCATTAAATATTTAAAAACGTAGACATGAAACACAATCTATGGAAGAACGGTGCTTTTGTAAGGAATATTATATACAAAGGGCTAAATATTGATTAAAAATAGAAGGATGTAACCTGACTGATAGATCACAGAGTGGTTTCAAAACGGTTTTGACTCATGTATGAAAAAGAAGTGCATTTGTCTTTAAAAATATTATTTTTTAAAATTTAATGTTGTTTAAAAACGAAACATTCATGTTTTTGGGTTCATGAAAGCTTATATGGATTATTTATCATATTAATGCAGTGTTATCAAAATGTACACGAATTAATACAATTAAAAAAGGGAGCTCAATAGACGTGCGTGTTAAGGCGTGTTCAACTCTCAATGTTGGGGCGCAGGTTCGAATCCCGAGAGGGGATGGTCATTTTGGTCTACCTTATTGATAAGATTTTAGGTTCGAGTGACTAATTTTAATACTATAATGCTTATTTATATCCTGTCGGATGCAATTCTATTGATCCATATAGACAAAAAAATAAAAATAAGAACAAATAAAAATCCAATAAAATGTCCTTCTTAAGAGTTGTCTAAGATAAAAGCACCGACCTATACATATATTAACTGGATTCTCAACTGAGAAGAAATATTCAACTTACTTGAAGACGTCACCAGTGTTTTAAGTGCATGGCTGCCACGTGCGGTAACAATGAAAAATTTAAAATATTAGGAAAAACCTATATGTTTATTCATTTCCATGTTGTCATCGGTCCTTTTTTTGTTGATATTTTCCCCTTTGTCTATTTCATAAGGCTTGGTATCTTGACTTGATTATACAAGGGAAAATAATAATTCCTTCCTTGCCTTTTTATTTCATTAGTGGGTGACTTCAACATTCATATCTCCTCCTTTTATTCAGTTTGTGTACACATTTAGTTATTAAATAGATCGGTATTTTTTTAATTATTAAAACGATTTACTATACTTCAAAATACAACATGACAATCGATTTGGAAGGTTGACATCATTGTTTTTCTATCCTTCCATTCCATAATTTTCCGTTCAAGTCTGTTGAATAATTTGAATTATTTATTTGATTAAACATTTTGTTGAAGCAAATTATTACATCAAATAGAAATAATATTTTTGGCAGTGTCCAGAAGAAATGGACCAAGAAAATACGGCCAGGAAGAACTGGACCGATGTAGAAAAGGAAAATGATGACTCATGGAAGATATGGCCCAAATACATAGGTAGACAACCATTTGAGTGGAATACACCTAAGTATCGTTGAAATACTATTTATCATATAAATTTATAAAATAATGAAATGAAATAATTTATTTTTGCAATGTTAGATAATTTTTTTCTTTGGTTGGAAAACACCCAAATTATTGTATGTAATATGTATTGTCTTAAATAACTAACATAACGGTGTAAGAAGTACTTCAGGGAGAATACACGTCTGATTTTGGGCGCATACCGATATTAGAAGCACTCAAATATTTAATATACAATGAAGAAGAAATATTTGCCTAATTTCGGAGGCGATTGCCACAATGTTTATATACAATTGGTTGTATTTAGAATAAATCTCAATAATTTAAAAAAGAGACTTTTAGTCAATAATAAGCAATTAATAATTTACAAGTGGTCATGGAACTATAAGTTTTTAAGGAAATATATTCAATTTATTCCAAAAATAAATGCGACTGAATTTAGGCATTCATTTTGTGTTAATTATTAAAAAGATTGTAACATTGATTTGCACCTCTCTCACTCTATCAGTATTTACTATTAGTAATACATACTATTCTTTTGTTAAAACAGTCCTGTTCCTTAAAAAATATGACATATAAGTTGAAATTTACTTTGAGAAATATAAATCGAGAAATCAGAGATAAAACTGCACTTGAGACTCTTTCAAATTCAAATATTCCATTTATAACAATCGCGTCCGAAATTAGGAATATATTTCTTCCTGGAGCTGGCCGAACAAGCCTCATATATAACGAACTTAAGTTCGTTATATCTGAGGCTACCGAACCTTTTGTGTTCATGACCGAACAAGCCTCAGTTATAACGAACCTAAGTTCGTTATATTTGAGGCTACCGAACTTTTTTTGTTCATGACCGAACAAGCCCCCGAATATAACGAACCTAAGTTCGTTATATTTAAGGCTACCGAACCCGAATTATGAGCTGCTGCGGATCATGTGGTTTGCACAGGAAGACGAAGATCTCTGACTTCTTCAAGGCTGCCCCCTCCCCAGCCGAGAAGAGGTCTAGGACAGAGTCTGAGACCAGCAGTGTGTGTGTGACTTCGACTTCATCCACTAATCTGCCAAATTCTTTTCTTTAGAGACCCTTTGGCAAAAGCGCAGGATTAGATGAATCATTATATTTGGACTTCATAAAAGAAGACAATTTATAGACATTTATTACTTTAGCTATAAGGTTGAGGTATGTGTTCCTATCATGGAGACAAAAAAAGTATATAAAGCTAATTCAGAATATACGTGAGTTTGTTAGCTGTCGAGGATAGAGGCTCAAACAAATAATTGTTTTATAAATATCCTAAGATGAATAAATCGGAATCAACCACAAAAATGTAAATCACAAACCTTTCGGTAATATTGTATTATTGATTACTTTTGATATGTGCATCCATTGACAGATGATCCATTCTCAAAAATCACTACACTTTTGAAAGTAATAAGCTCTCTATGTTTTTTTTCTTTATGGTTCTTATCATTGATAATGAAACCACCAAAATTAGTTATGTTGGTATCATATCGGATCATAAAAATATGTGGTTAATGCCAGCAGTTGTATTTTTTCCTGGATATTCCATGTGCGTTAGAGATCAATGTAATTGGCCTTTGGGTCCATTAGAACCCACCAATAGAGCCTTAATTGAACTTCATGTATTAGTTCATTCAAGGTAGTTCTTACAAAAAAGGTTGTCCAATATAATATATGTTGAAAGACATATTGAATAAGAAAGTACATAAAATTATCTAAAACTCCACTTTAATTTTCTCTTTGTATAGAATGTGTATTCATGAAATTTCTACAATACATACTAAACTTTATAATAAGTAATCTTCAAGCTATTTGTTGAAAGAAAAAACTCGAGTGATATTTAAAATACTGAAGCCCCCAAAAAATGAAGTCTTTACTCCCTGTTGCGGATGCAATGCCCTTTGTGTTTCTAGACGTGGCCAGCAGCTTTATTTCTGTGTGTCTACCATGTTACAACAGTTATTAAAGAATCTGGACTCAAATACTGTTATAACTTGAAGTAGGAAGTATATAAATTCCTCATTGAGACTCTTCCATAGATTGTATCCTTAGATAAACAACTATACAGTAATGAGTAAAAAGATCGGATATTCCTTTTTTTATAATATTACGTTCAATGTAAGTAGTTGACCGTATAAAACACATTTATAGCCATGAATGATCTCATACTTTATGTGTGATAAAATCTACACATATCGGAATAAAGTGAACATTTAATTTTATAGCATAAATGAATAATAATGAATATATTTAACGTAATGTCATACTGTGACCAATATATTTATTACTATTGATTTAAGTGAGTGAGCAAGAGTAACTCAGTGCCTTCATTTATTGCAACGTAAACAATAGCAGTCTTTATATTTTGACGTAACGTTAAAAAGGTTCAAACAATGTATACTGAAAGTTGTACGTTTGCTTTTTAAGACAACTTGAAGAAATACAAATGTGGGATGAGTTCCTCTAATTCATTGCTCTTCTCATTAGGAGACATCAATAGAAGAAAAATATGTATATAACATTCAACTTCCGTGAAAAGGAGGAAGAAAAAATTCATAGTAAATGTTCCTCTTGCTCAGCCGTTTCCACACCCAATGCATTCAGGAATGGGGTTTCCTATAAATGTTCCCCTCTCGATTCCGTCACCATCAGTTACAATTAAATATACGATTCAATGTAATAATTAACACGAAGGTACATGGGTTTAAAAGTCCATTATACTGAATAATCGGCCTGAATAATGTATTTTATCTTTCTTATTTCAGTCGTTCATTGCTCTGTCCGCCATCTTGGCTTTTGCCCTTGCTGATTATCCAACTCCTCTTATCACCCAACTCCATCCTACAAGCCACCCTCTTACCAACCAGCCCCAGTCTACAAAGAACAAAGAATATAAGTACGCCGTCAAAGATGACTATGCTGGACTTAGCTTTGGTGCTGATGAAGCCCGTGACAGATACTCCACCAACGGAAAGTTCTCCATTGCCCTCCCCGACGGCCGTCTTCAAACCGTGAGTACAACGTTGATGATGCATACTCTGGATTCATTGCCGATGCACCTACTCCGGAGAGGCCAAGTACGAGCCTACCACCCCTCTCCTTCATAAAAGCCAACTCCTATTTATTAGTCTACTCCTGTCTCAAACCAACTCCGTTTAAAAGTCAACTCCTGTTTTACAAACCAGCTCCCGTTTACCAAACCAACTCAAATTTACAAGCCCGCTCCTGTTTATCATGCTAAATTATCGAAATTTATATGAAATTGATTTATTTATTTAGTATATCCCTATCTTGCGATGACCAAAAAAAGGAAAACAACTATACTTTTAAAATCTATTTTGAACTATTCCCATCAGTAGTTGATTTTGGAAGAAGAGGATTGGAAAACATTGATTGACCCTTTCGGCAAGCGTCCACGCTTAACAGAAACTTTAAAAAATGACGACATAAAAGATCACAAAGATCTCAAC
This sequence comes from Caligus rogercresseyi, assembly GCA_013387185.1. Taxonomy (NCBI): domain Eukaryota; kingdom Metazoa; phylum Arthropoda; class Copepoda; order Siphonostomatoida; family Caligidae; genus Caligus; species Caligus rogercresseyi. The sequence goes on along the minus strand of CP045890.1, from coordinate 6,827,786 downwards.
AGGTTTTTTTAAATATACTTTTTGTATATCAATAAGTAAAACCAGTAGAACGTTAAGTAAGAAAAATATTATGATTATTTAAGTTATTACCGATATCCACACTATGTCGCAACTCTTATTTTTTAAAATCATATAAACATGTAAAAAATGATACTCTAATAAAAATAAACCTTATATTTCATCAAATAGAAATTATTGTGGAACTCAAGCAAGACTTTATTGATATCTTATAAAATACATAGACCATATATATAATATGTATAATATATTATATATATAATATATATTTATATATATATGGAAGCCATATATTCTTAATGTTGATGGAGTAAGTTATACTCCCAAGAGGAGAAGTTTCAATATTGATCAACATTTATTGGGAAGATCGCATGTTCGATGATAGTTTTAGTTATGTTAATATGTTTATTTATTTACACCCGGATGAATCTACCGTTCCATCGACCAAATAGGCAAAAAAACACCAAAAAAACCTGATCCTAGGTTCCATATACATACTGCCAATTCAATCGAACAAATAGGTTATAAAAAAGGAAACACCAAACATACAACCTAGAAACCCAATAACTAAATAATATAAAAAAAGAATAGAAGAGAAAGAAGAAAAAAAAGAAGTCAAATAAATTTATTTCTAAAAGATCGGGTTTTTTTCTTCTAAAGAGCCGAAATGGAATAATCAACTATATTACAAACCTCAGAAATGTTGAGGTCATTCGAGTTTCGGTTGGTGTATCATTTTTTGGGGGTTTGAATGATAGTTCAAATGGCATCCATTTGTTCAGTGTAAAGGCTACAAAGTTACCATTCATTGGTTCGTAAAAGTCGTTAATGATGTGGAAAAACTTCTCTTATTGCGAACAACGCTTTCCGTAGTTTGATCTCTTGTTTCCATGCTATCCTGTCAAAATCTGATGATGCTCCGAGGAAGATGATTTCTTTATCGTACAGTATTTGAAGTCAGCCACAAGATATTTATGAATAATTTTAGTGCTTCTTATGATTTCATAAATAACATTAGATGTATAAGTTAAAATGCACCTGAATCTATATATTAATTTACCAATCTCTGTCCGTCTGTATGTCCGCACGCTATCTCCTCCCACATTTATGATCAGATTTGAACTTTGAAGGTAACTATGGAATCCTTGGGTCAAGACGGACCTATTAAAAACTATTCTCAAAGTGATGGGACCAGAAATGAACCAAAAAAATCAGACCTTGTCTGATTTGAACTACCTACTTTTTTAGGTAAAGAGATGAAAAAAAAAAGAAATGGGGAGGAGGAGTTAGAGAAATAGAAAAAAAAAACATCTCATGTGACTTAAAACTAGATATTGAAAAGCGAGGGATATTTTGGGCGTGTGAAAGGGAGAATGTGTGAATGGTGCAATGAGTTCAGGCTCTTGTTATCACTATTCTCTTTCCTCTATGAGTTCCTACAGGTATACAGAACAGAAGCAAAAACAGATATTCAAGTAAAAAATAAATACCTTCCGTTCCGGCTGACTTGGCCTACTTCATAAATGAAATAAATATTCCTTAAGGGAGGAAAGAGAATAGTGATAAAACCTACCCATACCCGAAGGCGAACATATGGGCGCCGTAGGCGCCCAAATATGCGAGTTATTATATTTTTCAAAATACAACTTTGATTTTTAACAATTTTCTCTCGATTAATAATTTTAAAAATATTGATTTAAAAGTAAGTAAGTTGAAATGGGATGGGTGTGTACTTGCTCGATGGATGCATTAAAGAGTAAATATAATAGATATTAATGTATAAATTTTAAAGTAATAAGTTTAGACCATAACGGCTATTACGTATTTTATATATGTTAGTATTTTCTTAAAATTCACATCAGTGGAAAGAGCGTGAAACTAGTGACGGAGGCATTTGCACAAATATATGGATATAATCAACGTCAAAATATTATCAACCATGAAAGTGAGTTACTGTATGAAAATTAAGATGTGAAAAATAAAGGTATTTAATAAATAACTGAAAAACATCAATATGAGTACCTTTTATTACTTTTCCTTCTAATACTATAAAAGAACCCTAGTAGGAACTGTTATTTAAAAAAATGGTTGGTGCGTTAGCACTTATGTTCATTATTGACACAAAATATTATTTGATTTGAAAAAATGACAAGCTCATCAATGATTATATCTAAATTTTGTATAAGTTTTTTTCATAATGAGCAAAAACAAAAAAGTATAGCTTCATAACAAAACTTCGAACGCAATTTGGGGGGTGAAAGTTTGATATCTTAATATTTGGTTTCTCTAAACCCCTAAACCATGCTTCATTTTAAGAAATCAAATCACATATGTATTCACTTTATATTGGAGCATTAAAATGGTCATTATGTGACAAGTGAGCAATTCCGGGTTTGAAATTAAATGACAAAAATTGTTATTTTATTCAGCAGGGGCGCTAATGAAAGTAACAGCTCAGTTCATAATATTGATAAATGGTAATAACACAAACCGACCATTTTTTAGGGTCCACCCATTACAACTATATCATATGGAGGCTTCAAACCCTTCACGGGCTCTCTGGTTCCTCCGATCGCACCAATAACATATTGGGGTTTCGAACTCGCCGCCAAGTCATAGATTACAACATAGCTCACCACCATTTGACCTCCAGACCCCGTCGATTACAATATAACGTAATGGGGCTTCAAACCCGCCGTCAATGGCCCTGTGGTTATACCGATAATATAGAGTATTGGAGTTCCAACCCCATGCAAAAGCACCCTTGGGCTCCGCCAACTACAAATGTAACATAATTTTTTTTAATGAAATTAAGCTAGAGTTGTAAGTGGAAGAAATCAAAGACTCATTTAGAGGGGGTTGAAACCACAATATGTTAGAGTTGTAATGGTAGGAACCTGAGGGCCCATTGGTGGTAGGTCTGAAATATCTTATGGTTATAGTTATATCCGCGGAACCCAAGGGACAATTGGCGGTGGATTTGTTACCCCAATATGTCAAATTTGTTACAGCAGAACTGAGGACCCATTATAGTCCAAAATATCATAATTGTATCGGCTAAAACCCGAGGGTCTACTGGATTTGAAACTCAGTATATCATTATTGTACCTGGCGGAACACAAAGGCCATTTGTTTTGCAATGTCACTCCAAAATATCATAATGTTTCAGGTGAAACCCGAGGGCCAATTGGCGGTGGGTTTTAAGCCAAGCATGCCATAATTGTATCGGTAGAATCTGAGGACCCGTAGGCAGAGATTTGTATCTTCAAAATACCCTGGTTGTCTGTGAGTTTGACACCTCTATATCTATGTAACTGTTTTACCCTAAATATTGTTTTGCATCATCAATATCATTTATGGGCGGGAGGTGGAACCCCAATTAGGAAAGTACTTTATCAAACATTTATATGGTCGATTGCAGGTAATTTTAATGCAGGATATTTCACAAAGAAGATTAATTTTTGAAGGTTTATAATAATAATAATAAATACAATTTTGACAAATTTTTGTATTTTAAAGTAACAAAACCTTTTATTATTATTTTAATATCGTTTTGTTGTAAAAACATGATTTCCTCATGGCTTTTTAAATGTTGATTCATGTACTTTCATTTAGAATGAACTGCTCCTGTTTGAATTCATAATGTGTATTATATCGATTTTTGTAACTGATATATATATTATATATATAATATAGATATAATGAAACAATTATTAAAATAAACCTGATAGAGTTATGTAAACTATAAACAAAAATGTTGCACTATTCAACTTTTGCTACTTTACTTAACTTTGAATTGCCTTCTAAACTATCCTTTATATTTCAAGTTGTCATCTAAGAGTTAAAATCCAGAAGAAAAAATGTTAAATGGAAACAAAATACAATTCTGTAAAGATTTGTAAGTATGCCCATCATAAGTCTTTTTCAAAGGACTTATATGTGTGGTTCTTTGAAGTTATGAGGAAAACAAGTGAGCCCAAAAACATTTATTTTTTATGCTTATGTTGAAGACTATAAAATATAAAAACAAATTGAAGTACTTTTATGACAAGTTTACCAAGGAGTTTTCCAACAATGCCTCGTTTTCTTGTAGTGTACTTTAGTTTCTTTTGTGTAAAGATATGATTTAAGCAACATTTATTTAATAATAACAATTGTACACATTCTAAGAGTAAGATTTGAAATCATTTTAAAAGAGTGTTTAATATCGAGTGACACAACTTAAAATGATTAAAAAATTGTAAAAATAATTAATCTATTTATTTAGAAAAATGTTTTTTTTGGCATTGAAAAATTGCAAATAGAGAAAATTCAATATATAAAAAGGTTATTTCCTTTGCTTTTTATACTAGTAAATGCTCATTGCTCACCTCTTTTACGCCAATACATGAAATTATATGAAAAATGACAAAAATAGGGAAGAAAGGTCCCATTATATATAACAGATCAATAATAATTATTTTCCTATAGGCCATTCTCCTTATATCATTTCCTACATAAAGAAGAGAACTTCCTAAAGGAAGAAGGGCTTACTAAATATCAAAAATATATTTAAAAATATAAACATTTTACATTTTCAGAAGTGCAACTTTTCGATTTGTTGCTCTAAAATTATCTTGAGCTGTTTTATATTCATCCTGAAAAAAAAAATATATCAACACTATAGCTTTTATATTATTAAAAACATTATTTTAAACGATTAAAACTGGAAGATGCTATAATTCTCAACAAAAGTAAATATTTAAGTCAGTTGGAAATCATTTATTTTTCTTTGACTTTATATATACATGCGTTACAAAATAATACAAAGATACATACATTATAAAGCAATACACGCATATATAAAGCTAATGAACACGACCACACAAAGGAGTATATGTTATACGTATTATAGAATATTAAAGTTATTATTAATTACACTATGTAACAAGATTTTGCCCCTGGGCTGAAATTCCTAATTTGAGTCCCATTTTTTACGCAGATTCCAAAAATGCCACTCAAAATATCGTCCGAAATAAGGTTTTGACTTTATGACCTTTTTTGAAATCAGTATTTTTATCATTTCTAATGGTTCAGGCCCAGTTATCTTCGTGCAAAGTACGAATAACCACAAATGTCAGTAGTATTTATTTTTCTAGTATGTCAATGCATTTCAAATCAGTTTTTATAATTCAGTATCTTTCGTACTATTCGAAAAATAGGCTTTATATTTCAAAAAGTTGATCATTTTTTAGTGTTCTATTTAAGCGGCTATATTTTTTTGTTTCAAGTTTATTTACTATAATTAATATATCATATATTTTTCATATATGTCAATGCATTTCAAAACAGTTTTTATAATTTCGATATCTGGAATGAAAGTAAAGAAAATATCAATTTAGTATGAACAAGTATTGATCAAATTATATAAATAATAAATCATGAGGTTGAGTTACCTATAATTGTGATTTGTTACGAAGAAAAAAAACCATGTTTGCCTTTTTATTTGCAAGTTCCTTAATGGAATTCTCTAAGTGTTTCTTAAATAATCTAAATCCAAATTTCCAAATCACAGTAACTCTCCAAATATTCAAATTATTTAAGGAACTTGTAAATAAAAAGGCAAACATGTTATTTTTATTCGTAACAAATCAGAATAATAGATTCAGCAACCTTATGATTTATTATTTATATAATTTGATCAATACTACTTCATACTAAATCGATATTTTCCTTACTTTCATTATTCCTTACAAATACTTATGACATTTGTGGCTATTCTTACTTTGCACGAAGATAACTGGGCGTGAACCATTAAAAATGATGAAACTTTTCAAAAAAAGGCCATAAAGTCCAAACCTTATTTCGGACGATATTTTGAGTGGCATTTTTGGAATCTACGTAAAAAATGGGACTCAAATTAGGAATTTCAGCCCAGGGGCAAAAAAAAAGACCTTAGTTTTGTTATATAGAGTTATTTTTCTAATTTTTGAGCGTTTCATTAATTATGGAAAAGTAGATCATCATCTTCTTTTTGCATCGATTGGTATCTCTCGTAAGAAAGTAATGTGATCTGTTGATTAGATGGTCTGTGGCTCCTTTATGCAGATATTGCAGACTCCGTATAATATATATATATATATAAATTATATTATACAGGGTGCGGCAACATAACTTCCTTATTTCAGAAGGCAATAAAACAAGATGTATAAATCAGAAAGGTTTTATTTTTGTTTCATGATTTTAGTACATATTTAAAGTTTTGTTTCGCATAGTTTTGAAAATCATATCAGATAGGTGACGTCCCCCATTGTCAATACACTGTATATACCGAAAACGTTCCTAAAGACGCTATTGTTTACTTTAGTGATGAAGCACATTTTCATTTGACTGGATGCGTCAACAAACAAAACATGCGCTACTGGGCTGACACCAATCCCCGGGAATTGCATGAAAGACCTTTGCATTCACCTAGACTCCACTGGAATTGTTGGTCCTTGTTTTTTTGAAGAAAATGAGGTAACAGTGACAGTGAATTCAGAGCGGTATGTCAACATGTTGGAGGAGTTTTTCCTTCCACGAATTAACGAATTGGACCAAGGGGATATTTGGTTTCAGCAGGATGGAGCAACGGCTCACACTTCAAGGGCATCAATGGCTGTTTTGAGGGAACATTTTCCGGAGAGCCTCGTTTCAATAAGGGGCGATTTGGAGTGGCCAGCCCGTTCCCCCTATTTGTCCCCTTGTGATTTTTATTTGTGGGGATATTTGAAATCCCGTGTTTATGTCAGCCGCCCAAGAAGCCTACCAGACTTGAAGGCCAACATCAGAGAAGAAATTGCCAATATACCCGCTGATACCTTGGTGAGGGTCATGGCGAACACCCGAAATCGGTATATCCAGTGTATGGACAATGGGGGACGTCACCTATCTGATATGATTTTCAAAACTTTGTGAAACAAAACTTTAAATATGTACTAAAATTATGAAACAAAATTAAAACCTTTCTGATTTATACATCTTGTTTTATTGCCTTCTGAAATAAGGAAGTTATGTTGCCGCACCCTGTATATACAATCTAAAAAATGTGAATTTGTAATTGTGATAGAACTCTCACAAAACCATCCTTACACATCGGTTAGTCCACTATTAAATGTCAAATCAAAGATTTATCAAGACAATTTGTACAATATAGGTTCTTCAGAATGGCGCAACCCCATTTTAGAATTAAAGTATTCATTTTCATAAATATGAATTCAATTTCTTAATTTAAAAAGTTATTCCAATCTGATTGAAATGTCAAATTTATTGTTATTTAGTTATTATTGCTATTATTTTTTTAATATTCCTCAATGCAGTACTGCTGTTACACATTGCAGCATTGTTATTTTTCAATAATTACTTTTCCCTTTACTGCACTCCAGGACTTTGTAGATAATAAGCATTGCTGAATTGAAATAGTAAGCAATCAAAAGCATTACCAATATTCCTTATCATATCATGACATATGCGTATTGAGTATCCATATGTTATGCTTCTAAAGCGCTCCTTATAGGAAATACGAATCAATTAAGTACCTAAGTAAATGATGTACATTGAATTCATCAGCTTGTCATTCATTATGTCTTCATCGTTGAATAAAGAACAACATATGGATAGGGGCTTTTAAATTTATTTTTATTCTATTCATTAGTAAAACAGATATGTATGTACTCTACAGGAGCATGATTCAGCAATTTTATAAATAGAAAAATCAATTTGCGTATAAAACAAATATATATTTTTTGCATATATCTTTATAGACAATAATTGTGGTCTTATGAAAATATATTACTCCCATTTAGAGTGCCAGAGGGCGCTAAAACCGTACTGTCTCTTATGGGCGTGTCCAGCTTTTTTTCACAGTTCAATTTTATAGAATATACATAAATACATTAAAACAAAGCTAATACGTTAAAATGAAACACAAAAAATATTATTTTTTCTATATTTTTATATATAATAAGGAGTGTAATGACATTTCAAGATCTTAAAAATAACCTTTATTTTTAACCAAAAACCATTCATTATCGAACAAATAGATTATATAGCGATTGAGAAGATTATTTATGAAAATTGTTTCGCCAATGAAATTATATTTCGATGAAGATATATTTGATATAATTTTGTTATAGGAATATAGTTTACCTTGTGTTAATTGATTTACAATAAGTTCCAGATTTTGACACAAAAAGTGATATATTAATGAATATATGTTGTTTTATAATTTAAATTTTCATATTGGTACTACATTTAGTACTACATTAATATGCATTATATAATTTCGATGCATATGAATATAACTTTTACAGGGTAACATTCATAGACAACTGTTTATATGTTATGTGGGGCACTCAACTCGGAAAAAGAACTTGCTGTGAAGTTTGAAAAAAGGAAACAACATACTTTTTTCTTGGCGTTTAAAAAGAGAGGAGGTCTATAAACGGTCACAAAATTACATACACTCTGCGTCAACGTAGTATCCACGCCCTAGATTGAACATATATAGGTATACTGGTTGATTTATGTGTCAGCCTTTTAATATAAATACGGAAGACATAAATGAATTAACCATCAGTTCATCCTCAACTGCAAACACAATCAAAACAACATGAAGGTAAAGAAAAACCTTTTTTAACCATTGGTATTCATTTTATTAAAATAATTTCTGTTATTTTTCAGTCTTTCATTGCTCTGTCCGCTGTCTTGGCTCTTGCCGTCGCTGATCACCCAGCTCCCTACCATCCAGTCCCTGCCTACAAGCCTGCCCCTTACCACCCTGCCCCTGCCTACAAGGAGGCACCCGCCGTCTACCAATACCAATACGCCGTTGCTGACGACTATGCTGGACTCAACTTTGGCGCTGATGAGGCCCGTGACGGATACTCCACCAACGGAAAGTACTCTGTTGCCCTCCCCGACGGTCGCATTCAAACCGTTACCTACAAGGTTGATGATGCCTACTCTGGCTACGTTGCCGATGTCACCTACTCTGGAGAGGCCAAGTACGAGCCCTACCACCCTGCTCCTGCCTACAAGCCTGCCCCTGCCTACAAGCCTGCCCCTGCTTACAGCCTGCCCTGCTTACAAGCCTGCCCCTATCTACAAGCCTGCTCCTGTCTACCAGCCTGCCCCTACCAGCCTGCCCCCGTCTATCGCGCCTAAGACTTCTGTTGTTGGATTGTTAATTTATTGAAATAAAGTCTAAAAGAAAAATATGTAACCTCTTCGTTATTAATTTTATAATTATTAAAAATCCTAAAAAACAGGTCTTACATGAAAGAAAAGGATTCGAGATTGAATTTTACAGCGTTAAAAAAACAAATATAATATAGCTTTAACGTTACTTAATATCTAAATAGCCTTCACATAATAAAAAAGCAATATCTATAAAGACTAAATGAGACTACCAACAGAGGGTGGTTGATCTGTTTATGTTTTACCTTCAGAAGCAATGAAGTTTTCTACCATCAAAAAATTGACAGGTGTGCATTTCTACCAAGTCATATAATAGATATACATAGTTGTGTATATATATTCCAAAATAAATAATGTAGTACAGGACTTGATAGGAAATATATAATTTTGTTGCTTAAAAGTAAATTTTTAGAGGGATTGTATTAGCTCAAGTAATTAGTCAGGGTTAGGGATATTAAAAAGACTATTGTTGCAAACTCTCAAATAAATATTATTTATTCATTTGGAACAAAGTTTTCTTTCTATTTACGTCCGATAGTCGGAGTGATGATCCCTTTATCGACAGTTTGTCATGACAAAATAAACACTAAGATTGAGTGGCTGCTTCCCCAAGATTGAGTGGCTGCTTTATTTAATAAATATTAATGAGTGAATTTGGAGTAGTCCATTCAATGGATTCGCCAATGATGTCATGGATGGAGGCCAATGAAGTAGATACAATTAGTTTTTTTTAAATGGATGATGAAGTCCCCCTCACTAACAGCTTCGAGTAACGTGATACTTTGTTGCATAATGCAAACTGCTTTAAATTATTAATTCACTCTCCTTTTCTTTCAACCAATCACGCTTAAAACATAATTTTTATGTTTATTGAAGCTATAAGTTCACTTACCGAAAGGAAAAAGTTTTCGTCGATGAACCCCCCAATTTTTTGATCTGACCTACTAATTCAATTTAAATACATTTTTATGGTAGTGAGAGCTTATTTATTCTAAAAAAAATGGCCGCATAGGTCATTTTGGTTGCTTGAGAGTTTATGCCTAAATGTTATCTTACAAAATAATATATAAGAAAAGTTTCTATGTTTTACTCCTTGAGCGCTCCTTTAAAGTAACTCAAGCTTGTATTTGCCAATGGGCAGATCATCCCTGTCATTAATTCATTAGGATTATGTGATTCATTCGATTTGGATTGTTATATTGAAATGAAGCTTTGTAACAGTCATTATCATTTGGATGTAAATTAGTAATATAATAAATCAAGCCTTTGACTTTTATTCGAGCTAATCCATTAATCAAACATACGAGAAGTGAAAAAATACATTGAAGTCTATTTAAGTAGTTTTATTATATTTTCAATTTTTTCTACATTGAATATAAATATAATTTCCTAATTTTTCTCAATTCAAGGATAATATAAGTTCTTAATTTTTCTAAAAAATATATTTTAGACAAGGAAGTGCGTATTAATCAAACATATATACACATTTTAGTATAAAATAATGGTTCACTTATCGTGTTGAATAGTTATTATATTAAATATATCTTTATATATTACCAAATCCATAAAAGAGGATACACCACAAGTTGTACCATGAAACAATAAGCAGAAAATAAATGGTCAAAAACTAAATCTGCAAGCAAATTAGATCAAATTTACTAATTGGCTTTAATTTAGCTTCATAAATATTGTGTATTGCCTTAGAGGAAGTTTTTGCATATGTGGATAGATTGAGTTCTATCTGCGACTATATGAATAATCATTATACTATTTAAATGATTAAGTAGAAACCCTTTTCAACGATCAATATTAATCTTACCCACTTAAGAAGCGAATCTGCACCATCATTATTGAGAGTTGAACGCATTTACGCACTGAGTTAATGTGCTTTAAATATAATATTAGGATGTATTACGATTATTATGTACAAAGTTTGCTGCATTCTCATGGAAAGTCCCTATGAAACATGAAGATTTATTTTAACATATGTCATCCAATACCTGACAACATGAAACGTTAATCCAAAGGAGTATATTAAAGACAGATTGTTGCCCCTCAGTGATGATGAGGTCTGTTTAAAAAAATCAATGGTTCTTCTTTTTATTGACAACGCCCAACAATAGAATCGTAGAATTAAGAATATCCCTCTTTCAATAGGAGACAGCTTCAAAATGTAATGATAAAATATTGTTGACTCATTGACGTCTTTACTATTTACTTTATGCACTTTTATTTCTAAAAATATAATATCAAATATACCAAATTTAATTGCTTTATTAAAGTACAGAACAATACAGAACTTATTAATATGACTTGGAAGATAAAGGCATGCATTAAATAGGAAACTGAGATTTTGTTCTATATTTATTATCCAATCACATACGATATATGACGAATTAAAGGTGTATTCATCGAAAATTGAATTATAATGGATAAGTTTAAGATAAATAGAATGTAATTGTTAAAATAAACCTTTTGTTATGTTAAGCCATATTAGAAAAAAACTTTATAATAAATTTCTTAAAGCATAAAGACAAAAAAAAAGGATGGAGTGACTATATAAAAATATGAATCAAAATTGGTTGAAAAATATAAAAACATGACTCAAGCAGTTTGGGGGAATCTGAAAATGTGGCATGGATCAGAGTGCTGATGTGGTTTCTTAAAATGGAGCATGGGCATAATATAACAAAATACAAAAAAAACAAGGGGTTGCTCTTCTATGAAAGATGCTCTACATTTTTTATTACAACTTTTCGATTAAGTCACTTCAAAATGCGCTTTTGATCATTTAATCCTCCATAAAAATACTGTTAAAATCAAATATATATCTACAATAGTTCGTATCCTCAGCTTTATATGTATTTTATAAGCAAATATATATGAAAAGAGGGCCAAACAAAATATTGTTTTCTTTGGAAGACATAAGTAGATGTCAGATAAAAACCGGTTGATATGCTACAGTTACCAACAGCAATAGTTGCTACGGCTAAATAAATTATTCCACCACTTTAGGAGCCAATTGAGCTTTTTCTGAAGGGTTTTTGTCCTTATTCAAAGATTTGATATGAAAATATATGCCCCGTTTTATGGTCTGATGTTGTGATTAAATTTGTCAGTTATTAAAAAGAGGCACATTTTGGAGGAATAATATCTATGTGATTGTTGCTTATGAAGTACAAATAGCTAGAAACAGAAAAAGGCGTTTTTCTCTTTTTCTCCTTTTTCCCTCAAGCGTCATTTTAAGAAAATACATCACATATATAGACGTCCAGCAACCACCATATTCATACAATATAACAGGTGGATACTTTGCACTGTCATATACTCCTAAAGTTTTTGGAAATATGTAGGATGACATTTGATGACGCAAAGAAGAAAATATGTCAAGTACCACAATCGAGGCAAGGATTTTGCTCCGCATGACCTTGGAAACTCTTTGGAGCGAAGGCTAGTCACCATTTTTCAGTGAAGAAATCAATCTTTATTGTATTAAAAAATCAACAGCATTATACACACAAGTATATTTTTTTTTACTATTGAAAAGAAATAAAATGATTAAAACAATAATAAGAACGTTAAGAAAGCACAGATATGATTTAAAAAACGGTTCTCAAATATTTTGAAAACAAAATATTAATACATTTATAAATTCCACATAAATTCATCAAATAAGTCTGGGAACTTGATGGGAAATATATGAACTTCTCCGCAGCAAGAGCCGCGTGAAGAGACATAATCTTCAGAGAACAAATGGTATATCTGGCTGCAGCTGATATCAAAATCGCTTGAAAATCTAGTGGCCTCACATATTCTCATTTTATTAAGAAGCTGATAATCTTTTCGATTTGACGTTCCAACAGGTGTATAGTCATAAGTATATTTCATATTCAAAAGCTGTAAATATATAGTGAGTTTGCTCTTTATACTCTGATGTTAGGATATTGAACTTTCTTTGATTTCCTTTAAATATGGATGAAATCAAAGATTTTATTTTGACAAAAAATGCTAGAGAATAAAATCGTTCTTGTTGTGATTCACGTCGGAAGAGACAACTTACGGATTTGTATCATGTTGAATAGGATCTTTTTCTGGAAAAACCGATAGGATTTAAGGGAGCGCAATAGCTCAGTGTGTTAAGGCGTGTCAAGAGGGGAAAGGTCAATTTTGATATAATTCATCGATAAGATCCTATTTTTACCTCCGTTGGTTTGTTTGTTGGTTTGTCAGCAGGATAACTCAAAAAGTACGGAACGGATTTGGATGAAACTTTGTGGAGTTGTTGGAAATGCCAAAAGGAACAAGTGATTAAATTTTGGCATCTCTGAGTGCAGAATTAAGATGCAAAACGAGCTAAATACTAATAAATATTTCAAGTTAGCCTACTCTGCCAATAGATGTCGCTGTGCTGTGAAATCGGGTGCCGGGAGCGTCTTCCTCTCGGAATTTCCGTCGAGGGGAACCCTCCCCCGTCCCTCTACGCCGCCCTAGTCGTGAAAAATCCACCTCGGAAGGCTCATAAGGACCCCGTGACGGCGGAGGTTTGCACTCTCTGAGTGTATATATGCCTCTAGTTGAAAATATAATGCTATATATATCCACACGAATGTAATTTTATCGAACCAAATAAGCAAAAAAGGATTGTAGGAATCACTAAGAGAATAATATGGAAGCATATCAAGGTCACCAAAAAAAATTGTGCAAGTGATACTTCAGGAACCATTAATTTATTGCCATGGTTGACCAAAATATTGGTATAGCTGATACAGGAAAAATCAAAAAAGTTTATTCAAGCTGAAATGGGGTAATCAAACACGGTTATCCAGTCTGAATGAGAAAATGCACTAAATGACTCATAGAACTCATTACAGCCAGTTGTGGACAGTCGAAGGAAAAAGATTAAAAGTTTTGCAATATACTACTGAAGAAATTAAAACATACATTGGATCCTTCGATACTTCCGTAATAATTTTTGAATGATCAGATGATCAACAGCTAAATGAGTTCCTTTATTCAATAATCTAACTTTAATGCTATAATTGCGATCAGTAACTTAATCATATGGTCTGGAAAACCAGTATTGACTATAATTTAATTATCCATGAGGTGAAAAGCACAGTGAACAATTCAATGAATATTAAGCAACAACACTAAATTAAATCACAACTATTGCTTCACAAAACTCGTGTTCGACTAGTAGGAAAACTGTTCTTTGACAACCAATTTCTTATGATTTATAATAGTGTATAAATATATGAAGTACTTAAAAATAAAGATGTTTATTCTAAAGTAGACATCCAGTGTCTGATACTAAATTACGTTCTTGTTTGCAAGGATTTATCCACGAGAAAAACAAACAACAAGTGAATAAATTTTTGCTGACTTTATTTCAATAAATTAACAATCCAACAACAGAAGTCTTAGGCATGATAGACGGGGGCAGGCTTGTAGACGGGAGCAGGCTTGTAGACGGAGCAGGTTTGTAAGCAGGGGCAGGCTTGTAGGCAGGGGCAGGCTTGTAAGCAGGGGTAGGCTTGTAGGCAGGAGCAGGGTGGTAGGGCTCGTACTTGGCCTCTCCAGAGTAGGTGACATCGGCAACGTAGCCAGAGTAGGCATCATCAACCTTGTAGGTCACGGTTTGAATGCGACCGTCGGGGAGGGCAACGGAGTACTTTCCGTTGGTGGAGTATCCGTCACGGGCCTCATCAGCACCAAAGTTGAGTCCAGCATAGTCGTCAGCAACGGCGTATTGGTATTGGTAGACGGCGGGTGCCTCCTTGTAGGCAGGGGCAGGGTGGTAAGGGGCAGGCTTGTAGGCAGGGGCTGGATGGTAGGGAGCTGGGTGATCAGCGACGGCAAGAGCCAAGACAGCGGACAGAGCAATGAAAGACTGAAAGATAACAGTAATATTTTTAATAAAATTAATACAAATGGTTAAAAAAGGTTTTTCTTTACCTTCATGTTGTTTTGATTGTGCTTGCAGTTGAGGATGAACTGATGGTTCATTCATTTATGTCTTCCGTATTTATAGTAAAAAGGTTGATATATACATTAGTCTACGGAGTGTCTCAATTCTTGGGCGTGGATATTTTGATGACGCTGAGTGGGTTTTTTGACCGTGTAAATACTTCCTCTCTTTACAAGCAACATGAAGAAACACGTTACTTCTTCGTTAGTCCACAAACATTGCAGGGATCTTAAAGTTATAAACCCTATAGAAAAAAGTTAGTGATTATGTTCATATTAAAGTATAGAGAAAATATGAAAAATGAGGTTATACTCTCTGGGTTTTACGCTTGTTAATATGACAGATATATTTCTCTCATATTATCAACCTAAAAATTAATAGTTTTTTAGGATGCTTAGTCAGGCAATACATTCTCTATATTGATGATGGATTTTGATATATCCTCGAAAAGGCACAGCAATATTAATGGTCTTATCTGACAAGAGAACTACAGGAGTCTTATTTTCATTACTTTGATTCGCTGGTGTTATATTGCAATGAAAAAGTTACTGATTTAAAAAATTAAAAGATATTCTTTAAAAAATAGGTTCTTCAAAATTGCAAAAACAAAGTATTGTTTTTTTTCTAGTACAAAATTTTAATTAGTATTTCAAATTTAAGATCATTCACAAGTTCTTTTATTTCAGTAAAAAATGAAGTGATTTTATAATTGTGGGGTTTTCAGAGTTATACCGGATTTTATGATTATTAGTATTTATTTTGATTATATAATTGTGAATTTTAGCATATTATATTCTAAAGGTCTTTAAAGTAAGATTTTTTCTCTTATCATTAATTTTTAACTATTTATCATATTTTTACATAATATATATTGTCAATATATATTTAATAAATTGGAAAATAATTTAATAATAGGATTTTTTAGTCGATTTATGCACTTTTAAAAGGATCTCAAGTACTTTGAAAATTTACACAATTTTGATGAGCAACGAAAGATAACTAACAAATTATTATAATTCGTCGAGGTTTTTACTTATTCAAATATCTTTATGAATTTCTACCCCTGGTGCCAAAATAGGAAAAGTTATTTCCATAGACTAGTGGTGTTGTACTTTTTAAATCCTCTTTGATGAAAAATAATTTCTTTGTAAAAAAACGTCATTACTTTTGTTCAGAATGACAAACGATACACTAAGGACGAACGATTCAAATTTAAAAAGAACGATGAACGACAACTTGGTAAACGTAAAACGAACGGACGAACGACAATTTTTGTAGAACGTCAACAAGTCTTATTAATACCTAATTATATAATTTTGTACATATAAAACTGGCAATGATAGATACAAGGATGCCTAAAATAATATTCACAAATAGGAGAATTCTGAAATCTCATGCAGCCTTCAACTTGGTTTATAATATTTTAATGCTTGCAAAATACTATTTGATAATTATTATCATTAAGATATTCATTTGTTTATAGAAGGCCTTACTAAACAAAAATATGATCGTAAATTCGATTCCACCTTGGACTCAAGACTTGACTTCAATTCGCACTCTTGGATCCCCCCCTCAAACAAACAAACAAAAACAAAAATAGATAAGATTTACACAAATAACTTCATATAAGAGACCATTTGTGAAAAAGAGTTTATTTAAAATGTTGTAAAAAAATATGCATTGCAATAATGGTTAAATTGTTATTTATAAGATGCACAATTTTGGTGCATAAGTAGATTTTTATGAATAAGTGTGAGTCACTACTAGTAAACAGAAATACCAATTGAAATGCATTATGCATGTAACTGCAATTTTTTCTTTAAGACAAAAAGTGTTTCTTTATACTTTGTTATTTTATTATGAACTGGAAGCATAATTGTAACTATATATATATATATATATATGCTTAATAAATATATTTATATATAGATAATCATGCTCGATATTATGTAAAAGACAATGACTCGATCTAATTCGATATCGGCCGTTAAAACTTTAAGAAGAGATATATGTATGTTGCTTAATAACAACTTTACACAATTATTATTGCTTTCTTTTATATAATCTAATTGTTTTACTTTGTTATTAAAGACATATTTTTAAACAACAATGCTTTAAATTCAAAAAATATTTGCAATTCAAAAAATGAAGTCAATTGATCAAAAAAAAAAGGAGAGCGATAGCTCAATGAAAGCGTGTGCGACACTCAATGGGAGGTCAATTTTGCGAACCTCATTAAATAGATCCTAAGTTTGATGGTTTAATGAAAAAAGGCTTATTCATATCCGCACGTATGCAATTCAATCCAACCAAAGCGGCTGAAAATAATAAATTGCTTAATCCTTGATATGCTTAAAAATTATCTCAATGGATAAACTTCCTTCTCCGATCTCTACCTTGATGGTCTATATTTTATACATTGCAGGTGGGCAATAAAAAAGTGAAAAAAAGTTTTGTCATAGTCTTTTCAAAGTCCTTACCATATAGTATAAATGCATATCGAGTCCCTGACCATTCCATGTATGATAGAGATTTGATCTCGCGTATAATTCACTTTTTTGACACGGATATGGAATAAACAGTTTAAACTGAAGGTATGCATTCATTTCACGTTATACAGTTTACCAAACTGTTGACGTTCGCAAAAAATTGTCGTTCGTCGTTCATCGTTCGTTTTAAGATTGAATCGTTCGTCGTTTGTTCGTCGCTGTCATTCTGACGTTTTTTAGAAAGGAAATTTTTGCCATGAAAAGAAAAATCTTTGTCTTTTTTTGGCGCCAAAAACGAACGACAAATGATAAGAGATTTTTTTGATGTCGTTCGTCGTTGAACGACGAACGATTACAAATGAACGACAGATCAACAAGTCTGCAGTTTACCAGTCCCGTCAATGGCTATTGTCAAACGGATTTTTGATACGTATTAAAGACATAGAGTATTTTTTGTTCATATTATTAACAACTTTATTAAAATATGATTACTTGATAAAATGTGGATGTTTATCAGAACAGCAGGGACTCAGATATATGAGAATGTGTGCAATCACAAAGTGGATAGTCAAATTACAATACCTAGCATATTCATAAAAGGTTCAACAGAAAATCTTAGTGGACATGTGGTTTACTTGTGTGTTTACACAGTTATCTGGTATGCCAAACGATATAAAAGTCTGCAAATGAATTGGAAGCTGATTTTTAATGATACTATTTTGTTAATTGCTTATAATAGGTAGGTATTGAATGATTAAAACTCTGTGTTTTATATTTGTTTGCTCATAATCAATACTCATAACCTAAAATTTTGAATTATGTTCAATGCATTAATATCATTTATCATACCTATATATCCTTGTATAGGCACATTAAAAATATTTTAGAATTATGTATATATAATTATGAACTGTCTGAATAAAAGTATAATAATAAATCGTAAAATAATAGTTTCTACAAAAATGACAAATGTGAATAAAGGCTCTATTTATTATTATGTTACTACGCCACCAGATATTACAAGTAATTGTTTAGAGCTTTGGGGTGTGAAGGCTGCAATTTATTGTTATATATGGGTCCAAATATACCCTCGCCAATGAATCTTCAAATTTCACCAGCTACAACTACGTCAATTCGGAGCTAGACAATTTTTTTAATATAATAATTACTTATTTTTATATTTCACTTTTTCTATACGCATATAAAATACATTTTGAAAATATAAATAGGTTCGAATCTACTAGAATTATAAAACTTAAAACCTGCGTCGTTTTCTGATGTGCGTTTTTTCAGGACAGTTTAAAATGGATGATTTTAAATAATAAAAGGGGAGGGAGTTGACGCAAACTAAGAACAATAATAAAAACAGGCGCGTGAGGTAAATATTAAACAAAGAGAGTTATTAAAACAAAGATTTGTGAGGATCATAAAAACATCCAACACGGAGCTATACATCAGGCATCACTTGGATTCTCGGATTCTTTATGCCCAATTATGGTAGATTGGGGTTAAAAGGGTCCTTTAAGGATCTGTAGGCTCCGGATGTCTCAATACTACTATATTGGGACTTCAAACTAAGCGTCATTTTGTTCTTAACTATGTGTTACTACTTTAGCATATATAAATGTAATAACACATTATAAAGACTCTTACAAAAGGAGGTTATATCATAATGGATATGTCAGCTGTTTATGCTAGAAATCATTTATCGTAGTAGGTAATGTTTGGCAAGAAAAAACAATACGAAGGCAAGTGTATATATATACGCAGGGTTTTCTTTTCCATCTAGAATAAATATATTATCATTATAGCTGTGACTATCCGTAGTCATCATTTCCTCCTTAACGATCCATGAATTATGAGCAATATATATATATTTAAATTATTATACACATCTTGGAGGAAATAAACTTTACAGTTTTTCTATTTTAAAAAAATCAGTAGGATGGGGGATAACAACTGTTAAAGGACATGAAACAGATCATAAAAACACTCAATAAAATATAAATTACATACTTCATATAAAACAATGTAATAAACGGAAAGTGAGCAAAATAACATGTCTAGGGAGAAGGTTGGGCGTCGGAATTGACAAAAAATCCTTTTTCACTAAAGTTTCTTAAAAGAAGTAGCTCCTTGTCGATCCAAGTATCGATACCAGTAGGGATCGCTCGGTTTGTAGACTACGCCGCGTAGATGAATAATTAGATTTTTGTAATAATCAACTCAATCTTATAAAAGTTTTGTTCCAGGGGATAGTCTCGAAAATATTTATTATTATTTTGATTGTACATCCTCAGGTATGACTTTCAATAAAATCTATCTTTCAGAAAGTAATCTACAGATAATACTTTATTTCTTATGACGCTTTCTGGCACTAATTGTTGGCAAGGGAGGTATTGTGATTGCCATGTAGCATGCCCCTGCCGGGAGGATAATGAATTTCGAACTTCCAGGGGTGGATGGGTTATATGAGGTTATCCGTCCAACGATATTTCCCTTTATATAATAATTTCATTATTTTTTGAAGAAAAAACTTTTTTAAATATACTTTTAGTCACGATATTTGTCTATTGTGTGTATTAAAAACATTTTTAGAAGTATATCCTTAAGTTTAGCTAAAATAATACAACTGAAAATAATATTAAAAAGTCGTTCACTCAATATAATTAAAAAATACTTTTTATAAATAATGATAATCAAGGATATTCATTAATTACACCAGTAGTTACCAAACTTTTTCTGCTGGGCCCCCCTTTTGTACATAAGAGATTTTTGCGCCCCCCCCCCCCCCCCCAAAAAAAAAAAAGGACATACACAATTTTGTTCTCAGAGTCCATTGTAGTTTATTTCACTCATTGTAATTAATACAAACCTCAACCTTTTTTTGTTGAAAAAATAAAGTTAGCTGCCATAAACTTCAGTTTGTAATAGGTGTCAAACCTTAACGGTTTTTTTTGTTGAAAATAAAAGTGAACTGCCGTAAACTGCAGATTATAATAATAAGAATAACAGTTTTCAAGCACCTTAACCGTGTAATTATGTTCAGTGTAACAGGTTTCTTTTTTATATATTTAACATTTAATGCATTTTTGTACTCTTTCTCTACTCCAATCCAAAATGCAGCCAGTGTCTTTGACTGAAACTGCAGCCTCATTGTTGAGTCAGAGGTGACATCATGAACTGCTCCTCCTCTGATGTGCTTAAGTCGGCAGGGGGTAATGAACTGAAGGGATCACGGATCCAATCATATTTTTTTGGATCCTGTTGAGTTGAGCATTTGCCGGCGCGGATGCAGCTTTAGTAAAGAGAGACTGTTGAGCACATAGAGATATAAAGATAAAAGAGCTGATTCCTTCAATAGCAGAGAAAACAGCGTTCTGTTGTTCCTGTGTGTTCAAAATAAACAAAGTAATTTATACTACGTCATCGTAAGCTGGTCATAGAGATAAAATCTATCTCTATGATCAGCTTACGATGACGTAGTACAAATTACTTTGTTTATATTGGACACAAAATACAGATGAAGGGAGTAAGCTCTCTATATCTTTCTATCTTATGCTGTTGTACAGGTGAAGCCAAAGGCAAGATATGTGTCGTCATATTGTCTTGTCTTTGCCTTGGAAGGAAATTGCTTAGGATGCACATCAGGTGATGCTTCATCCTCTGCTTTGCGTTTACGTAGGAACTGCGTCAAAAATTTGTCCATTTTATGCTAGCAGTGTTATTAAGTCTACTGTATTTATATTTTCATTCATCCGTTTTCCCGCGCCCCCTGCAATTGCTTTGCACCCCTCTAGGGGAACCAACAGATTAAACTATGTTTATAAATGTATGAATATAGAAATAATATCTCCCGTGTCTCAATATCAGGAGCAATGATGATTCTTTAAGGACTGAAGGTAGAGTGTTTTTCAATTGTAAAACCGAAAAATCATTCACTTTCATATATAATAAATATAATCTTTCAAAGCGACAATACTTATGCCGACGATAAGCAAAGGATTCTTTAGATTTATGATAAAAGAACCTAAACAAGTTACTTCAAACTTTAGGTCAATAGGGATCTCTTTTGTTTTGTAAAAAATGTCTATGATCTTCTTCCATTCATCTTTTTTGTTGTAAATGAAACTATAAAACATGGTGTATATTTTAGAATTATTTAAACAAAAGGACTTTGTCTTGCTTCACTCCATGTTTCCTTACCAAAACATAGATTTTTGTAAATATATGAAGTACTAGATTAAAGATTCGGCGAGGACGATGTCGTGTCACGGTTTAAAACGGGTACGTGTGGCCCTAAAAATGCTCGAAGCTTGACAAAGATCTCTGGGAACATATGGACCTCATTTTGACGGCCAAGGAGGACGGCTTCTGTTCGAAGGAGAGTAGAGCTTGTGACGATGTCGGAGGAGAACGGATTGGAATCTGGAAAGAAGAAGGAATAAAAGGATTAACGTAAAGTAGCGCATGCAAGGAAAAAGTAAATTTAAAAAAATCGGCCTAAATTTTGGTTATTTTCTTTAACGTAGATGTCGCTAGTCCATGAAATACCGTCCACAATCCTATTTAAAACCATTTTAAAGGGATTAAGTTTGTCCAAAACACTTTTTCAACATAAAAAATCGTCCCAAATATAAATAATAAAAGGACTTTGTTATTATGTTTTTCAATGAGCTCTAGCATCAAAGCAGCGCCCCTTCGGACTAAGAAGAACTAAAATTTTGGCCAATTCCTTTTGGGAAAAAAGGAGAATTTTTTGTTATGCAGCCGCTACTTTACTTTACGCTTAGGAAACTTGCAACATTGCATTCACAAGTGTACATAGATGCGCCTCTCAGCTTTTCTACATTATTTATAAGTTAATAATACCAAATGTGGACAATACGCTGTCTTTCTCTTTTCTCCAAAAAAGATAGAGGTCTGAAAAACTATCTAAATCAATACATTTAACTCTGATTGTGACTAATGGCTGCAGTTCTTTCTCAAAACGCCTGGATCAGTTGTTCAGATTATTTATTTTGGTAATATTACTTAAAGCTGTTTGTTTCAGTTTGATATAAATATTCAGTTATCCATAATTGTTTAATGATTATTGTAATTATTTAGTTTTGCAGAGTGTTATTTCAAATTCGATTCTAAGGATAAAAATAGTTGCAAGCAAAGTTAGAATGTTCCAATATTGTTTTTTTTTTGTGGAGAGAGGAAGGTATCGACGATATAATGCGTTATAAACTTTTTCCTGCTCAAGGATATCGCTACTATCTTTTTATCTAGATGACTGTTAAATTATATTTCCTAAAAAGAAAAATGCCAAAAAATGAGCATTTTTTATCAATGAATCTCAATAGTCTATTTATATATAGTATATTAGGTATGGTATTTATTGGTATTTCGTAAACAATATTATTATTTATTTTAATATGGGATTGATATAAACAAAATGTACATATAAGCTTTGTAATATAAGTCTGCATCTTTTCAATTGCTTCAACGATCAAAGGAAATTGATATGAAAAGATGTAATGATGCATGTAATCCTTAAAATGATTTTTACATTTAAGAAAGAAGTTTATGGATGTTAAAAAAACACAATGTTGGATAAAGAGTGCTTTTTGTGATTTTTTATAATGTACTATTATTGTGGCGTGTATGAAAAAGTATAAGGATTTCATGCAAGTAAGGAGACGCATTCAACGATTCCTCAAGTTTTCATTTTTTTAGGTGGGCAGAAATAATAAATCCCAACAACTTTCAGTTTCATCCATATGGTTGCACACTAAACTACAAATATTGGAAAGGAAATTATAAACACAGGAAAATGATTAATTACAGAATAACGCGTTGATATTCATATCTATATTAATGAAGTGAATGAACAATGAAGAGAAAGAATGACTTTTTGTTTTTGTTTGAACCGTTGAAGCCAAAATATCAAGGATTCAGGAATAGAAAAAGCGAGAGATGATAATAAATTCTTTGGGACGTCATTGTAAAGAAACATAACTTAGAGAAATGACATCACTGGAATTTTTAGTAGGACTTTTTCTATTATATTCCCATGACTAAATTGTTTACTTCATTTACCTGGGGGAGCAGTCATTTTAAAATGATATATATAGATATATTTATATATATATCAGGCTTGTGAGCGTTCAGCTTTTTTTACGTTCAGCGTTAAAAAAATTGCGTTCCGTTCAGCGTTTCGTTCAATGTTTTGCGTTCAGCGTTCCGTTAGCGTTCAGAGTTCAAATATTTTTTTTAAATAACATTGTGTAATTTTTGAAAAATAGAAGTACTATTTAGGGTTTTTATAATAAAAAAGAGCCCGAACTGATTTCCGAATGATATAAATTTGTTGACTGGATCTAACCCAGGGATTCCCAACCTGGGGTCCGCAGAACGTTAGAATTTCCCAAATAAGAGACCACGCTTTTTTTTAAAGAATTTCCAAAATACAATAAGTGACGACGTTTTTTTAGAAAAGTAGTGATGACGTTTTTTTTTAGAAATTCCAAAAAGAGTGACGACGTTTTTTTAGAAAAGAATCTCCAAAAAAGTGACGCTTTTTCTTAGAAAAGAATTTCCAAAAAAAGTGATGAGGTTTTTTTAGAAAAGAATCTCCAAACAATGTGACGACGTTTTTTAAGAAAAGAGTATTTCGAAAAATTCCTTTCAAATTTTTTTTAGGAACCGGTCGTTTCCTGATAGTTACATACCTAAATACTTTATTTGTTTATTTGTAATAAGAATGAATGAAAAAAGGTCATTCAATTGTGTGTAAGTTTTGGTCACTTGGGGTAATTTTTTTAAAAGTGCTTGACTATTCTATGGAGAGTTCTTGGGAGAGTAGTTTATAAGTTCTTCTCATAATATTTCATCCCTTTGTTTATATCCCAGAAAAAAATACTTAATCAAAACTACATTGAAATGTTTGGAAAATTGAACTCTGAACGCAAAACTCTTATTTTTTGCGTTCAACGTTGAAAAAAAAAGTTGCGTTTGTTCAGCGTTCCGTTCATTGAACGTGCGTTCAGCTGAACGCCGTTCAATTTTGTGTTCCGTTCACAAGTCTGATATATATATATATACGACGGCCCGGATCCACTACAAGACCACCGCGATATATATGAGGGTCGCAATGTTGACATATATTGAAATTTAGAGAGATTAAAAACCACTGAATATTTCTTAATTTTAGTACCCTCACATTGTAAAAAACGGGAGCCAAGCCGTCGTCGCGTAGTAAAAGAACTGCGAGATGTCAGGGGCGAAGTAGCGAGGGCCGACTGTATATATATATTGGGAGCTTATTTTCGATGATACTATTTTGTTAATTATTTATTATATATATTACCATCAAACAACCATTGAAAATATTTGAAAATGCTCAATTTATTAGCTCTAATCGCCGAAAGTCTTACTCTCAACACTACCATAAATCAGCATTATATATAAGGGGTTGTATTAGCAACAGTGGTCAAATTAGTTATCTTAGATTCTGAAGGATAATGTGATTCTAGGTTCGTTGCCATCTATCAACTATCAACCATCCACAGCACTAGAATATAAGAAGTGTTTTCTATATGTAATGAAAAAAACAAATCACATAATGAATAATATTCATGGATTTTGATCCCTTGGCAATATATATATGGCTTGTTCTCGGAAGATTATCTCTCCTTACAATAATTCGTGTAGAATTGCTGTAGAAGAGGTCTAATATACCCCATCAAATACCCTATTTTAATTTTAAAATATTATTATAAAAATTAAAAATACTTATTTTTTTGCCTATCGGTTCGATAGAATTGCACCCGACTGGATATAAATAAGCATTATAGCGTTAAAGTGAGTCTATCAAGCCATGAATCTTGTCAATGAGGTTGACCAACATTGACGCCTTTTGATTTTTGAAAATCGTTTTTGTGGGTATACTGTTTCCTTTCATCACAATTATTATTGTTTCTCATATCTTTTTTAGTTCATCACGGAAGATGTTATTCCAAACTATAATTTAATTTAGGTCCTTTTAAAAGCCGTTACTGCAAAAACTGTTCGAACAAATCTTAAAAAAGATGTACATCTTATCCTAGGTTAATCCTAGATTTTAGACTGTTGATTTTGTCGAGTAAAAATAAGTTGTGGATCAATTACTCTTTAATCTTTTTTTCGAGCGTGATTGTGGAAGGAAAAGGAGCGTTAATTTAGGAAAAGCAGATAACAACATGAAAATCAAGCGCTTGTACACTCGTTTCTGTGAAGGTGACGACTCCAAGCGCATGCTAAGGCATTTAATTAATGTATTTTATCATTTATGGCGATAATTACATCCTCATTTTGACGAGAAGGCCAAGAAAAAGTAAGAAAATAAGGGTTGCCAACTAACATCCTTCAAAGCTATATGATATCTCAGCCATTCTTAGGAATTGAATAACTGTTTGGCTTCCCGACGATTAAAGTGGTGGTGTGTTGAAGGGGTCATTATGCTAGGATCATTAAATCGATTCCGCCTTGGATCCAAAACTCGACCTCCATTTTTGTACTCTCGGATCCTACCCTCAAAAAAAAAAAACTTTGACAACTGCCAAATGACGTTTATTAGTGAGTTAGAAATAACTTTACTACGATAACATTATTACGAAAGGTAAGTTCATGGACTCAGATAAGTGATAAAGATCCTCATTGTTTCATATCTACATATATAAGCGTATTTAAAAATGATAACTACAACACTATCATACTTACCATTACATACCTATAAAATAATTTGGACAAAGGTACGCTAAGGAACTTTGAAATTTATTTTAATATTCATACGTACATCCTTATTTCTTATAATGTGTGGGGTTATTGCTCTGTAAATTCATAATTTTTGAAGTACAATGGGCGTTACATCAAGAGTAGTAATTCCTGCAAAAACAAATAAATCTTTGTTTGCTGTTAGGCGTGTGTTTTTTGTAGAGTCCTATGAAGTTCCGCAAGCCATACAATTTTTGGACATGATTTATATAGAGAACTTTTATCTCACCATTCGAATAAAACGAATTCATATAAAAGAGATAAGAACTCTTGATGATAGACTATATTTATAACAGATCCTATTTTATAATTATTCATTCTGATGTCCACAATTACCTATAACATAGCATGTTAAGTGTATAAATAATATGCATGGATCATAAAATAGAACATATAATTGTTTTGTTTCGTCCACCAAAAAGTGATAATTGTAAAACCCGGAAAAATACTTCCTAGTAGAGCTTTTGAGCTTTATTATATATGTAACATGTATGTCATTACTTTGAAACATAGAAACGGCTGTATTCCAAAACAAAGTGTTATATAGGAGGATATAAAGGTAAATTTTAAACTATATAAAAAACTCGTCAACTTATTTCATTTAAGGGAATCATATTACGTTATGCATTTATTTATGATTATTAAAAACTGACGCCAGTGTAGACTTATAACAAACCAAAATGTTTTTTATTCTTTTATTTACTTCTATTTTAAAGATATACGGTAAAAAAATACTTTGCGTCAACGGAATGGACACGTCCATGACACTTAGTAGACTGAATAATTTAACCTTAAGTTATATGAATATTTCAATTTCCTATCACAAAATTAAAGTTCCATAAATTAATAAGATTTAATGTTCTGTAAGTTTATTTCAGACATAACTTCAAAGAGGAAACATAATTCATCAGCGTGATTTTGTGGGTAACGTGCTTTAACAGAGGATTTATTTCCCATAGTTGATCTTGAAAAGAAGTAGGCTTGACACAGTGAAAAAACCCTGCGTCAACAGAAAATCCACGCCCAAGACTTTTGACACTTCATAGACATGCGTATGCAATAGCTTTTTACTATAAATGTAGTAGACATAAATGAATTAACCATCAGTTCATCTTCAACTGTAAACACAATCAAAACAACATGAAGGTAAAGGTTTTTTAATCATTTATATTCATTTTTATTAAAATATTTACTGTTATTTTTCAGTCTTTCATTGCTCTGTCCGCTGTCTTGGCTCTTGCCGTCGCTGATCACCCAGCTCCCTACCACCCAGCCCCTGCCTACAAGCCTGCCCCTTACCACCCTGCCCCTGCCTACAACGAGGCACCCGCTGTCTACCAATACCAATACGCCGTGGCTGACGACTATGCTGGACTCAACTTTGGTGCTGATGAGGCCCGTGACGGATACTCCACCAACGGAAAGTACTCCGTTGCCCTCCCCGACGGTCGCATTCAAACCGTAACCTACAACGTTGCTGATGCCTACTCTGGCTACGTTGCCGATGTCACCTACTCTGGAGAGGCCAAGTACGAGCCCTACCACCTGCTCCTGCCTACAGCCTGCCCCTGCCTACCAGCCTGCCCCTGCCTACAAGCCTGCTCCTGCCTACAAGCCTGCCCCTGCTTACAAGCCTGCTCCTGCCTACAAGCCTGCTCCCGTCTATCATGCTTAAGACTTCTGTTGTTGGATTGTTAATTTATTGAAAATAAAGTCTAAAAGAAAGAAAAATGATTTACATTTTATTTTTTATCTTTCCATGAATGGTACATGAATTGGTGACTTCCAAATCCTCATTACTTTGCAAAAATGGTTATTTTATTTTTTACTGTAACTATAGAAAATGTAGATACAACATGTATTCCTTGAGAATTTAATTTTTAGATTTTGGCGATGAATATGAGTATATGTAGTATTTAAAAACGGGTAAATTATGTTCAATTTAAATATTTATTTGTAAATATTGTTGATAAAACTATCATCTGCCAAAAAATAAAGAATGTGGAATGTGTGCAAGAATTTTTTTGCAGTATTTGTTTACTGTGTGGTATTATATTTCTCTTAAAAATTTGACAATGAGTTTTAGCGCAGACAAAAGTTTATAAATCACATTAGAGATTGCTTTGAAAAACTTTATTAACTTTTTTGATGCTAAATATTCACATTTTAAAAGTTATGAAATATATACGAGTCGTGAAAATTCGCCTCGGAAGGCTCATAAGGACCCCGTGACGGCGGAGGTTTGCACTCTCTGAGTGTATATATGCCTTTAGTTAAGGTTATATTTAAGAAAAGATAAAAGGAATATTTACGTATTAATTACCTATTACCATATTTTTATAAAGTAAACTATATGCAAATTCCAGAAACCGATTGTAAACTGATTTACCTCAAAATATTAAACAACCTCTCATCGACATTTTTTAAACATGGAACAAGTTTTTAAAATACATGGCAATTTTATAAATAATAAATTAATGCCTTATTTTTTTATTGTTAAGCTTTTATATCGTTTTGTCAGTATTTTGTTGTGATAATATTATTTTCCGGTGTTGTAATTTTATACTATAATGTGTATTCATGTATTTTTTATATGATATTTCTACAGTTTTAATTACCTCTGCCGAAGGAGGTATTGTTTTCACTGGCGTTTGTTGGTTAGTTTGTTTGTCAGCAGGATAACTCAAAAAGTGCAGAATGGATTTGGAAGAAACTTTGTGGAGTTGTTGAAATGCCAAAAGAAACAAGTGATTAAATTTTGACATCTCTGAGTGCTTCTTTAAGATGCAAAATGAGCTAAATACTAATAAATATTTCAAGTTAGCCTACTCTGCCAATAGATGTCGCTTGTGCTGTGCTCTCCTCTTTGATGACGTCAGTTTCTTTATCTTTTCATGTACCTCTAGAGTGTAAACACTAAAGAGCAGTATGTAAAGTTAAAAGGACAGTGCGTAGAGGGTTGGAAATGACAAAAAAACTAAGTGATTCATTTGGTGGGGATCGGCGGAGGTTTGCACTCTCTGACTCCTCTAGTTATGTAGGTATGTTTTTTAAACTTCTTTAATAAAAGTCGACGTAGTTGTGCATAAAGTACATAAAAAGCAATTTTAGTCTTAATTAATACAAAGACCAAGAAACATCATATTAAATGAAAATAATAACGTCGCAATGGTATAAAATATTTAGGCTTATCAAAAAATTATAATTCACATAATAATAATGAAACATCATGTAGAATTAAAAAACTAAAACAGACATAAAAATTTAAATAGCTAATAAAATTCAAATAGCATATACATTTTTTAATTATTTTTAAATGGCAGTGAGGCTTTATTGGAAAATACTTGATTTCCCTCGAAGCGAGAGTCCATGAGTTGTTAGTTACGGAAGGGATTTAGAGGATGACGGCTCCATATCTGGCAGTGGCTGCTAGGATAATTTCACGGAAATCCCGGGACTTAAAATCTCACTCGAAGTTAGTTTGCTCGCTATTCTTGCCTTATCATTTAATATCGCAAACCAATTGCCTTAGAGAATTTTGAGCGATTATTTTTTCGTTTAGAAAGTAAAATCTCACTCGAAGTTAGTTTGTCACGATTCATTAACATTTAATAACACAAAATCAGTTGCCTAGAAGAGGGTTGAAACATTATTTTCGCGTTTGGAAGTCCAAAGACTATCACAGCTTTGATTTTGTTTATCATAGACCTTATCCATTCCTTTTATGTTATTTATAATTAATATTTTTAGAATATATACAATTTGACGATCTACAAATGCATGTGTTATATTATATAATTTGCATCAGTCTTTATAATGCGAGCCAAACACGATGCAATTAGAGGCCACTTGCATCTGGGTCGTGAATTTTCTTTCTGTCATGAATTCCATCATAGGTCGTTCAAGAAATATAATGATAAAATATATTATACCTATATTACACCTCCTCACGCAAAACTCAGGACATACTTTTTATAATGCTAAGAACAGGGAGTTAGTTGCATATTGCGGCTCTAAAGAGAAGATATTTAAATCTCCATTCAAAGAAAGGATGAATATGCTGAGATAAATATAGTGCTTATCCATTATTACAATAGCGGGTACGGTACAATTCAGCGCCGCCGACTCAGCGTTGCCGATTCAGCACTGCCGATTCAGCGCCAGCCAATTCAGCGCCGGCCGATTCAGCGCCTGCCAATTCAGCACCGGCCGATTCAGCGCCAGCCTCAATTACTTTGATAAAAAAAAATATTCAGACCTTTTTTCAAAGAAAATTAGTTTTCTGTAGCAGTACAATTGGTCAAACTGGCACAAGATAATTTTCTTGCAGAAGTATTCAACAACAATAGGGTATTGGGGTTTCAAACCCACCTACATTGGTAAAAATACGAATAAAGAACCCTCAAATGCCATTTTGTGCACCTTGGGTCTTCGGTTCCGCCAGCCGCTACAATGGGGTATTGGGGTTTCAAACCCTTTGCCAATTATGGTTGCTCACCTCTAATAAATAATTTTTTTGTGAAAAAGGTTGCGTACTTTTTGACATAATTTTCCGAAAAGATTTTTTCTTGACTTATTAATAAGTTAAACTGCATTATATTTGAACCCGAAGGTCCAAGGTGCACAAAATGGCATTTGAGGGGTTCCTTAATTGTATTTTTATTATGGCGATGGATTAAAACCCCAATACCACACAGTTGCGGCTGGGCAGGACCCGAGAACTTAAGGTGCGTAAAAGGGCATTTGAGGGGGTTCCTAACCCATATTTTACAATTTGCGATGGGTTTGAAACCCCAATACACCATTGTTGTGGCTGTCGGGACCCGAGGACCCAAAAATTGAGGGTTTCTTTACTCGTATTTTTACTAATGTAGGTGGGTTTGAAACCCCAATACCCATTGTTGTTGAATACTTCTGCAAGACAATTATCTTGTGCCAGGTTTGACCAATTGTACTGCTACGAATTTATTTTTTTTAAGGTCTGATTTTTTTTTAATCAAAGTCATTGAGGCTGGCGCTGCTGAATCCGCCGGCGCTGAATCAGCCGGCACTGAATTGGCTGGTGCTGAATCGGCAGTGCTGAATCGGCAACGCTGAGTCGGCGGCGCTGAATTGTCCCATTCCCACAATAGCTCCTTCAAAGAAGCCAGACTATAAAAATAAAAAAAAGAATTCTTCTGAATATTTTGACAGATAATATCTAAATTGAATCACTAGGATTCTAAGGAACATAGTTCTAAATAACTATGCGGTCTGTAGCCCAGACTTCTAAGAATGACCTTTGTCAGGTTTGTTCCAATAATTAGTCTATAATATAGTTCGATACTTGAAGCTGAGTTCCTCCATTCCCTTGTCTGATAGCTATTTTCAGACCATAAAGAAGATATTAAATTACTAATATGTATTATTATTTTGTCTGCATTTTTTTATTTCAGAAAAGATTCCTTTATATATATATATATATATCATAATTTCTATCTTCATAGGAGACATGTTACTTTATGATCGTTCTTATCATCAAATTTATGACATTGTATATAAACCGTTCTTTAGAATAATAACTATGATAAATCGTGTTTCTAAGTGAGACAATTAATTTTTTCCTGGTTGTTATAAATCAATCAATTAAATGTCACTTAGTAATAACTTAAGTAGCTCTATAGAGTGTTTTATTTGCATACTCAAGTTCTCAAGTTGATGGCTCTTCTTGTTCTATCTTAATCATTTTGATTATATACACATATCATTTAATTGGAGATCGTCGTCAAAAAATGGACTTAAGTTATCCTGGACACTCCCAATTTATAAAAACGTTAGTACTGTTAAACAAACAAAAATTGATCTTTAATTCGAATATAACTTTTAATGAAATATGAATATCACATTGGAAACCGTTTTTCAACACTTTTTTACATGAGTTTAGTATTTTAATTATTGCTATTAACATTAAAGATCGCATCAAAATACTTTGAAGAGTTAGAGGGTCAATTGTTCGGCACGATTTTTTAGATTTATTGATGATTTTTTTTTTTTTTTAAATCCCAATGGGAGACATACATTTATTCAATCACACAATAAATTCATAATAATCAACAACAAAAATAACTACATATTATACTATGACTAGAAGGAGAAAGACAAGTTATTTTGAAGTATGGTTTAAAAAAACATGATTTATAAAAATTATAGTGTAAATGCATCTTTAAAAATGTTTTTAGAGATATGATATTCTTTTAAGGCCACCTCCGCTATCCTTGTGGAAATTTGGTGGTTTTTGAACCTGGCCCTCGCCAGAATAGATTGGAATTTAGCGATGACTTTCGATGCCAGTCTCAGTTTAGGGTCCTTAGTTAGACAACCATACAGGACCTCGTTTGGGCTCAGATCCCTGCCTATTTTGTCCTTTAGACCTTTTTTATGATTTGCATAGTATGGACGAGATCCGTGCAATCTCGGAACTGATGAGCAACGGTTTTGCGGCTGTCACACAAAGAACAAATCGCCTCCTCATTTTGAAGCAGACCACTCGTAAAATATACCCCAGAGGAGATTCTATACTTCAAATATTGTTCCCTCGGAGTTAATATGGGGTCCCATATCCCTGAGATTATGTCTTTGAAATATGATGTGTTCTTTGTTGGGGGTTTACTGTGTCCAATATTTTCTTTTTTATTTTTCTCTCGAGTTGGGAAGTGATAAGAAGGTAGTTTGTCTTGATAATCCGGTTAGATACTTGATATAGATTCTCCTTTGTTTTTATAACGATGTCGTCTGCAAAGGATGTCCTAAGGGAAGCCTTCAGGAGAACAATGGAGGGATGGTCGACGTTTTTCAGGCTAAGGACATCTTTAATCGTCCGGAGGCCTCTTTTTTGGAGAATGGACCGTGGAACCTCAACTTTGACTATTGGATTCCCTACCAGAGGCCCGCCTACACCGACCTCCTTCCAGTAGGCTTCAAGGAGCTCTTGTGGGAAGTCCCAAAGCTCGTTCCATGGTCTGTGGAGCGGTGGGTTGGGAGGACCCTTGTCATTGCCCGGGCCCAATGTTGGGATGGACAAACTTTTGGCCCCTGATAAGGCATTCTTCCAGAGATGGTCAACGAGGGGGTATCTCTTTAGCCAGGAGATCAGGAGAACGCTCCAATGGATTTCCACGTCGATCATTCCGAGGCCCCCTTCACTTCTCGGAGCGTAGAGGCGCTTTTTACCCACATTGTTAGGTATGTTGACAAAGTCTTCACCCATCTTCTTCCATTTGCTTGCTGCTTCTTTTATTTTAGGTGTACACCTAAGTATGTGGTTGACACGGGGCAGGGCAACCGTGTTCCAGCATTTTATTTTGCTCACCAGACAGAGTCTATGTCTTCCCAACTCCGCGACAGAGTACTCCAGGGACCTTTGAGCAGCCCAGACATTTTCTTCGGATCCTAAGTCGAGGGAGATGGAATTACCCAAGACAATGGCATTGTCCACGACCATACTTGGACTTAGGTTTTGCTGGAGCCCGTCACTATTGGTAAGGACTTGAGTTTTATCTTCATTGATTTTAAGACCTGACTTTAACTCGAAATCTTTCAGGACTTTCAACATCCCTTTCCATTCCGCCCAAATCTTATCTCCTCCAAGCAGAACAGTCCCGTCATCTGCAAAGAAGACGTTCGTGGCCCTACAACCTCCCAAGGTTAGGCCTCGCAATGACTCGTCCAACATCTTCTGGAGAGGACTTACGGCCACTAGAAAGAGGGTTGGAGACAGGGGGTCTCCTTGCTTCACTCCGCGCTTCAACTGTACTCTCGGGTACCCGTCCACGTCGATAACGGACTCAGAGTCCGTGAGGACATTATGAATTGCTTGGACGAAGACCTCTGGGAACCCCAAAGAATGCAATTCACCTATAATGTGATGATGCTCCACCGTGTCAAATGCCTTCCTGAAGTCGAGGCCCACTACTGCGATATCCTCTCCTGATGCCTTGCTTTCCCCGATGGCGGACTTTATGCTCATGACAGCGTCTTCCATCATTCTATTTGATCGGAAGCCGAACTGCTGGGGGTGAAGGAGCTCATCCGTAACAACCTTCAGTCTTTCGTTCAGACACCCAGTGTATATTTTATATTCCACGTCCAAGAGTGTTATGGGTCGCCAGTTTTTTAATTCTGTTTTGTCTTTTCCTCGTTTAGGAAATAAAACAACCTTTCCACATTTGTATTTTCTTGGGGGGCCGTTACCAAAAAAATAGCCATTGAACAGTTCTGCCAGATGGGCGTCTAGCTCTGGGAGGGACTTATAAAACTCAGCTGTGAACCCTGAAGGGCCCGGTGCTTTATCATTGGGGAGCTTTTTCATAATATATGCCCGTACTTCTTCTTTTGAAAAAGTTTTTGTGAGGGAGTTATATTTCTTTTCTTTAGAACCCTGAGGATGTATCGGCTTTGTGTGTTCCCTTGTCGAAGTTGAGTAGAGGTCTTGGAAATAGCTGTGGATGTATTTCCCTATCTCACTTTTTGAACTTGAAATTCTTCCATTTATATTTAATGTATCTATGCCTCTTGCTCTATTGGTCTTCTCTAAGGACCGCAAGAGGTTGATATTTTTCGAGTTGATGTTGTGATTTAGGCAGCGCGCTCTAATTCTAGCACCCTCATTTTCGTACTCTATGAGTTCCTCTAGTTCTTCAAGTGCACCCGTATCTTCTGATGTTTCTAGCAGTTTAATAACTTTGTTTTTCATTTCTTTTCTTCTTGCAGATTCTTCAATTCCAACCGACTTCAAGACTCTTCGTGCGGAGGAGTAGAAGCGATCCACCGCCTCTCGAACATTCTGTCCCATTCCGATATCCCGCTCAATATCTTCAACTCCCGATCTTAGGGCCTCCATGACGTCTGTTCGTTCAAGAAGTCTCCTATTCAGCTTCCATCCCCTTCTCATGGTTTTTTTACTCGATGGAGTGAGGGTGCATTCAAGAAAAAAATGATCCGAAATGCCGTTCGATGATAATCTTCGAAGTTCAACATTTGTTTTCATTAATGGATTTGATAAATATATATGATCAATTCTGCTTTTTGAAAATACTTTTTATTTTTCCTCTCAAACGTGGGTAGGAACTTATTTGTTAGCTCAGCTACGTCGTTCAGCCCATTTTTTATTTTCCACTTTTTGAGTTCCTCGGCATTTGAAAAGCCTACTTTGGAAGAAAAGTCTCTGCCTTGTTTTTCTGCAGTGTTCAAATCTCCGGAAATGATCACACGTTCCACAATCGTCCTGACACCAAGTCCTTCTATGTTTTTGAGTAAAATGGTTTTGTCTCCCGAAGGTATGTATAATGCCATCACAGTGTATTTTTGTCCTTCGATATCAATTTCAACAGTGATTATATTTCCGTCGTTATCCTTGTAGATGACTTTTCCATTAAAATCATTTCTAAGTAAAATGGCTACTCCTCTCGATGGATGTCTGCTGTTTTTGGTTACAGCTGAAGATTTAAAAACATGATATTTGTTGCTAAAAATATTCCAATTAAAATCATCCATGATCCTCGTGTCTTCTAGGCAAACCACTTCGGGAAAGTCTAAAAATTTTAAATAGTTAAAAAATTTGGACCTCTTACCTAAAGACGTCAGTCCATTGACATTGGCCTGAATTACTCTGAAAGCTCTTTATTTTTTTTTGAGCTGAGCTCTAACACCTGTGTTTCCGTCTCCCTAGTTTTCCTCTTTTTCGTCTCAAACTTTGGAGTGCATTGTGCTGGGGCGTCTTTCTGAGGGGGGTCCCCCCGGCTTTCTGCAGGGTCAGTCTGTACTTGCTCATTTCCTTCTGTGTCTCCCTCAGAAGGGCCTACGTCTTCTACGATGTTTTGTGTCTTGTCGAACGGTTCGGTTTGCTCCTCTTCAATGTGGGCGCATTTTTCTTCCTCTTCAGCTGCTCCCGAGGGGGTGGCTGTGGAGGTTAGCGGGTCATTCTCCTCATTGGAGATGCTGTCGGCTTCTGGAGGCGATGGAGCATTCTCCGGGACGATGTCTTTTGCTGACATTTTATCTTCTATATTTATTGTGATAGGGACCGGAGTTCCGTCTTCGTATCTCCGTTTCATCCTTCTTGCCAGCCATCTTCTATATTCAGAAGGGGATTTGGATCGATTTGGACATTCTCTTATTAGATGTCCGAAACCGTAGCATTTGGCACATTGTTTTATACGACCAGGGAAATATAGTGGTCGAATGTGTTGGTCAATAGGGAGATATACTGGGATATTCCTGGGCTCGCCTATAACAGATACAAGAGCGTGGGGGGTAGAATTGACCACCCGTGCTTTCGTCTCATTCGGCCAATCCTTGATGGCTTCGCCTTTCACTGCCTCAAATTTATCCTCCACTCTCTTTTTTTCTCGTTCCATTGATTGTACTTGAGCAAATAAGCCGATGCTGTGCTTTACTGCGTTGGGGGCTATCAACCCCTTGACTTCGGGGACCCTAATTTGAAAGGGTAGGGGAACATTCATAGCCTTCATTAATTCTCTAGATTCTACTTTTACAGTAAATTTCCTCCCTGTCTTATCCAAAAGGTCGATATTACAGGGCAGATTTAGTTTAGGGATGAGATCCTTCTTCAGGATCCTCCTAGTTGAGGTGTACAGAGGACGGTGAGGGACCCTCGTACAGATTGAGTCTAAATCATCAGGTTGTAGTTTTAATACTTCCGTCCATAGAGTCGCGGCATTTCCGAATGTCATTTCGTTAGGGGAAATGTGTTTATTTTCGCCTACCTTACTGATGAAAAGAGGGATCATATACCATCCCCTTTCGTCATTTACTTCGTCTTTTTCAGATGGTTGGACGTTGTTCCTCTTAAACGGGTTCCACTCAGGGATTCCAGCTTCTGTCGCTTTGCTGTACGCCTTCTTTGGGGCTTGTTCTTCGGGTGTTAGATCGTTCGGGCTTTTTGTTGAGCTATCCTTTCGGACGGTTGGGGTTTTGCAGACATATCCCGTTGTGTATGGAGGGTCTCCCACTTTTTCAGTGAAATCCGACGGGACTTTGGGCTTGGTGTGTTTGGGTGGGTTTACTTCTAGGAATTCTTGCATTTTTGACTGCCTCACGGACGCAGGTGAGGACGCCGCCATGCCGGAGGGGACTCACCCCTTGAGGGGTTACTCCCAGAAAGGCCGGTTTTTAGAGAGTTCCTTTTAGCAGCACTTAGGTATTAAAAAATCACTCTAAGCACTGAAAAATTGATTTTTTCGAATTTGACTATCCGAAAACACGTCTTGTTGTTTACAAAAAAATAAACAAAAAA
>CP045890.1:6742137-6789900 GCA_013387185.1 Caligus rogercresseyi | reverse complement strand
GTAGGTATTGAATTGATTAAAACTCTGTGTTTTATATTTGTTTGCTGATAATCAACTCATAACCTAAAATGTTGAATTATGTTCAATGCATTAATATCATTTATCTACGTACGTACAATCCTTGTATAGCACATTAAAAAATATTTTTAGAATTATGTAATATAGATAATTATGAACTGTCTGAATAAAAGTATATTACTGAATCGTAAAATAATAGTTTTTACAAAAATGACAATGTGAATCAAGCTCTATTATTATTATGTTACTACGCCACCAGATATTACAACTAATTGTTTAGAACTTTGGGTTGTGAAGGCCGCAATTTATTGTTATACTATATGGGTCCAAATACACCCTCGCCATGAATCTTCAAATTTCACCAGCTACAACTACGTCAATTCGGAGCTATACATTATTAAAAAATATAATCACTTATTTCTACATTTCCACTTTTCTTTGCACATATAAAATACATTTTGAAAAATATATTAGGTTCGAATCTACTAGAATTATAAAACTTAAAAACTGCGTCGTTTTCTGATGGGGGTGATTCCACGTCAACTGTACACACCTCACGGCATGACCATCACTGATTTTGATGATTTTTGGTACACTTATTAAGGGTTATAGGATAACACCTTGTGCAAAATTTCAGATGGCTGGGGCTCCCAGGGGCCATTTTAGAGGCACGCAAAGTTTTGAAAATGTCAAAAAACCCGTGGCCATCTCATACTTCAAAAGACGATAGCTCCCTTCAGAATGATAGGAATTTTTTTTTTTTGCATCAAAATACTCAAGAAATACAGCTTTCATTTGAGTACAAACACGAAATAGTACAGCCAAAAATAAAATTTGGCGCTTTAGCGCGTACTTCAAAAGGGTGCCCCTGCCGGGCTGCAAGATTTTTTTGGCCAATTTTTTTTTAGTAGAAGTAGTTCCCACTTATTATAGTTCAAACCAAAAAAAAATAGAGTAGGCTCTCAATGGGATCATCCCCAAAGAGCCTATTAACTAGTGCCATATGTAATATTTTAATACTAATCTCCTTCTTTTTTATACTATGCATACTCATGTTTGTAACCTTTATTTTACCAATGTTCCTTAAATGGAACATTTATTTGAATCAAATTTTATATTCAAATGACTGTTTAAGTGAGATATATAAATAAAACTTTTAGCATATGTAGTTTTTATTCATTTAAAACTTTATTATTTTTTTCTTATTACCATAATTTTTGAGAAAATTTAGTCCAAAAATGTCCGATATTTGGGTATTTTACAAAAAAAATACATTAATAAACAAGAGTTATTTATGTAACTGAATGATATGTTAATGCTGATTTTATTTATGTGAGATCAGCATGATTAAATTTGTATATATATAAATCAAATATATCATCAGGTGCCTGAGATATTGAAGGGTAAACGCAAATGTTCCATTTGTGGAACAATGGACAGATCCCGGTCTAAGTTTTTTCAATAGTGCGTCATTTACAAAAAGAAAGAAGTTGTACTTTTATATGTAGATTCCTTTGTTTGCTTTTTTTCTTTTGATTATTTATTTTAAAAAAATGTTGAAATATATTTTTTTTCTACGCATTTCTAAAAATGCATATATAAATGCACTACTTCAGTTAGAAAATTACCATGGATAAAGCAAGTGCTTATGAAATAAAACTAAGTAAAGTGACAACTTTAGCGGAGACTGAGGACATTATAAACTCCTCGGATCTCATACGTGGTTTGACCATCTTACCACCCATGCAGCTGACTCTTGTAACCAAGAAAGTGATTGCGAAGATGTCAATGAGGAAAACGAAGAAATCTTTGAGCCTGCTGGAGAAATTGAAGTAGAAAAATATGAATATTCCGAAATTGGCAATAATTCGGTAAGAAAACGACAAATAAAATTGCCGAAGTGGAAATACTGCTCTGTATTCGATGAAAAAATTCCTCAACAAAATTAAAACATCTAGAAAGCTCCATTCTCCAAATCAACATGAGCCCCTTTGAACTATGGAAGATTTTTTTTCCATCCGATATGATAAACCATGTTCGATTTCAGTCAAATTTATATGCCAATAGAGATAAAAACGACAAAAAGTTTTGTGTAACTGAAGATGAAATCTGCATTTTTTTTGGAATTATATTATTATCTGGTTATCATTCATTGCCTCAAGAAAGCAGTTATTGGTCAACCCAAGAGGATCTAGGATCAGTCTAGTGAAAAATGCTATGAGTAAAAATACATATTATAACATCAAGAAGTACATACATTTCGCGGACAATCAAAATCTCAAAATAGGCGACACAGATGAGCAAAATATCTCCTTTATATGAAATTATCAATCTAAATTTGACACAGCATGGAATTTTTCATAAATTTTGAGTGTAGATGAATCGATGGTGCCTTATTATGGAAGACACAGTGCCAAAATGTTCATCAAGGGAAGCCTATAATATAATTTTTTTACGAAATACGAATTACTTGTGGAGCTCAAAGATAGAGGGATTTTTGCTACTGGCACAATCCGAGAAAATCGAACTTCAGGGCAAATAAAAAATTATCGACTCAAAGCTTCTTCAGAAAAAAGGAAGAGGAAATTTGGATTTTTGTTGTGATGGAAAAGTGTTTATATCTAAATGGAATGACAGCGCAATAGTGACAATAGTAAGCAACGGGGAAACCCATTTACCGATTCACAAAGTGTCCCGAAGAATAAAAGGTGGCAAGGCGGAAGTAAATCAGCCACACTTGATTCATACTTACAATAAAGGAATGGGAGGAGTGGATTTAATGGACCGATTACTCGAAACATATAGACCCAACATTTGCAGGAAAAAATGGTATTGGCCACTTTTCGTGAACCTTTTAAATATTTCAGTGGTTGCTGTATGGAGATTGCATTGTCAAATTTCGGATACTACAAGCAGGATGTCTCATTTGGAATTTCGTAGATATATTACACTTTGTCTTCTAAAATCTTCAAATAAGAAAAGCAAGAAGTTAATTTGGGATTACCTCCTGACATAAGATTCGACGAAATAAATCATATCATTGGATCAACCACACAAGGACGATGCAAAGTTTGTCAAAAAAATACTAAAAATTCTTGTCAACAATGTAATGTGCGTCTTCATAGTGAAAGAGGTAAAAAATGTTTTCAACTGTATCATGAACCACAATAAAAATCGTTAAAATTTATTCATAATTTTTATGTTCTATACAAATATCCTAGAAAATTAAAATAAAGAAAATTAGTTATCCATAATTATCGGTTGTATTATTTCATTAAAAATAAAAGAGGGGAAAAATAACGTGTTGGGAATCGTCCAATGTTCCTTAAATGGAACAATGCATAACTTGATATGC
Source organism: Caligus rogercresseyi (assembly GCA_013387185.1). Classification (NCBI taxonomy): domain Eukaryota; kingdom Metazoa; phylum Arthropoda; class Copepoda; order Siphonostomatoida; family Caligidae; genus Caligus; species Caligus rogercresseyi. Next base: position 6,786,527 of record CP045890.1, on the reverse strand, counting down.
CTATGACTTAGGTCAACAATTTTTTCAGGGAATGCTCAAATTAACAATATAAACTCAATCTATAATTATTTTGAGAATCAAACAATAATTTCTAGGGTCCGGAAAATAAAGGTTAAAGATGGGAACCCCTGCGTGACAGTGTAGGTATCTCTTTTGTTTTGTAAAAAATGTCTATGATCTCTTCCATTCATCTTTCTTGTTGTAAATTAAAGTATAAAATATGGTGTATAATTTAGAATTATTTAAACAAAAGGACTTGGTTTTGCTTCATTCTATGTTTCCTTATCAAAAACATAACATTTTTGTAAATAGATAAAGTATTACATTAAAATTATATCAATTAATAATTATAAAGAGAAAAACTATCTAAATCAATAAAAGTTCACTGTGATTGTGACGGATGGCTGCAGTTATTTCCCAAAATGCCATGATCAGTTGTTCAGATTCTTTTATTTTGGTAGCTATTAGTTGAAGTTGTTTGTTCAGTTTGATATTAAAATATTCATTTATCCATAATCGTTAATGATTATTGTAATTATTTAGTTTTGCAGAGTGTTATGTCATATGTTTGGATAAAAATAGTTGCAAGCAAAGTTAGAATGTTCCAATATTTTTTTTTGTGGAGAGAGGAAGGTATTGCCGATATAATCCGTTATAGACTTTTTCCTGCTCAAGGATATCGCTACTTTCTTTTTATCTAGATGACTGTTAAATTATATTTCCTACAAAGAAAAATGCCCAGAAAATGAGCATTTTTATCAATGAATATCAATAGTCCATTTATATATAGTATATTAAGTATGGTATTTATTGGTATTTAGTAAACAAATATTATTCTCATTTTAATATGGGATTGACATAAACAAAATGTACATATAAGCTTTGTAAATATAAGTCTGCATCTTTTCAATTGCTTCAACGATCAAAGGGAATCGATATGAAAAGATGTAATCATGCATGTAATCCTTAAAATTATATTTATATTTAAGAAAGAAGTTTATGGATGTTAAAAAAACACTTTGTTGGATATAGAGTGCCATTTGTGATTTTTTATAATGTACTGTTATTGTGGCGTGTACGAAAAAGTATTAGGATTTCATGCAAGTAAGGAGACGCATTCAACGATTCCTTAGGGGAACAGAAATAATATATTCCTACAGCTTTCAGTTTTCATCCATATGGTTGCACACTCGACTAAAAAATTGGAAAGAAAATCACAAACACAGAAAATGATTAAGTCCAGAATAAAGCATTGATATACATATCTATATTAATGAAGTGGATGAACAATGAAGAGAGATAATGAATTGCTGTTTTTGTTTGAACCGTTGTAGCCAAAATATCAAGGATTAAGGAATATAAAAAGCGAGAGTTGATAATAAATTCTCAGTGACGTCATTGTAAAGAAACATAACATAGAGTAATGAGATGACATCACTGGAATTTTTAGTAGGACTTTTTCTATTATATTCCCATGACTAAATTGTTTACTTCATTCACCTGGGGGAGCAGTCATTTTAAAATGATATATATAGACATATTTATATATATATCAGGCTTGTGAGTGTTCAGCTTTTTTTACGTTCAGCGTTAAAAAAATTGCGTTCCGTTCAGCATTCCGTTCAATGTTTTTGCGTTCAGCGTTCCGTTAGCGTTCAGCGTTCAAATATTTTTAAAAAATAACATTGTGTAATTTTGAAAAATGTAAGTACTATTTAGGGTTTTTATAATAAAAAAGAGCCCGAACCGATTTCCGAATGATATAAATTTGTTGACTGGATCTAACCCAGGGGATCCCAACCTGGGGTCTGCAGAACGTTAGAATTCCCCAAATAAGAAACGACGCTTTTTTTAAAAATTCCAAAATACAATAAGTAACGACGTTTTTTGTAGAAAAGTAGAGATGACGGTTTTTTAAGAAATTCCAAAAAGAGTGACGACGTTTTTTTTTTAGAAAAGAATCTCCAAAAAAAGTGATGAGGTTTTTTTAGAAAAGAATCTCCAAACAATGTGACGACGTTTTTTTAGAAAAGAGTATTTCTAAAAATTCCTTTCAAATTTTTTTTTAGGAACCGGTCGTTTCCTGATAGTTACATACCTAAATACTTTATTTTGTTTATTTTGTAATAATGAATGAAAAAAAGTCATTCAATTGTGTGTAAATTTTGGTCACTTGGGGTAAAATTTAAAAAAAAGTGCTTGACTATTCTATGGAGAGTTCTTGGGAGAGTAGTTTATAAGTTCTTCTTATAATATTGCATCCCCTTGTTTATATCCCAGAAAAAATACTTAATCAAACTACATTGAAATGTTTGGAAAATTGAACATTGAACGCAAAACTCTTATTTTTTGCGTTCAACGTTCAGCATTAAAAAAAAGTTCCGTTCCGTTCAGTGTTCCGTTCATTGAACGTGCGTTCAGCTGAACGCCGTTCAATTTTGCGTTCCGTTCACAAGCCTGATATATATATATATATTATATATATCTATATATTTATTTATATATATATATCATTGACGTCACGGGAGCCCCATGTGCTGACCCCGACCTGATAACTCTTTCTCTCTTCTTATATATATATATATATATATACGACGGCCCGGATCTACTACAAGACCACCGCGATATATATGAGGGTCGCAATGTTGACATATATTGAAATTTAGAGAGATTGACATCACCGGCGTTTAAACCTACTGCCATTTTGCCTTGTTGTCGTACGTGCATCTGAATACATATACGCGGTTGGACCTTTTTTTGGGCCGCCATCATGCTTTTTGGAGATTTACCAGCTTTCAACCACAATATCTTAAAAACCACTGAATATTTCTTAATTTAGTACCCTCACATTGTAAAAAAACGGGAGCCAAGCCGTTGTCGCGTAGTAAAAGAACTGCAAGATGTCAAGGGGCGAAGTAGCGAGGGCCGACTGTATATATATATGGGAGCTTATTTTCGATGATACTATTTTGTTAATTATTTATTATATATTTACCATCAAACAACCATTTAAAATAGTTGAAAATGCTCATTTATTAGCTCTAATCGACGAAAGTCTTACTCTCAACACTACCATAAATCAGCATTATATATAAGGGTTATATTAGCAACAGTGGTCAAATTAGTTATCTTAGATTCTGAAGGATAAGAGTGATTCTAGGTTTGTTGCCATCTATCAACTATCAACCATCCACAGCACTAGAATATAAGAAGTGTTTTCTATATGTAATGAAAAAAACAAATCACATAATGAATAATATTCATGGATTTTGATCCCTTGGCAATATATATATGGCTTGTTCTCGGAAGATTATCTCTCCTTACAATAATTCGTGTAGAATTGCTGTAGAAGAGGTCTAATATACCCCATCAAATACCCTATTTTTATTTTAAAATATTATTATAGAAATTAAAAATACTTATTTTTTGCGCCTTCGGTTCGATAGAATTGCACCCGACTGGATATAAATAAGCATTATAGCGTTAAAGTGAGTCTATCAAGCATGAATCTTGTCAATGAGGTTGACCAACATTGACACCCTTTTGATTTTGAAAATCGTTTTTTTTTTCCTTTCATCACTATTATTATTGTTTCTCATATCTTTTTTAGTTCATCACGGAAGATGTTATTCCAAACTATAATTTAATTTAGGTCCTTTTAAAAGCCGTTACTGCAAAAACTGTTCGAACAAATCTTAAAAAAGATGTACATCAATCCTAGGTTATTCCTAGATTTTACACTGTTGATTTTGTCGAGTAAAAATAAGTTGTGGATCAAATACTCTTTAACCTTTTTTCGAGCGTGATTGTGGAAGGAAAAGGAGCGTTAATTTAGGAAAAGCAGATAACAACATGAAAATCAAGCGCTTTTACACTCGTTTCTGTGAAGGTGACGACTCCAAGCGCATGCTAAGGCATTTTATTAATGTATTTTATCATTTATGGCGATAATTGCATCCTCATTTTGACGAGAAGGCTAAGAAAAAGTAAGAAATAAGGGTTTGCCAACTAACATCCTTCAAAGCTATATGATATCTCAGCCATTCTTAGGAATTGAATAACTGTTTGGCTTCCCGACGGTTAAAGTGGTGGTGTGTTGAAGGGATCATTATGCTAGGATCATTAAATCGATTCCGCCTTGGATCCAAACTCGACCTCCATTTTGTACTCTCGGATCCTACCCTCAAAAAAAAACTTTGACAACTGCCAAATGACGTTTCTTAGTGAGTTAGAAATAACTTTACTACGATAACACTATTACAAAGGTAAGTTCATGGACTCAGATAAGTGATAAAGATCCTCATTGTTTCATATCTAAATATATAAGCGTATTTAAATGATAACTACAACACTATCATACTTACCATTACATACCTATAAAAATAATTTGGACAAAGGTACGCTAAGGAACTTTGAAATTTAATTTAATCTTCATACGTACATTCTCATTTCTTATAATGTGTGGGGTTATTGCTCTGTAAATTCATAATTTTTTGAAGTGCAATGGGCGTTACATCAAGAGTAGTAATTCCTGCCAAAACAAATAAATCTTTGTTTGCTGTTAGGCGTGTGTTTTTTTGTAGAGTCCTATGAAGTTCTGCAAGCCATACTATTTTTGGACATGATTTATATAGAGAACTTTTATCTCACTATTCGAATAAAACGAATTCATATAAAAGAGATAAGAACTCTTGATGATAGACTATATTTAACAGATCCTATTTTATAATTATTCATTCTGATGTCCACAATTACCTATAAACATAGCATGTTGAGTGTATAAATAATATGCATGGATCATAAAATAAAACATATAATTGTTTTGTTTCGTCCACCAAAAAGTGATAATTGTAAAATCCGAAAAAATACTTCCTAGTAGAGCTTTTGAGCTTTATATATATGTTTACATGTATGTCATTACAGACACAACTGTATACCAAAAAGTGTTATATAGGAGGATATAAAGGATCAATTTTATGTATATAAAAAATTCGTCAACTTATTTCATTTAAGGGAATCATATTACGTTACGCATTCATTTGTGATTATGAAAACTGACGCATGTGTAGACTTATAACCAAACATGGACAAAAACATTGGTATAGCCCTAACAATGTAATTTATTATCCTTTCCGGCCAAAACAAAATGAAAATAGTGCTAGAAAAAAGGCTTCATTCAATTGGAAACACCAAACCTCCATCTATTTTTTGCTTCAATGGTTTCAAATGATGCTGTTGAACGAGTTGTAAATAATTGTTGCTTTTGGCCGTTCTTTTCTTCATGTACACCAACTGATTATATTATTTTGCTATTATTTTTTATGAAGTATGTAGTATTAAATGCAAACAAGAAAGGAAGAGCGAAACAGTTTCTACCCATGATCTTCTTGTCACTGATTTGTTTTCATTTGAGGAAGAAGAAAAAAAGTTATATCAACTAAATAAAAATCTGGACGGAAAAAAGAAGATTTGTTTAATTTATTCTATATAAATCTAACACGTGCAGTTTGGGATCCACAGAGATTTTTCATTTATCTTCTATTTCGTCCCATATAGATGTAAGTACTCGCTAGCTAATTCTCATTCTCGATTAATTCAATGTCCGAGGCCCAGGGCGCAGAAAGAATGAGTGAAGGCAAAGAACATGAGATCTGCTAGGAGGGAGGTATCTATGCGCAACTTTGGTAGATTTTTCTAAGACACATGGGTCTCGAGCTGAACAAGAGATTATCTTGAGGCTCCTCAAGTCCAGCTCAAGCATTGTTTCGAAGAAGCGAGGGAGGAAGATTCCAGCATTCTCAGCACAACCCAAAAGTGACCAGAAGAGGGACCCCAGGCTCTTGGCTGCCCTCAAGAAATCTGTCATCAATTTAGGATTGCTCCTTGTGGTCTCATGTAGCGTGTTGTAGCAATAGAGTCCAAGTCATTCCTCCTCAGGCAGGGACAGAGTCAAGTCCTTCCTCCTGGAAGGGCACTGGCCTCCGCAAATGATTGAATGTTCCATGTAAAGGCATTCCTGGAGACTGGAGGAGGGAATGATACCTTAAGTGTAATGGGCCGATTTGGTTGAGCAAATATGTCTGCAGAACCTTTCCTTATTTAATGTAGTGACCCTTAACTAATATTAAATTGACCTGCATGGAATTGCACTTAATGTAGTTTTGATTATTGGCTGGTTTATTTTTTTATCTTGTTTGAATGAAAAATAATCTTTTAATTGATGATTCTCCATTTATAGAACTTTAAAACAAAAGACTATGTAATTTTATATCATCATACTGTTTCATAGCTTCAAATTAATTTGTTATCAAAAAACATCTATATCACTAACGTTTTTATTACTTTCAGATATTCGAGATGCCCAAAGTTATAGATCCGATCCGTCTCATCCACGAGCTCGGCGGGAACAGAGTGTGGGTTTACGACTCACAAAAAGAATCTCTATGCTGTAGGCTGTGTTCAAAATCCTTCAAAATTAAAATTAGGAGCAACCTCTTCCATCATGTCCGATCCAATAAACACCAGAAACATCTTGATCTCTTCAACAAAACACAGACTATTGAGTTGGAGGAACAGACTTCATCGGTTACACGCCCTACTTTTACCATGGATCTGACAAGAATGATGATCGCCTGCAACATCCCTTTGGCCAAGGTGGAACAACCTGAGTTCATCAACTTCTTCGAGAAGCATTGCGGCAAGAGACTTCCAAGCCGGACAACGCTAACAAAGTGTATGGAGGAGGAATGTGAAACAATTTGCTCCAAGATTAAAGAGCAATTGAAGGAGAAGGATATTTTTGTACAGGCTGACGAGACGACTGATTCGCAAGGACGGGCCATGACCGCAATCATGGCTGGAACTTTGAATGGAGTCACCCTGGAACGTCCGTTCTTGATTGGTCTGAGCGATGTTACTACCATCAATAATCAGAGTCTCCAGTTAGCGGTTATCAGGGCTTTACGCAAAGTCCTTGGAAGTGAATTGGCTAATAAGAAGCTACGTCTTTTTCTCACTGATGGAGCCAGTTATTGTCTCAAGGCTGGTCGTGGACTGAGGCAGCAGTTTCCTAATTTAATACACGTTACCTGTATAGCTCACGCTCTCAATCGTGTTGCTGACCTCGCTAGGACGCAATTTCCGAAAGTAAACCATCTCATCTCGGAAGTCAAGAATTTTTTGTGAAGTCATCAATTAGAAAGCGCCACTTCGCAGCTTCCTTCAAAATTCCGCTGCCGCCCGAACCGGTGATTAGTCGTTAGGGAACTTGGTTGGAAGCTGCCTTCTATTATGAGAGGAATTTTCTGAATGTCAAGAAATTCGTGGAGGAATTGAAGAACGACAGTGCTGCAATAATTGAAGCCAAAGAAATCTTTGAAGATGAAGAGATCCTTACTCAGCTTGAAGTCATCAAAGACAACTTCCCAATACTTGTGAAGGCAATTAAGGCTTTGCAAGAGAGGCTTCCTCTGGTCGAGAGCTTCAAATTAATAGAAGAGGTCCAGACCACTCTCACACTGCAGCCTTTTGCCAACAAGTTGAAAGAGTTGCTGGATAAGAATCCTGGATATAGGAAAATGATGGAAACAGCAAGTTCCTTGCATAGTGCTAAAGGAAATGAAGAATATGATGCCAATACCTTCTTGATGGCCAATGCTCCGATGGTGACATGCGACGTGGAAAGACTTTTCTCTGTCCTAAAGGATGTTAACTCTCCAAAGAGAGGAAGATTAACGGAGGCTCATCTTGAAGATATTTTATTCATTCGTTGGAATGGCAAACTCATTTGATAATATCGTTCCATGACCATCAAAGGGTTTTTCGGATCAGACGTTTGAATAAATGATGATAGAAAAATTGTTCCCTCCCTCATTTTGCGACCTTATGTTCTGATATGTAACAAAACGTTTTAGTTAATAATGATTTTAGAAAAACTTAGGAATATAATATTTTCAAAAATCTTGGTGCTATTTTTTGCGACAGTAAGTGAACGCAAAGTTAATTTTTCAAGTGACTAACTACTATGACTCTCGAAAAATAAAATTTATATATATATATATAAATTATTCATTTTAAATATATGCACAAATATATATATATATATACTTAATAGCCATTAAATGTAATCGACAATTTAAAAAAGTAACATTCAAATAGTTTTGAGCTATAATTTCATTTAAGGATTTCTATGATTAACTCTTAAAGGATTAAAATGGAAACAACTCTGCGTTCAGAAATAGTAAACGGCATATAAAAAATGTTAATAAATGTTCACATCCCAAACTATCACTTCTAACCAATTTACACAAATAGTTTTACCTTTTCATTTTTAAGAAATTATTTATTCATGGCAATACAAGGCATATTTTTCGGTAATTTATTTAAAAAATGCCAATAAATTTTCTAAAATAATCCAGAATTAAACCATTTTATTTGAAAGTAGTTGGCACGTAGAACTTTGTATTCACTTACTGTCATAAAAAATGACAACACAATGTTTTTATATTAAATGTCTTCCTAAAAAAATCTTTGATCGCAAAATTGAGGGGGTCAACAAAGAATCAATTTATCTATTCTTATATTCCTTTTATATTTTTTGTCTTATCTTTATATAATTATATAAAAGTATTCTCATTAATCAGTAAATCAAAATGTGTTATTTTGTATAATATATGTAAATAATGAAACAAACATACTATGCGAGTACTTACTGGATTCTTTCTCGTAGTAGGTGTTTAAACTCAAAAAAGGAAAGCCAAATCCATTCCTTCAACCTCTTAATGTCTCATCTAATATCCAATACCTCGATTCATCTACGGATCCGTATATTCTAAATGAACATCCCTTAATATATCCTTGGTATGATGTAATTTTTGTTAGTCAAGAAGGAGAACTGATAATTTCTCTAGACAACATTTAATTGAATTATCTGATTATTATTTTCATTAATTTGCGAAAAAAATATTACTCAAGTAATAAACTAATATAAATTGAAAACAATACATCTAAAACGCATGTACGGTTATAAATTCAACCAATATTCATGTTTGTCAAATTTTTCTTTGAAAGGAATACTTATTTAGTTTTATTTATAATCGTTTACATAAAATATAAGATATTAAAATATATATATTTATGAAGAAAATTTTATTTAAGTATTTTATTAAATAAACAGTAATTTAAATGACCCTTTACACTGTATTAAAATTTGTAGCTGCACTTCTTCATCCCATGAGGATCCAAAACAGACAGGCTCATAATGAAAATGTTTGTAAAGGTAGGTTGTGTCGATTAGAAAGGGACCGGAATGCGTGTCAATAAGGAGTATTGAGTTTCTTGAAATATACAACCTTCACTTGATTTTACTATTTATTTGCAAAAAAAAATATTAAATCATAAACAATAAAAACCAATGGATACAACTCTGAGAACAATTAATCTAAAATTCATATATGGGTATAAACTGAATATGTTGCATCAGTCTACGTATAAGCCATTCATGTCAGAAGATATATATATATATATGATACTAAATGGTAAACAATTTAAATTATATGGTGTTATAAATAACTCTTCATATTGTAATAAACATCGTGATTTCATTACTTCTTCAGGGTTCCATTATACTTTTGCCTCTCTTTTTTTCCTCGGCAGTAGCTTTGTCCTCCTAGTAATTTATATTGAATTTGGAGAAATCCCATCAGGTTCCGAAACAGACAGTCTCATCATGAAGGCGTATGTAAAGGAGTCGAGAGGTTGGGGGAAGACTGCCCTATTGTCTAGTTTTCTTCATACAACTCGAGGTCGATAATGAATTTAATTATACAACCATCAACAACGAATTCGATGAAAATTATGTCGCCCTCATCACCAACGAGGCTGAAAGAAACAGCTGCAGTCGTCGGCTTCGGTTCCTCTCAATAGAAAGCGAAGAGACCCACCTCTCCTCTATAGTTGCACTTCCACCCCGCATCTGGGCATTTTTATCCTCCTTGGTTCCATTCAAATGTAGAACACTTGTGGTCACGTGTCTTGGGGATGCCTTTGGGTCTTTGAACTTCTTGGGGCGACTCCACGCCTTGGATCCTCTTTACTTCGATAAGAGAGCTGAATCCTTCCCCACCATCTCCGACTCCATTGTTCGCTCGAGCTTGATGACTTCCCTAGGGTTGAGTTTCCCTATTAGAAGACTGTCGAGCGGCATTGTAATGAAGCCAACAATAATCGAGTGATGTATCGTATTGCCACACTAGTAGTGTCCAAACCTCATCCGATGGGTAAATAAATCGTCGATAGGCTCAGCCTTAAAGATTTCCTCGAACTCTTCCATGACTAGAGGCTCCTCGGCCTCTACGAACTTATATGTGCTGGAACTCCACAGTAAAACAGAAAGTTCCGGATCAGGCCCAGGCTTTTGGGAGGGCCCTACAGTTGTTATGGGGGGCACAGTTGGCACATTCATAAAAAATCGGGCCCACGTCACTCAGTGGGTGGGCGGGCCTGGCCCCCTCAGGCCCGCCCATCCCGCCGGGCCTGTTCCGGATCCATCCAGTCAGGTTCGCCTACTTCCTTCCCGTAATTGATCCTGATTCTCCCCGAGCTCGAGTTCAGGGCATAGCTCTTGAAGCTCTGGAAACTTCAAGGTGGAACACGAATTCTTAACGTAGAGGATCCTAAATATAAACGGAGTAGGGTTTCTCTCCATTCATAGGATCCCAGAAAAGTTCCTAGGATTTGACTTCACATTTATATTTTGTTGCTATGAACTAACACTATTTATTATTATCATAGCAATAAGAAGCATAAGGATTATTATTCTAAAATAACATTGCAAAGATAGTTAGTGTTTAGGTTTAGTGAGTAAATATATAAAATAAAGCATTTCCTTAGTTTTCTTCAAAATTGCTGACTTTGTTGCATGTATTAAAAAAATGTAGCATGTAGCTAGGTTTATTGATTTTTTTCTTCAACTCTGCTTATAACGGACCAAATTTTTTTTCTCTTTAGAATACTTCCATTTTAAAGATATATACGCTAACAAAAAATACACATACTTTCCGTCAACAGAATAGAGACACATAGTAGACTTAATCATTTAACCTCAAGATACATAATTCAAAATTTCCCATAACAAAAATAAGATTTCCAATAATTATAATTAATGGAAATCTTATTGGAAATTAATGTATATTTAAATTTTAATAATTATTAAAATTTAAATATACATTAATTCTGTAAGTTTATTTCAGACATAACTTCGAATAGGAAACATAATTCATCAGCGGTGAATATGCTTTAACGGAGGATTTATTTCCCTTAGTTGATCTTGAAAAGAAGTAGGCTTGACACAGTGAAAAATCCTGCGTCAACAGGAAATCCACGCCCAAAACTTAAGACACTTCGTAGACATGCGTATGCAATAGCTTTTTACTATAAATAAGGAATACATAAATGGATTAACCATCAGTTCATCCTCAACTGTAAACACAATCAAAACAACATGAAGGTAAAGGTTTTTTAATCATTTGTATTCATTTTATCAAAATATATACTGTTATTTTTCAGTCTTTCATTGCTCTGTCCGCTGTCTTGGCTCTTGCCGTCGCTGATCACCCAGCTCCCTACCACCCAGCCCCTGCCTACAAGCCTGCCCCTTACCACCCTGCCCCTGCCTACAAGGAGGCACCCGCTGTCTACCAATACCAATACGCCGTTGCTGACGACTATGCTGGACTCAACTTTGGTGCTGATGAGGCCCGTGACGGATACTCCACCAACGGAAAGTACTCCGTTGCCCTCCCCGACGGTCGCATTCAAACCGTGACCTACAACGTTGCTGATGCCTACTCTGGCTACGTTGCGACGTCACCTACTCCGGAGAGGCCAAGTACGAGCCCTACCACCCCGCTCCTGCCTACAAGCCTGCCCCTGCCTACAAGCCTGCCCCTGCCTACAAGCCTGCTCCTGCCTACAATCCTGCTCCCGCCTACAAGCCTGCCCCTGTCTACAAGCCTGCCCCCGTCTATCATGCCTAAGACTTCTGTTGTTTGATTGTTAATTTATTGAAATAAAGTCAACCAAAGGTTAATTAGTTATCATAATTAAAGCTAAGTATTTACGAACGTTCAATAGTAAAATAAATTACTGTTGGCTTTTTCTATATTCTAGTGACTAAGAATTGGATCAAAAGGAGTTTGATAAATGTACTCTTTTTTTACCAAGGTAAAACTTTGTTCACATGATATTATATCTTATAATATTCATAAAAATACATTAAAACGTCGTGTTATTAACTATATAATCAACCAGAGAAGTAATTTTTTAGGTAAAAAAACTCGAGTATATCTCATTTTATATATTAAATATTGTGTTCTAGTGGTAATAAAATTAATCTTTTCTTTGTACGGTCCAGTATAAAAATAAATAAAATCCTTACTCCATAATTGTATATTTAAAAAAATCATGAAATAACAGTTTTAGATATTCTAAAATTTCTACCACATATATGCACTTTACTATAAAAAAATGTCTTGATATCTCCAGAGAATCCCTGCAACAAAAAGCACAATCTTTCCTCCGCTGTAGTCCCATATATACTACCAAATGTCAATGTGTTGGTAAGTACTCTGTATTTAAACGAATAGAGATTTTTTTTTTTAATATTAAACCATGAATTAGAATATTTATTGGTGTTCTCAGCCCGTAATCTTCTTTCCTCCTCTCAATTTGACTTTAAAAAAACAAATAGATACGCAAAATTCTTAAGAAAATTACTTTGACAATAATTTTTATATGGAATGCATTTATTTTACCCAAAACTATTCATATTTTAAGACTTACACCTTTTTTCTCAGATTTATGTAAAAAATTAATTATTTGATCGAAGAGTTTTTATTTCCGGAGGGTCGCCCTAAAATAATATCATGGAAACGTGTCAAAACACCAAAAAAGTTCGGTGGTTTAGGTCTGTTGGATCATGAAAGTTTCCGGAAAGTCATACTCTTCAAATGGTTGAAAAGACTTTTGGAGAGTGGTTCAGTTTGGACGGAAGCATTAAAGGGACTATATTTGAAAAAGGTAGTTCGTCCATTTGAGGGGGAAGAGGAAAATGGACCACACTCTTTGCTAGAGATAGCTGTAAACATTAGTCCTTTTTGGTATCAGAACAGTGCGATCAATAAAGAGGTAGCAATTTTATTATTACAAAAAATGAACTAGCAGGAACCAGTTGTTAGAAATGGGAGGTTATCTTTTTTTAAATAAGTGTACTCTTTATTAGCCGAGCGGAAGTACACATAGCGAACTTTTTACATGTTTCCATAAAATAATATACACGTACTTAATCTTTTGATGCGAAGCATTTTGCCATTATACCCTTCATATTAACCAAGTTAATAGGCCACTAAAATGTGACAAAAACTTGGCAATGCATTGAAGATGGTTTAAGTGCTCAAATGCCACAAAGGACTTTAATGGAATAAAATAGAGGAATAACTTCCATTACAAAAAACATTGTTGAATGCGACATCACATTTATTTTTAGAAAATATTAATGTTTTTGCATCTCTAAATTTTTTATTCTTCAAGCCAGAAATTAGTATACATTTTTTCGATTCGTTAACAATTTTAAGACATTAAATTTTTACTAGAATGGATATTTTAGCATAGATGAAATGTAGCAACTTTCAAATACTTAAATTCATGTACATAGGTAATTTGTTAATTTAACAATATAATATTAATATTTTAAGTATTCAAATAACACGAATAATAATGTATTTTAACATATCTCGACACAAAAACAATATAAATCCAACAATATGTTATATAACAGATCAAGTTGACAAAAAACATTTTCAACTTTATATAGATAAGAAAAGATCAAATCAATTAACACGCACATTTTCCTAAGAATTTAGAAACTCTTTCTGCGTCGTAAATTTCAACTATATATTACCTATAGCAAGGGTTGTGGATTGAACTGAAAAACGAACGTCGTTTGCGAACGCACGTTCAAAATTGAACGCCGGAACAGAATATAAATGAACAGACGGACGTATTTTTTTGTGGGCGTTCGTCCGTTCAATTTATATGTTTTCAAACAAAACATGGAAGGATACTTTATGTTCGAAAAGTGTGGACGTTTCTTTATTAAAAAAGATCAATCAATGTTTCTTATGCCATTAAAAAAGTGAAGACTTTTTTACAAACAGAAGTGCAATTGAAATTATTGAAGCCATTCTGGGATAAAAGTTACGACTTTTTTAAATCATAGATTATTTTTTAAATAGAAAATAATTGATATTTTTTCTACGAACAGATGAACGCTAAAAAATTGAACGAACGAACACCTGAAGTGAGTGCGATAGCCGTGTGCGTTAAGACGTGTTCAAATCTCATTGTTGAGAGCGAGAGTTCGAATTCCAAGAGGAGATAGTCATTTTTGGTCTACCTCATTGATAAGATCCTAGATTCGATAGACTACTTTAATATTAAATGCTTATTTACCTCCTATAGGATGCAATTCTATCGAACCTTATAGGCAAAACAAAGAATTCTTTTCAAATCGAATGGGCGAATGGACGTACGCTAGGGTTGCAAACGCCCACAAGCCTATACTTAGATGAATTCCTTAAGATATGAATTTTTTACAAAATATATTTTCCTTCATTTTGATTCAAATTTATGATCTTTGTTAAAGTACAAATGTTAATTTAATATAACATTGAACTATTTTATACATTCGAATTTTGACTCCTCAGAAGGAAGCCCCATATGCATCCTCCTCTTTGAAAAGATTCTGGGTTCGGTGGACAAATGTTTCAATGTTTATTCATATCCACAAAGAATGCAATTCGATGTAAGCAAAGGGGTAAAAAATAAGCGTTTGACAAATATTTCTTCAGTGTTTGATTATAACAGAATTTAACAAACATATCAACAATGGAAATTTTAACAACAGTTTAAAAAAACCTTCAACATATATCCCTGAGAAAGGGAGTTTCGATGGAAAGCCATTGATATCCAGCTTATTGTAAATTGATGTTTTAATGCAATAAAAATAAACAAATAATATGAATATCTATTATTTCGTATATATAATTGTTTGTGCAATCATATGCCTTTTAATGCAATGTTTGTAAAATTGTTTAAAGTGCCTACATCCGTATACATTGAACTCTTTTAATGGGTTCATCCATTCATTTTGAATAAAACTATATCATTAAAATGGTGTCCAGTAATATAATCGTACATATTATTATCGCGCACGCCTTAATCGCAGCCTTTAACATCGTATGCTTTTTTTCGTACGTTCCTTTATCGCACGCCTTTAACATCGCAATCTTTTTTAAAGGGAGTATTATAACGCGTTGCTCAATTGTCGTTACTGCTTATAATCGCCCGTTTAAACATCGAGGTCATTATCATCGTAGTTTTACTGCAATGAATTCATGAATCCAATAAGAGGAAAAAAAGAAAAAAAAGAAAGGGGGTTGAAGGGAAATAATAATAATAATAATAAAAGATATCATCTCATCATCAGTCGTGATTAAAAACAACAACAAACATCTCGAAATTTCTGAAGAATTGTAGTGCTCGGGGCTGTAAATGAGGATGTTTAAGTCATAGAGAATCCAGCATTATCTTTGCTTAATTTCTTCGAAGGACTTGAAGCCAGGTCTTTGTGGTAAGTGGAAAAATGCACTTATGGACAAATATATAAGAGTCGTGTCCTACTCGTCCAGTTTTATAGGACTTGGATCCGGACTCTTGGGACTCCAGGACTCGGATTCGATCAATTTTGAGGACTTGAAATCGGACTTGGGAATCCTGAATGATTATATTGAGGATATAGACTCTCATTTTCGGCTGTGATTCTACGTGTCCCATCCAAGCTGTATTATATTTAAGTTTGTATTATAAGTAAGTAGGTTGTAGTAAAGATATGGAATATATGAAATACCATTTGCCATTAATATCAAATAACCTTTCATGATGCTTATTAACAGAAAATCCTTTACGTAATATGTAAAATATTATAGAAAAAGTTATTGTTTATCGTTACTAGTTTTATTTTATTTTCAAAAGTGCTTTTTCATTTTTTCATTCATACTGTTTGAATCGATAGATCACTTTTTATATGTGTATTAAAAACTTTCATAGAACTAAATATAAGCCTTGGTCTATACCCTATTTTCAGATACACTTAGTCGAAGCATTTATTTGTAAAGTGTTTGTGGTTCGTCGAAAATCTTTTAAGTAACAATCCTGTTGCAGAAAGTTTTTTGCGAAATTATCGGGCACGGTCCCTCACACAGGAAATGTTTAAGAGAATATAAGAAAAAATGTAGAAATGTTATTTCTATAAAATAAACAAGCACAGTTAACTTATCAAAAAAGGTGGAACAAATTATTTTTAATAGTGTTTTATTCAACATTAATTTTGTTTCATATGTTTAAATTTAAAAATCTTCTGTAAATGATTTATTTGATTTAAAAAACTATATATTATTTCTTATATTCTTTTATATACTTCCTGATAATTTTGCATAAAACATTCTTGCTACAGAAACGTTCCCTAATTTTTTTAACTCTTTAAAACGAAACGACCCTGGGTTGGAGGTTGTGTCATACAATTTATTCCATTGGCAAAACCACCAATGTAAACAAAAAGGGAGAGAGAGTAAAGGAAGAATCAGTTTCATTTGAAAACAATGGAGGCAATTATCAACGTTCCAAATGATGCCAAATCATCCAGGCAAATTCTACAAATAAGGGTTCGCCTACGGTCTATTCCTCCTTCGTGTCCTGAATGTCTGTGTCCAATGAGGCGGTGGAAATGTGGTACCCATGGAAACGGGACCATCAGCGAAAGGAGTGGCTCCCGTTGGAAAAACTACAAACTCCCTTTCAACAAATTCAGACGATTGCTTTGGTCCTGGGCCCATAAAATGCCCTTCTGAACGGTTCACCATGCCTTGGGAATGTGTGCTCCATCAGCCGTGTACTAGAAAATTGAGTTCTAGTGTATGCAAAATTTGAGGCCCAGGCATGGTGCCTTGAATTGATGAATCCCTCATGACAAAGAGGAAGTATAATCTAGGCCATCTCGTGCCTTAGAGCTGGGTGTTTGGGGAAGATTGCACGGCAACAAAGGAGAGATTCTTCAAGATGCTGAAGGTGAAAAGAATTTATTATTATTATTATATTTGCTTTAATCACTTAAATTTATTCTTAGGATCGAAGTGCCGCACCACTTAGTTATGCAGAGCATAGACACGGGTTCCACAAATATATATTGATTGATAGGCGGCCTATAATGGAATCCGTTAATTGCCTGCCCATCCACATTACCTTCACGACGTCGTGAATCATTCACGAAACTTCGTGGGTCCTAGGACGAGCGTTCATACTAATAATGTGCTTTTGACTTTAGTCCATTACTTGTTGGAGATCCCTCGATCCCTTCCTCCATCCCTTGATCATCAACCCTAACAGGACTACCACCCCCCCAGACTAACGCACCCCGGACTATCACCCCCGTGCCATTTACTCCCATTACTAATATTTTTTATTCCATGAAGTCCGCTTATGAATTTAATTATGTTTTTTTGTGACAATTGACCAGTTTAAAATTTGTATTATAAGTAAGTAGGTTGTAGTAAAGATATGGAATATATGAAATACCATTTGCCATTAATATCAAATAACCTTTCATGATGCCTATTAACAGAAAATCCTTTACGTAATATGTAAATATTATAGAAAAAGTTATTGTTTATCGTTACTAGTTTTATTTTATTTTCAAAAGTGCTTTTTCATTTTTTCATTCATACTGTTTGAATCGATAGATCACTTTTTATATGTTTAGAATATATTTTACGTCATAATTTTAGGAGTTGAAATCCTGGATTTATCGGCTCCTTACTTCAACGACGACCCGAGTTTATCAAACATAAGCATTTGAGCTCCATAGACAACGGGAATAGTTATATTAAGTCATCAGGATTGATGAGTTACTAGTAAGAGTCCATTCACGGGACCTTTTGGCGTTAACACACTCAAGCCAAAGACGTTTACGAGCACTACCAAGACGAACTTCTCTACGGAATTAATCTTTATGCAAGAGGAGTTCAAGCATCCAAGACGAAGGAAAGAAGATTGTATACTGCTACAAACACTCTTTTGCGGCAAAGAAAGTCTCCGCTCCTCGATGAGTGACGTGGAGCTACAGGTGGACCTGGCCATGGAGAGGTAGTGTCGGTGGAGACCCAGCTTTACTACCGGAATCCAATACATGAAGTCCGCTTATGAAGTTAACTATGTTTTTTTTTGTGACAATTGTCCAGTTTAAAATTTGAATGTAATCAGATAAAACAATAATAATACTTTAGTTTATCATTATTTAATAAATCTTATGTTTCTCATTTCAAATCTCGCAATAATTGTAACTGGTCACCAAACTTATCAAAAATTTGTATAAAAAGTGCTAATTAATTTTTATTTATTTTCTAAGATATGTCGTTAAAATGATTAAGCTAATAAAATTTTACTTTAACATGATTTGAAAGAGCTTTTACTATGGATATATGGCCTCTTACAAAATTTCTTATAAATCCAAGAAGTTATAGGCGTCTCTTTGAAATAAATCATTTAAACTACTTTTTCACTAGTATTTTATCACTATTTACACTTCAGATAGGGAGAGGTCCTCTCGGAGCAGGAGGGGAAGTACCGAACGATGTCACCCGCAAATCGCC
Organism: Caligus rogercresseyi; assembly: GCA_013387185.1. NCBI lineage: Eukaryota > Metazoa > Arthropoda > Copepoda > Siphonostomatoida > Caligidae > Caligus > Caligus rogercresseyi. The sequence goes on along the minus strand of CP045890.1, from coordinate 6,767,766 downwards.
AACTTGAAACCTACGGAATCCTTATGTAGAGCGCCATGTAACGAGCTGCTGCTGATATGAAAAATGGCTTTTAGGTCTCCCTCATAATTAAGATATTATCTTATCAATTTATTATATTATAATACAGACATAGATTAAATACTACTATAGATGAGAAAAAAAACATTTTAAACGAATTTACTGTTCCTACACTTTAATTCATGAAAGTAATTAATTTATATTAGATGGCTAATAAATTTCATTCACAATTTCTTATATCATAATACAGAAATAAATTCAATATTACTTTAGATGATAAATAAATATTTTAAACGAATTTACTTTTCCGACAGTTTAATTCCCCTTCATTCTTTCTGAGGGATTCCAAACATTAGAAACGTTGACCTTTTTTACTCTTCTTCGCGCTACTGAAACTCAAACATGTGCTGAGTCGGTCATTGGCTTACTTCCTGGAAAAGGTCATCTCACCCATTTACTCTCCTCTCCTAGCATCTCAGCTTTCATCTACTCCCACCCCTGAGAAGCATAAGTCCTATCTCTTGATCTATTTCCTCCCTGATATTGAACTGGAAGTAATAAAAAGTCGCAGCACTAGAGTCGGCCAAGTACATCCTTCAAGTTCTAGACGTCCCTCAAGTCTACCTTGTACTAACTAAAAGTTTTGCTGAAAGCCCGAAGCTTTTCCAGAATACTCCCTCCCTCAAACTCTGTCCTGGACAAAATATTGACGATTAATTTTGGCATAGAATTATATCTTTATATTTCATTTAAATTAAACATTTATAGGATACTGTTGAGCAATCAGCTCAATGGCACTCTGGAAAATGTCACGTCCAGATCGTTAGTCTGGGGGGGGGGGGGGTTAGTCTTGTTAGGGTTGATGATCAAGGCTCCTTCACCGAGATTTTATGATCTTCATGTCCTTTGGATTCATCAGGACATCATGAGACTTATTTCATAGAAATACAGGACTGAGGCGTGCAATAGCAAATTCCAAAAAGAGGAAAAAGTCTTCAATATGTAGGAGGTTATGGAAGACGGAACTCCAATCACGAAGATGAAGGGTAGGGCTCCATTCATGAATACGAGGCAGGACTCCATTCACGAAGAGGAGGGACGGGGGGCCCTCTAACGAAGAAAGGACCTCCTTGGTCGAAGACGAGGGAAGGGGAGCCCTATAACGAAGACGAGGGATGGGAAGCTCTCTAACGAAGTCCGACGAGGGGTAGGGCTCCATTCACGAAGAAGAGGGACGGGGATAGAGCTCTCTAACGAAGATGAGGGAAGGAACTCCTTTGACTGACGAAGACGAGGGAGTGGTAGGACTCCATTCATTCACGAAGTCGAGGTGAGGGGAATGTGTCTCTTACTGGAAGGGACGGAGGAGACTCGTTTCTTGGTGTCCAAGGCATTTATCCTGGAGTCCCGGGAAGATAGAAGGAGGGATGGAGGAAGGGATCGAGGGATCTCCAACAAGTTTGAAGTCTAGGCCAGAATGCTTTCATGACACCCAAAAAAATATTCCAAACTATGATCAGTGGAGGCTCTAGTATTTGACGACTGTTGATGGTGACGTCACTCTTGACTCTCTCACATCCCCCCCCCTCATGTTTATGCATGTGTTCTTCAGAAATTTCGAGATGTTTGTTGTTGTTTTTACTCACGACTGATGATGAGATGATATCTTTTATTATTATTATTTCCCTTCAGCCCCTTTTCTTTTTTTTCTTTTTTTCCTCTTATCGGATTCATGAATTCATTGCAGTAAAACTACGATGATAATTACCACGATGTTTAAACGGGCGATTATAAGCAGCAACGACAATTGAGCAACGCGTTAATAATACTCCCTTTAAAAAAGATTGCGATGTTAAAGGCGTGCGATAAAGGAACGTACGAAAAAAAGCATACGATGTTAAAGGCTGCGATTAAGGCGTGCGCGATAATAATATGTACGATTATATTACAGTAAATCCATTAAAATAATTCCGTTGCTTGCCAGTGGAGCTAGTGGTAGGTGACGTCAAAGAAAACTAGTATGTTTTTATTAAAGAATATTTTGTGCTTCTAAACAAAAAGTATGCATAAATAAATAAACCGTGAAAGATAATCATTCATAAACGTTGTAGTTTTCAATGAATGAACCGGTAAACTGTTACATAGCATTATTTTAAAAGTAAAATATTGGTTTTAACTCATCACTCTATGGATGTTAATATATTAAATCAAAGTTTTTTTATAGCCACATGGCAATTCTATATTTCGATCTGGTATAACATTATGCACATTAAATTAACAAGATTTAGTACAGTTGTTATGTAGACTTGGTTTCACGGGGGCTTATATGTACATTGGTATAAAAAATGTGAGTAAGGGAGGGGGAGGGTGATGAAAAACATCAAATAGTGAACACTAAAATCGTAATTTGGAATCACAAGCTCCTTTTGTATGTCATAAAATAAAATATTAAAACTCTTTTATCTAAATTTCAAATGAGGAAAATTTAAAATCCGATAAAAAACAGAAACGATAGCGTTAATCATTAAATGTTATTCCAGACATTTAAAACTTTCCTAACGCAGGTAGCGATGCCTGGAGGGATGTGGCAACCTTGCGATCTGCAAGCGTAGATCACTCTCTGCACTTTTGCAATGCAGGCCTCTACTTTGAATGTTGACGGATATTTTGAAGACGTCGCGATGAGCCAATCCTTTTTGGACGGTTAAACCCCCAGTTCTGACAATAACACTTCATTTACTTGGCTCACCAAAGAGTGTACGAAGGAGCAGTTATAGAACAAATGTTCTGACGTTTCTACTTCAAGTTGACAAAAGGAGCACTTAGTCGAGTCCGAGGACTTGTTTGTGAATATGGAGGATGTGGCGACTCTGTATCTAAGCCATTTTTCAACCTGTGTTGTTAGGGGATTGGCCATAATGACCATCGGATCCAAATCTCTGTTATCAACACCGACCCTCTTGCATCGTCTTGACACAAGTGTTCCAGCCGAACTGGTTCTCTTCTGAGAAATGAATCCCTCCCGTACTCCTCTCGAGGAAGTGCCTCCGATAGCATGATAGAAAGGTGAAGGGGGGCCTATCGCTCTCCTTGTAGATGTATCCGTCAGTATTCTGATTCGGTGATGGGTGAGAAAATTCATTTCATATACTTCTTTGCTGTGTTGCCAGAATTCTGCTACTGAAGTTATCAGTTTTGATGCACTAGAAGCCTGACCAGAACCAAACCGTGGGTTGTGGTTCAGAGGTTCGTTAGGACCCAGGAGAGGCAGTACAGAGGCTAAGATTGACATCCACGACTCTGACATTTCCCCCAGTACGTGTCAGTTTTTTTAACGACTCCAATCAGTTCGTCCGGTCAAGAGTGAAGTTTTTCGCAGAGTTCCACGCCAATTTTTTTGGAAAACCTCTCTTTCAAACGGTGAGCCCAAAGATCACAGCTAAAGGGTAATTTCTTTAGCCAGGACAGATTCAATGATTTCCACATTGCTTCTAGGTCTACCGAGCCCAGACCTCATGTTTTGGAAGGTTCTATGGTTCTTTGGTGTGACACGTTTCTCCTTTTCTTTCCCCACACAAAGCTGCTCTTTGAACTATCAGCTCTTGAGCAAATGTCTCTGTTAAAAGGTATATACCTCAGAAGATGTATTACTTTAGGTAATATTATTTTGTCCCATAAGCGGAGTTTTTCTAGGCGGCATAGCTTCCATTCCACAAACATTTTGCTCCCTTTTTCAAAGACATCCTCTATATGCTTATAGTTTAGATTCATAGCACTAGCCTGCCCTGATGTTGAAATTGCTACTCCTAGAAGGACAGTAGAGTCGACATATTTGTAACAAGGAAACGCTTTTTCTAGATCTTGATTCACAGAGCTTAGTATTTCAGATTTCTCGACGTTGATCGTGAGGCCAGATTTCACTTTAAATTTGCAGAGTATCCGCTGGATACTTTTAATACTTTGTACTATCTCTTTTGCAGAGCCTGTCATAAAGACTGAAACGTCGTCCGCATATTGTAAAATCTTAAGGGACTTGTCGTGTAGTTTCAGGCCCTTTACCTCAGTACTTGAGTTTATGTTATTGTAAAGATAATTTATGGCAATTAGAAAGAGGGAGGGGGCTAAGGGATCCTCCTGCTTGCATCCCTCTCTATAGGGAATTTTTGGTCGGACCCGTTTAAGTTTATCGAAGCAAAGGAGCGAATTAGAATGCATGTAATTAGGTGCACGAAGTGGTTAGGAAACCCTGTCCTCAAAAGTTGCTTTATAATAAAGGAATGGTCTATGGAGTCAAAAGCCTTTTGGAAGTCAATTAGCAGGGTTGCGTAATTTTTGCCAAGCTCCTTAGCTGCCTCCATGGCATCTTGTAGAGTCTTTGGTATTTCCTCTGCGAGCCTTCCTCTCATAAATCCCTTTTGAGCCCGTGAAATTACATATGGCAGAGCTGTTTTAGTCTTTTATTAAGAATTCCCGTCCAAATTTTGTACGGGGTGTCAAGTTGAGTGATAGGTCTATAGTTGGCAATAAGTTGTTTGTCTTTTCCTTTTTACCTCCGCCAAAAGGAACAAGTGATTAAATTTTGGTATCTCTAAGTGTTTTTTTATATGCAAAATGAGCAAAATACTACTACTAATAATAATGAAATGGGGTCTCTATTCAGGGAGTAGGAAAGAACAAACGCTAAAAAAATATTCATTGACGTATTATTGTTCATATATCAGCTCAGGACTATGTTAACCCAGTGACGTAGCTTAAACTTCTTCCGTCTTCCCATCTCTGAGTGTTTTTTAATATGCAAAATGAGCTAACAGAGAGTTAACAATGATTAGAGATAGAAAATCGGGCGTGTGAAAGGGAGAATGTTTGAATGGGAATGTTGTGGGGATCGGCAGAGGTACACACTCTCTGAGTGTATACATGCCTCTAGTTTTCACCAGAGCCCTATAAGGAGAGTTACGACAATAGATTGGAGCGCCACCTGGTGATGGCTCAAAACAACGCATGGAATGAAAGAAAACTATTATTGTTCCTATGTTATTCTTAGGATAAATAAATCGGAATCTATGACAAAAACTGTGCCTATCAAACCTTTCATGATTGGGGGTATTGTTTCAGTTCAGTAATTAAATAGTCTCCCTTATGCATTTAACTCCATTTTTTTTTTTTGACTTTATTTGATTAGAGTTATTGTATATAGATATGCATATATAATTGAACATTATAGTTCAAAATTAAAACCCTAACTAAATTCATAACAAATTGAAATCACATATAAAATATACAATCAATCAATAGCAGCTACAACTATATCCATCACGTAAAAATAAAATCTGAGAAAAAATATTCAAAATTAAAATACAACAAAAAGAATAAAAACTAATTTATATAGCGTATAAAAAGTCATAAAAAAGATATTAAACTAAAAATCAAAGAAGTTTTCTTATTTGACTCTTTGGAAACCTTTATAAAGTCTTAATAGGCGTCTCAGAAACCGTAGGCTCACCTTTGAGCCGTTTGAGTAGAAGCGTAGAGTGTCTCCAGCGTAGCTCCAAGTCGTCCCTGAGAGATCCGGGATCCTGATGGTGAGAGCCGAGTATCGGGCCGAAGATGACATTAGAATAGGCCTTAAGGCATTTTGATCCAGCGGTTGAGCTGTCGACAGTTTTTCTGCAACCATACTCGGATGCTAGAGAGAGCAAACTCGATGGCTTTTGATTTTGAGTTGCCATTGTTAGGATTAGAAGTGGTTCCGAACAGAAGTATTGGAGTTATATATTTTTCACTTAATCCCCTCAGATTTAATTTAAGGAATTGTCTTATCATGACAAGAGCTGGGCAGTTAGAAAAGGCATGATATACAGTGTTGTATAGCTTGCCACAATCTTTACATGGAGTATTGAAGAATAGCAGTCCTGATGATATTTGGAATTGTGCAGTGAAGCGTTTGCCATAGTTGACTTTTTTTACCGAGGACATTATCCTATTTATCCAAGTTTTAGGAAGTCGTAGATCTTTTAAAAACTTTCCCACAATTGTATTTGCTTCTTTTTCGGGGTACTCTTCGTAGGACATCCTCAAATGCCAGGGCATGGGAACTATATGGTGAACAGCTGCTATTTTAAGCTTACAAGAGAATTGTCCACAGTTAAAAATAGATTTTTTGTTAAAATCATGAAAAGATATAATGTCCGAGTCGAAAGCTTCGAGTTCTGAAGTTTTAGGTTCTTTAAGATTTGTGAAGAAGATTTTCTTTTGATGATTTTCACGTATGATGTCAATTGTTGAAGAAGCATAAAAAGACGGTTGTCCTTTCCAGAGAATTCTTTGGGAAGCAGCTAGGGAAGGTGAAAAAAGTTCCATTCTCTTATTAATAAAGTCAGTACCAATCATGAGCCAAGTGTAGGCAGAGTGCAAAATACTAAATGAAATGGGGTCTCTATTCAGGGAGTAGGAAAGAACAAACGCTAAAAAAAATATTCATTAACGTATTATTGTTCATATATCAGCTCAGGACTATGTTAACCCAGTGACGTAGCTTAAACTTCTTCCGTCTTCCCATCTCTGAGTGCTTTTTTAATATGCAAATGAGCTAACAGAAAGGAAACAATGATTAGAGATAGAAAATCGGGCGTGTGAAAGGGAGAATGTTTGAATAGAATGTTGTGGGGATCGGCGGAGGTACACACTCTCTGAGGTATATATGCCTCTAGTTTGGGAATTAAAACAATAATTTCCTTGTTCATAAAGTCCGAAACCTCACCTCTTACACTTATTTCTTGAAAAACTCCCTCAAGGAGCTTAGCTAGAGGATACATGAACTTCTGATAAAATTCAAAAGGAATACCCGAAGGGCCTGGAGCTTTGTTTTTCTTGTTGAAGCTTTGGAGGAATTGTAATATTTCACCTTCTTTAATAGGAGCATCAAGGCGTGCGCATATCTCCCTCGGGATTTTCTTTTCTTCTTGATTTTAAAGTTTCTTTCAAAAAAAGCTACCCCCATTGATAAAACGTGTCTGATTGAAAAAATAAACTAAAAATAACTTTTTTTAAATCTGTATGGATATTGCTTTAACTAACTACTGTTGTTTATTATATTATGAATGGTGTTGTTTTCTTTTCTATATGGGCATCTCATGCCCATATTTTTTAAACTGAACTACATATTTGGTTTGATATTTAGATTTTATATTAGAAAATATATTTTAATTGTAATATTTAATGATGATGTAAACTAAAACACTTCCATCATTTTGTATAGATTAATCTTCATAAATTGATGTAAAACAAATTAATATATATATATGATGGTCATTTAGGAAGGCCATAGATGAATTTAGGAAAAAGCTTAAATTATAGTCCTATTAAAATATTTATACACATAAAAAATAAATGGAAAAGTTGTTGAATCTGCTAGGTTTAAATTGAGTTAAAAATAATTCATGTGTAAATTAAAAACCATAAACAATAAAAAAGTGCTTAATGCAATCGCATAAAGTAAGAATCTGTTCCATTTTATAACATGAAATATATATTTGGGTGCATTTCCTGTTCATCAGTTCTTTGTAAATAGTTTGTAAGCCTCTAATAGAGAAATAAGGAAAATAAAACAAAATATTCTTTTCTGGTTGTTCAAAAAGAAGGGAAGTATAGCATACAAGCATATTTAGCGTCATCACAATATCCACGCCCAAGCCACTTATTTGACTTATTTGTCAGCCTTTTACTATAAATGTAGTAGACATAAATGAATTAACCATCAGTTCATCCTCAACTGCAAACACAACCAAAACAACATGAAGGTAAAGAAAAAACTTATTTTTATCATTTGTATTCATTTTATTAAAATATTTACTGTTATTTTTCAGTCTTTCATTGCCCTGTCCGCTGTCTTGGCTCTTGCCGTTGCTGATCACCCAGCCCCCTACCACCCAGCCCCTGCCTACAAGCCTGCCCCTTACCACCCTGCCCCTGCCTACAAGGAGGCACCCGCCGTCTACCAATACCAATACGCCGTTGCTGACGACTATGCTGGACTCAACTTTGGCGCTGATGAGGCCCGTGACGGATACTCCACCAATGGAAAGTACTCTGTTGCCCTCCCCGACGGCCGCATTCAAACCGTGACCTACAATGTTGCTGATGCCTACTCTGGCTACGTTGCCGATGTCACCTACTCCGGAGAGGCCAAGTACGAGCCCTACCACCCTGCTCCTGCCTACAAGCCTGCCCCTGCCTACAAGCCTGCCCCTGCTTACAAGCCTGCTCCCGTCTACAAGCCTGCTCCCGTCTACAAGCCTGCCCTGTCTACAAGTCTGCCCCCGTCTATCACGCCTAAGACTTTAGTTGTTGGATTGTTAATTTATTAGAATAAAGTTTTAAAACATATTTTCATTGCCATTTATTTTTGCTTTATACCGACCGACACATTAACAAAAGATCTCTAAGTTTTCATTGCTTCGATAAAAAATATTATTTAATTTTTAGGCTATTCAAAAGATGACGGCAGTTTATATTTTTAATTAGAATTTAATTGGCTTATCAATTCATAGATTCGTCCGAAACTAAACATTATATTTTTTGAATATTATTTATTCTTACCTTAAAAAATTTAAAAGAACAATATGAACTATTTATTTTTCATTTTTTGTCAAATAAATGGTAGAATATTATTTGATTTCAAATTGAATTCAGCCTTTTCTCTTTTGTAGGCTAAAATTTTTGAGTCATATTTGCACTATGCAAATATTTGCTTCTAAATCTTAAATTAAACTGATATATTCAATCAAAATAATAATCATGCAACCTCGTGATCGCTACACGTGTTCATTTGTCCTGTTTCATAGCCTTTAGACAAACGTTTTAAAAAAATACTTCTTGGTTTTTTTTTTTTTTTTTTTTGGTGGGGGGGAGAGGGTGTGTATGCTCTTATCATATATTTGGTAGGCCTTCTTCGAGATCATCTGGCAAATAATTCGTCCGATGACCTAATCGAAGATCATAGCGTAAGTTCCTTCTGGAGCAAATACTTTCATATCGGCAATTTTCGGTGTAAGTTCCTTCTGGAGCAAATACTTTCATATCGGCAATTTTTCGGTGGTTATATGAATTGTCCTTAATGGAAATAATTATTGTTTCAATTAATGCATATCTTGCATTGGGAACGTGTTCGAGATCTTAAATCCATATAAAACTTATTTTATAAACTATAATATTTGAAACAATAATTACTTTTTGACATATGCGAAAACCCTTTTGAAATGAAAACATTTATGTTTAGGATCTTATTCACAAATCAATTCTATGTTGCATAGTCTTAACATTTTTATATAATAACCACTGAAGAGGGCTTTATTTATATACTCAAGTTTTCAATTTTATTACTCTTATTATTTTAAAATCTGCTCTTTTATCACCATTTGCCATTATACAAGTGCTTTTATTAGTAATTTTATCGAAGACCACCATAAATAAGAGTGAAATCCTTATATAATACGTCAAGTAGTAAGGTAAGTATGTAAGGAAGAGGAAAATAAATATGATCAAAACCTTGCAAACCATTTTCAAATACCTTCTTTCATTAAAGTAATCGTATAAATATTACTCTTAATGGGAACTCACACATAACAATGTATTTGACTTCATGATTGTATGAAAATGAGAACGTTACTCGCTGCTTTGCAATAAATATAGACATAAAGTACCTATGCAAAGTGAAATAAAGAGTACAACCGGACAATGGAGAATTTGAATATTTGAGAAGAAAAGTTCTGCGTCATCTTTTTTCCAATGTTATCTTTATTTATAACTAATACAGACATAAATAGATCCACTAAAAATACCAAGTTGTGTTTATAAATAAATCCTAAATAAAATCCAACAAAGATTGATAGATCAAACATCAATCAACGAATTTTATTCAAAATAACTTAAATGGAAATTGACAGATTATTGATATTACATATAAGAAACAAGCATAACAGTCTTTACGAATATAATTTAAGCTAAAAATAGCATATTCAAAATTTCATATTTCAAAATAAGGTTTCCTTCCATAAATAAAAGTTAATGTAAATTAATCCTGTAAATTTATTTCTGACATAAATACGTATAGGAAACAGTTCATCAGCCGTGAATTTGTGGGTAATGTGCTTTAACGGAGGATTTATTTCCCTTAGTTGATCTTGAAGAGAAGTAGGCTTGACACAATGAAAAAAAAACCTGCGTCAACAGAAAATCCACGCCCAAGATTTAAAACACCTCGTACACATGCGTATGCAATAGATTTTTATTATAAATACGGAAGACATAAATGAATTAACCATCAGTATATCCTCAACTGCAAACACAATCAAAACAACATGAAGGTAAAGAAAAACCTTTAACGCCTTTGGATACATTTTATTACAATAATCTTTGTTATTTTTCAGTCTTTCATTGCTCTGTCCGCTGTCTTGGCTCTTGCCGTCGCTGATCACCCAGCCCCCTACCACCCAGCCCCTGCCTACAAGCCTGCCCCTTACCACCCTGCCCCTGCCTACAAGGAGGCACCTGCCGTCTACCAATACCAATACGCTGTTGCTGACGACTATGCCGGACTCAACTTTGGCGCTGATGAGGCCCGTGACGGATACTCCACCAACGGAAAGTACTCTGTTGCCCTCCCGACGGTCGCATTCAAACCGTGACCTACAACGTTGCTGATGCCTACTCTGGCTACGTTGCCGATGTCACCTACTCCGGAGAGGCCAAGTACGAGCCATACCACCCTGCTCCTGCCTATAAGCCTGCCCCTGCCTACAAGCCCACCCTGCCTACAAGCCCGCTCCTGCCTATAAGCCTGCTCCTGCCTACAATCCTGCCCCTGCTTACCAGCCTGCTCCCGTCTACAAGCCTGCCCCGTCTATCATGCCTAAGACTTCTTTTGTTGGATTGTTAATTTATTGAAATATAGTCAACCAAAGTTATGTCAGTCGTCGTAATTAAACTAATGATTCACTATTCTACAAGAGTAAGAAAAAATAAGGTTGACATTTATATATATATTCTAATTATTACTTATGAATTATAATTCAAAGATTGACATTACAATGTAAGGCAGACTCTCAGTAGGAAGACCAAGAAAAAAAATATTTGCAATCATTTTAAGGCAAATAATTGGAACTTTTTATTTTTGAGCCATTGCTGGATCAATTATACAAAATTAATATAGGCCACCATCCAGTGAAATCCATAAAAAATGTTGACTATCCATTAGACCTCCCAAAAAAAACCCATTTTTTAGTTCTTTTACATATACCCAGCGATTCTGGTTTATTTTTTGATGCTGAAAACGAGTATCTAAATAAAAAATCTCTAGCATTGTTAGAAATCGGACGTCACTGGTGTCAAAGGTTTCTTTATGAAGCAAAACTTTTTTGTTATTACTTATTTTGAAAAAACTAGTTTTACAAAATTTAGCTATGATCAATTGATGACTTTGTTATTTTTTGCAATTTTTCGTCAAATAATATTTAGTGCCAATAAATTAACATAAGTGCTGACGCACCAACCATTTTTTAAATAACAGCTTCTACTAGGGTTCTTTATAGTTTCAGGAAGGAAAAAGAAAAAGAGGGTACTCAAGTGATGTTTTTAAGTTATTTTTTTAATACGATACAATAACCATTTAATCTTATTTCATCAAAACCTGTTTTTATTTATAAACACGTGATTTAAACACCGTATCAGATTCAATTTCACTCTTTGATCTATCAGTCAAGTGCCTTTCACATAAAATGGAAACTCGGACACTGAAGAAGTGCTTAAGCGAGGCACTGGGTATTGGTTATACTCTAGTCAAACCAGGTCCATTCCCGTTAACCGAAGAGGTGATACGGCACTTTTACTTTCATCTTTGGTCTTTGGGTAGACCGGACGCGCAGCTAGCTGCCCGTAGCACCGCCGATTCCCTACTTCGTCTCTGGTCACCGTCTTATTTGCCACTCATGGCGAGGAAAAAATTAATTAAGAAGCTCCATCGCCTCCATGATCTATTTCGTGGGGTGGTGGATTCACTGCGACGGAAGCGAAAAAACGCCGAGGAGAAGAAGGAGCTCTTTCTCAAGGAATTGCAAACTCGTTTCGATGTCAGTGCCGAAAGTGCTTTGGACATCATCGAAGCCGACAAAACTCTTAGCCGGGTAAACATTCCTTTAATAATTGTAATAAGCTATGATTAATTTACCAAAGAATAACAAGAATTTTTATACCAAATGCCACCACCTATATCTCATTGAGCGTTTCTACCTTCAGCTTACAAACATCCATCCAACCTTCTTGGAGCTCCCGGTCACACAATGGGCTTCTGATTCAACATTCATTGAGTTAAGCGGCATCGTCACCTCTCTTCAAGTTGTCAATGACGCGGCAGAGAGGGCCGTCAAGTTCGGGTCTGACTTTACTAAAGTGCTGACCAAGAGCGAGAAACAGCGTCAGAACATTCTTCAGGCTGTTGAACTTTCACGTCGTGCGTTTCCTCACGCAACCCAAAAGTGTTTCAATCGTGTCAACGCTACCAGCTCTGTGATTGAGCTGATGGTATCGTCTGGTTATGATGCCCGTTAGATTCATTTACGAAATTCATAGTTCAATCCATAATTTTTGATTGTCAAATATGAGCATATATATATAATATTATATATATATATATTATATAATAATGATATAATATATGTTACACAAAATGTCTATTGGCGAATTCACGAGATTACCATAATGACATTTCCATTGAAAAACTGCATTTTGATAAAAACAAAAATTAAAAGAATTGGTATCAATACTGATGAGAGGGATTCAGAGGGAGTAGATTGGGATTCGATGGGGAAAATCTACTATCATTAGTCGTTTTAAAAACGTATTAAAAAGATAACTTAAAACATCAACATGAGTACCCTCTTTTTCTTTTTCCTTCTTGAAACTATAAAGAACCCTAGTAGGAGCTATTATTTAAAAAATGGTTGGTGCGTCAGCACTTATGTTAATTTATTGGCACTAAATATTATTTGACGAAAAATTGCAAAAAATAACAAAGTCATCAATTGATCATAGCTAAATTTGTAAAACTAGTTTTTTTCAAAATAAGTAATAACAAAAAGTTTTGCTTCATAACGAAACCTTTGAACCCAGTGACGTCCGATTTCTAACAATGCTAGAAATTTTTATTTATATACTCGTTTTCAGCATCAAAAAATGAACCAGAATCGCTGGGTATATGTAAAAGAACTAAAAAGGTGGGTTTTTTTGGGGAGGTCTACTATCCATAGGGGAAAGCTAAAAAAATTAATGGCCTTCATGGACCTAAACGAAATACAAGAAGGGAATGACTTATCTTTTTTAACCATAAAGTCAACATATAACTTTGCAGTTTCTTTGTTGCGTCTGAGATAACTAGTGTCATAATCCTTTGCAGAATTCAAAGTTCTGGGTTTGACTAATATTAAAAAATACTCAGATATAGATATAAATTCAAAGGCTTTACTTTCCCATCACTTAAACATATTAAGATAAAATAAAAAGTCCTCTACGCTGTGGTTCAAATCAAGAATAAGGTCAATACTTTAACTGCTCCTTCGTCCACCCTTTAGTGATCCAAGTTAACGAAGCGCTATTATCAGAGCTGGGGGGTTATCCGTCCAAATGGATTGGCTCTTTGTGACATCTTTTAAATATCCTGCAAAGTACAAAGTGGAAACCTGCATTACAAAAGTACAGAGAGTGATTTAAGCTTGTAGATCGTAAGGTAGACACATCCTTAAAGGCATTGTCATTTCCGTTAGGAAGGTTTTAAATGTTCGGAATAACTTTCTATGATTAATGCAATTTTTCTGTTTTTTCTGATTTTATTTTTTCGAAGTTGAAGTAAGAATGAAAAGTGTTTTAAGATTTTATAACATAAAAAAGAGCTTGTGGTTCCAAATTATGATTTTAGTGTTGGCTATTTGACGTTCGATGTTTTTAGATCACTATTTTGTATTTACCTCCCTTACTCACATTTGTTATATAAATGTACTTATGAGCCCCGTGAACCAATTCTATATTACAACAGTATTAAATCTTGTTAATTTAATGTCAATACTGTTCTACTAGATTGAAATATAGAAATGCCTATTGGCTATATAAAAAAGAATAAGGTCAATACAGCGGGTACTTTACAATCAACTCGTGACCTAAGTTGAAGCTTCTTGTAAACTCCCACAGGAACAACACGGCTTCCGAACTGGACGCAGCGTCTACACTGCCCTTGCAACTTACTGCCCAACGCTGCTAAGGCTTGTGATCGTAAATTAAAGGTATGAATTGATGCCTTCGATTTTTCTGAGGCCTTTGACCTTTTGGAAGCAGATACACTTCTGGCTAAGCTCCAATGGATGGCGGGGCCCACCAAAAAACTGATCCTCAGCTACCTAAAAGGAGGGCGACAGCAGGTGAAATGTAACGGCAAACGGTCCAGTTTCTTGAACATAAAATATGGTGTCAGACAGGGTTCTGTGCTTGGTCCCCTACTTTTCATTCTACTCACGGCTGACCTACCTGATTACCTAAGAGTAGTTGGCAAGCCAAAAGCTCAGCTTGAAGTACTGCTATATGCCGACGATACTTCTATTGTCATCTCGGCTCCATCCTGGGAACAGTTAGACTTCGCTAAGGGATCGGCATCGAAGGCCTTGGAGGCGTATTCAAATATCAAAGGACTCCACCTAAACGTTGGGAAACCCTAAACCTTACGCCTGGGTGCTCCAGACACTCCTTAGACCGCTTCACTTGACCTTCTGGGGGTAACTGTTAGCAGGAACCTGAAATTTGGACCCCACCACGAAACAATCATTTAGGATGTCAGGAAAATAATCGAAGTCATCCGCCGGCTCTGCACCACGGTATCGCGAAGGCCAATGGTGACCGAGATAGCTAGAGCCATAGTTATCGGGAAACTTCAGACGTTTGCATGGGTGACTAGAAGTGCAAAATTCTCGTCCACTGCTGAAACTGAGGGCTTAGATGAGCGCACCCGTAGTGCTTCAATATGTCTCAAGAAACCCGTCGCTGCTGTTAAATTTTCAAAGGCCTGGAGCCTGTCATAGCCATTTAGAGAGGTATGCACCTTATCATATTTTTGAAAAGTGGCAGGGCTGTCTTGATCCTTAAAGCTCTTAAGTTTAATCTAATTATAAAAAATAAAAAAATATATGTATAATCTTTTTAAATTAATATTTTATAATTATATGATTATTTGATTGTATATAAAGATATATTTTCTTAGTAGTCATGAAGGCTACAGTTATATAAGCACCGTAATAAAATCACACAACAACTACAATTGCACGAACGTCTTGTGTTTTATTAACTATTCAAACTTAATTTAAAAAAGAATGCCACTGCATTAGTTGCTTATAAATTTAAATTGATTTAAGTCAAATATGACGTTTGTATTCCTTGACGTTTTATTTTTTAAACATTGAATCGGAAAGGAATCTTTGCTAATATGACATCTTATGAACGACCAAACAAACATTTCAAAGCGGAATCTTTTGCTAGCAGAAATATTTTAACTTTTTTTTTTTGATAGTCCGCAGACTATAAGCATTTATTTTTCATTTCAAAACAAACACAGAAAAACAAGTAATAAAAATTAGCATAAGATTGAAAACATAAGTAACAAAAAATTAAAACATGTTAAAACACGTACTAAAAACAATTATGCTTTAAGATTTTTTAACAATTTAGAATAGTTTTTTGTAATATTTATCACTGAATCACATAAAATTTCTTTTTTTGCTTTTATTGCATAAATAAAAAACTGTGTTTTTGTAATAATTGCGTTGATATGGTCCACCTCTTCTCCCACGTAGAATGATATGAAGTCGTTCTTGGAGGTTGTAATTTTCCAGTGGCTTTTAATTATTCCTATCGTTTCCTCATAAAACTTGAGGAGTTTTCTACAAGACCATAGAAGGTGTTTCGAAGTTTCGGGTTCCTCTCTGCAGAAATAACAGTTTTTTCCTTCTCCACTACCGAAGTGTTTCCCAACTTGGAGTGTTCCGCTGAGAACCCTGTACTTGAACCATTTTTCTGCAGAGGTCAATAGAGGGTTTTTAAAGGCTTTAATGCATAATTTAATGTCTCGATCTATCTCCCTCCTGGAGAGGTAATTTAAGAAGGGCGAAAGAGTAGCCTTCGTTCCGCATCTTCTCAAGACTTGTGGGGCCACATTGGAAAAAATTATCCTAAAGGGAGTGACAGGTCTATTTTTAAACTTTGGTGGTCCTTGAATGTGTTTTATTCTATGGAAGATCATCTTCCCTAAAAGGCTGTTTTCAAATTCCATGTCCCCCAAACACGACAACCCTTGGAACGTTGAAAGGTCCTTCCTTAAAGAGGATATTGCATCCATTGCAGGCATTTGCCAACCAAGGTATTCCTCAAACTTAACAATAAGTGGTGTTGCTGCTTCGCTCATTTCCTTTAGAAGAGGACACATGAGTGAGGATTTTCTTAAAATTTGAAAATAAACCTTATGGAGGTCTTTTTTAAGTCTTCTTTTTGGGAGATCAGATATTGTTTTATCATTTCTGCCCAATCCTCTGTACAATCTTTTAACCTTGTAAACCATCGTGAGTTCATGTTTCTCCACATAGACGAAAAATCGAGAACACCAAGACCACCATATCCGTGAGGATTATGTAGTCTTTTGTGAGAGAGGTTCTTGTACTTGGAGAGAAGGAAATATTTTTCCTTTAGGGAGTTAACCGTGTCACAGGTTATATGGTCGTAAGGAGTGACCTTAAGAAGATGCATTACTTTTGGGAGAATATAAATATTCCAGCTGATTATTTTATTCCAGAATCCAAGATTGAGTGGAGTGAAAAAGGTTATTGCATTCCTTATCCTATTAATAATTTCATT
This sequence comes from Caligus rogercresseyi, assembly GCA_013387185.1. Lineage (NCBI taxonomy): Eukaryota > Metazoa > Arthropoda > Copepoda > Siphonostomatoida > Caligidae > Caligus > Caligus rogercresseyi. Next base: position 6,750,810 of record CP045890.1, on the reverse strand, counting down.
GCAGTTTTTTGACCCAGAGTCGAGTCCGATCCATGTTCCTAAAACTTTTAAACTTTTTTGGGTAGATATGGATGGCCAAATCGGAGACAGATGATCATTGTGGGGGCTGAGTACTTCGCAATTTTCTTCGTTTATACAAAGGCCAGAGACTTTGGAGAAATCACTCAAATATTTGAACACACGTGTGAAATTTTGTGTCGTTCGTTGTACATCGCCCGTGGTTAGGATTGTAGTGTCATCTGCATAGGCTTTGACATCTATCCCTTCAATTTTTGATAATTGTCTTAGGAGAGGATCAGTTGCAATGATGAATAACAGGGGAGCGCTCGGATCTCCCTGGAGACAGCCTCTATTTATTTGGTATGTGCATTGTTTGGAACCATAGCCAACGGTGTTTTTTGCATTGGAAAGAAGAATGCCAACCAATTTCATCATATAATGACCAAACCCCTTGTTTGCAAGAGTTTTAATTATATGTAAGTGAGAAACTGTGTCGAAAGCCTTTTTAAAATCGATGGTTAAAATGGATGTATTAAAATTGGTTTCGTATTTGGTCTGGAGGTTAAAAGGAATGTCTTCAATTAGTTTGCTCTTGACGAATCCGTATTGCGATGTATTAATAATGTGACTCATGCATTCATTTAGCCTGTTACTAATTATGTATGAAAAGATCTTAAAATACAGTTTTGCATGGTTAAAGGGCGGAGGTTTTTGACAAGTCGAGGATCTTTATCTTTTTTAGGAATGAGAACCAGTGAGCCAGTGGATGCGTAATAAATATTTTAACTTTAAATATCACAAAATTTCAATTATTACAAAAATGATTAGCTGCCACATGGCTCTAAATCGACATCTCTTCAAGATGGGGACTGTTGAGTATACGACCTGTCGACTTTGGAACCCCGACGACGAGAAACATGATACCACCTCATCTACGATTGTTCCCTATGAGGAAGATAAGGCAACTCGAGAGGGATGTCGTGAGACGATGATTGTTCTTTAAAGATTATATTTTTAAAACCATCAAACATTTATTCAATCTTACTGGTATATTTACTAATAAAGACAATAACTTCCAAATAGGTCACTATAAGCTGATATCGGATCAAGTTCCAGTGAACTTGGTTTATTGTATGAGCAAAACAAATATGTTTCAATTTAAAATATAAAAATATAAAAAAAGCATATGTTCCTATATATTGTATCCTTGACTCTCAATAACTGTTCTTTCATAAATATGATTTTTATATTTTGTAATATAGTATAAAAAATATATTAATATATTTTAATCAAGATTCAACGGTTGACATTATTCGTGGTAAGGCTGACAAATTACTTTTTTTTCAAGAACTTGAGTAGCCCAAGCACTCTTGAAGAAAGTGCAATCAGGACTGATACCTATACCATTCATGACATCGATAGTCGGAACCTTTTCAGGGATGGTAGATTTTATTTTGCTCTGGCTAGATCTACAGCCAGACATCGCTTACTAATGCCTTGGCATATGAAAATGGCGGCTCCGTTCTGTATAGCTTCCGTAAAGAGCGAGGAGATTTGTCAAGCCTTTATTAAGCTTCTGGTTCTCCCATCACATTTTGGGTTCACTGCGTGGGATCAAAGACTGCAAACAATTTACAGCGCAATTTCAAATTTCTTCAGGCCTCACAAGATTTGATCGACCTTGCAAAGATTGTGGGCTTTTGTTCAATAAAACTTTGCATGCTTTTGTTGACTGTCAGGCGGTCAACATAGTAAAGAAATTTGTAGCCCTCAATATCAGGGGCCTAGAAAAAAAATGTGCGGTCAGATATTGCAAAGCTACGGTACTGTTTGGTCTCGGCAAAGGTGATAAGTCAGCTAGGTCGAAAGCAATTAATAACTCCCTTCTAAACGCTAAAGGTCTCATTGCGAGGTGCATCACCAATAATGTTCCCATCAAAGCCTCTGATTTGAGATCCATCATGATCTCTGCTGCAGCAAGGTATACTGCTCTGGACTTAAAGATTCCCTCACTTTTGGATTCCACATGGACGTTAGCGGCGAGGGAGGTGAAATTTTATCCTTCATCCTCACTCTGCCATAGGAAGACAATCAAGAGAATACTGAAATTTTACAAGAACTGTTATTGATTAATTTTCGTGTAAATTACTGTTTTTATGATTAGTTAATTATCTGTATGTTTTAGATTTGATTGTTGAGTGTATCTCATGACTTTTATCTGCTTGTTTGTTTGTTCCATTACGTTGCTAAAAATCTAAGCTAGAATGCTTATTTATGTAAAAATTACGCATTAGCATCGTTTTTCTTTTATACATTGTATATTTTTATTGGAGCTGTGAATAATATATATATATATATATTGTGGGATTTTTTGAAGACAAACTATTTGTTAAAAAAAACAATCTATTTATTCCTATTTACACAACGGTTTTACAAAAAAAAAAGCTGGGGAACATGATAAAAGCACAAACAAAATAGTTATATAGCTGAACATGATAACATTCAAAATAAAGCACTATACAGCACACCTTCAATTTTAATTTAAAGATATGTTTTACAAAATATGGGAATGCTTATTAATTAATTTGTTGATAAAGTTTTCCAAATGGGACGGTAAGGGTGTTTGTGTGCACTTTAATTTGTACAAAACATATTGAACTTTTGTTATATAAAAATTTATATCCTCTTCGTGTGGACCTACATATATAAAAGCAAAGTTTTGAGGCCTTAGCAATACACCATATTCTGTATATACTTAATCGATACAGTCGTGGCGACATCCAATACAAACATCTGAGAAATAAGGCATGAAAACTTGTTCGACGAGACTTTGTCTCACACAACCTCTCAAGGATCCGTAGAGGTGGTCAAAATGAAGCCTGGAAGATATTGTCTGAGATGACAAACAAATCTAAGGGAACAGGATCACTCCTTCTGCCCACCGGCGTTAACTCCAATCTAGGAGCAGCAGAAGCTGCAAATAAGTTATACGTGGAAAAAGTGGAGAAACTAAGGGAGGGCATTAATGTGACTAAACAGCCGATCAAAGTCAACAGAACTTCCGGCGAAGGACCTAAATTTAGTTTGCAGCTGCAGTCAAGAGAGCACTTACAGAACTCGCTCCAAAGCGCGCCGTAGGAGAGGACGGCATCCCCATAACGATCTTCAAGTGGGCCATTTATGCGCTTGCACTCCCACTTGTACACCTGGTCAATGCAATAATAGATTCTTCAATATGGCCCTCAAGCTGGAAGCGGTCCATTGTGATTCCTATCTTAAAAAACAAAAAGCCTCGCAACGAGATCGCAAGTTACAGGCCTGTGTCCTTACTGGTTGCGGTATCAAAGCTTGTGGAACGAGTCTTGTACGACCAACTCGTCGCCTTTGTTGAAGAAACAGGAAGCTCCCGGGGGCACAGTACGGGTTTCGCAAAGGAAGAGGCGTGGATACCGCCTTGGCGTCTATGTTCCATAACATAGGGATGGCGCAGGACAACGGATCAAAGGTTGCCATAGCGGCCTTTGACTACTCTGCTGCCTTCGACACGATCTCTCCATCAGCCCTCCTTGACAAACTTCAGTGGATGGAGATAGGGTCACACACTTTAATCGGGTCCTACATGAAGGGTAGGACCCAACGGGTGTGCTGGAACGGCGCCTTGTCAAAGCCTGTCGAAGTCAAGTTCGGAGTTCCACAGGGATCCTGCCTCGGACCTCTTCTCTTCATCCTCCTCACAGCCGACCTGCCGGAAAAAGTCTGCAAGACTGCTTCAAACCTGGCCGGGCTTCCTCTACGCGGACGACACCTTGGTTACCGTCGAGGCTACCACGTGGGACGACGTGAAGGCTGCCACCAGGGCTCTAGAGGAAGACATGGTTGAGTACTCCAGGGACAACGCACTCCATTTGAATGTCGAAAAAACTCAAATTCTGCACCTTAAGAATCCGCAAACCATTGGCACGCTGGGATTGCTAGGGGTCGAGATCGACAGAAATGGGGCGTTCGGCACTCACCATGCCAACGTGCTGAACGAGCTTAGGAGGAGAACCGGTGCAATCCGCAGGCTTGCGTCCGTCCTCCCAAGAGGCAAGCTCCTTAACGAGATTGCAAGAGCACTCGTTATTGGAAAGCTCAATGTCTGCGCGTGGGTCACCCGGCGTTCCCAGGGTTATCAAGACCAGAGCAGGCGCGAACCCGGTGCGGGAGACAACGCTGCGGTTCAGGTCATCCTCAACGACCTGGCTCGAACGTTGAATGGAGTGCGGCGAAGCGACCGGATCAGGGCGTCGGACCTCTTGGACCGTTGCGGCCTCCCAACGGTGAACGAGGTTGTCACCTCCCAATCGGCAATGGCAGTCTGGAAGGTCTCCAATGACCCCACCTTCCCACTCGCCGAACTGCTCGTCGGTCACGACGAAAGAACGAGAGGGGCAGCTCTCAATCTAAAGAAAGCCTCAACGTCGCGGAGTGTGGCCGCCAAGAACATGGCAGATGCCTGGAGTTCATCACCGGACCTTCGCGACGCACAAACTTTAGTGGAAGCACGGCAACATGCGAAAATATTAGGAAGGTGGGCTCGTGGAGCTGATTCCTAGTCGAATTTTAAATCTCGTCCGGGATTGTTTATTCATTTAAAGTATTTATTATTTATTTAAAATTTTATTGCTGTGTTCTTTTTTTAAAATGTTTATTAGTAGCTCGACAATGGAGCTAGGAATTTTTATAGACTTGAGTTTTAGGTTCCCTGAAATATATCATTACTACTACTACTACTACATATTCTGTATATACTTTAATCGATACAGTATTTCGAATATCCTTGTTGCCATACATTCAGACCAAAAATGGTCGAGTGTTTCCCTATGGGTTTTACAAAGAAGCACAGTCTTTCTTCTGCAGTTTTGCCGTGTATGCTGCCTATTGTTAAAATATTGGTTATTATTTTATATTTAACCAATATTGAAAAATTAAATTTTTGATTCGCCAACATTTTAGTATTTTGTGACGGAAGCTTTTCTTTGTACTTCTCTCCCCGTCTTTTGATTTGGGATATATATTTAGATTTAATTTTAGAGTCTATTATTAACGTTTTTATATATATATTATTTAAAAAGATATAAAGTTAAAAGACAATCTGGAGGACCGATTTCTCGTTTTCTATAATTTATATTTTTCAATAATGCCCTTTCTTCCAAAATTTCGTTGAAGGATAAATTCTTATTTTCGTTAAAAATTTCACCAATAAATTAATTTTTTCTTTTTAGGAAGTGCCATTTAAAAAAATAGTCTAAAATTTTGCTTCGTTGGCTCCTGCCAACACATTGAGGGTAAAATTTTGTAAAGTATTTCTTGACTTATTTTTCCTATACTCTTCCAAAAGGTATTTATTGAAATAAGTGTTTTCAAAATTTTGTTGGGACCTTTTCCTCTTATCTCTTGAAATGATTCAATAATTTTCATTTTATAGTTCACAAATTTGGAGCAGGGGGATTCACTTTTTAAAATTCTCCTAAACCATGAAAATAAGAGTGTTCTCCAGAAGATTCTAAAATTTATTAAGCCCAGTCCTCCTATGTTCTTCGGAGAGTTTATGCGGTCCCAAGTTATATTTTTACTTTTCTCATATTTATTAATGAATCGTGGCACAATTTGTCAATTAAAATACATAAATCTTCACAAAAGGGAGTCACCCTAAGGATATGAATTACTTTTGGTAAAATCAAAGAGTTCCATATTTGAATTCGACCTAAAATATTTTGCACTAAAATATTTGTATATCTACTTGAGAAAGTCCTAACTTTTTCTAAAATTTCATTTTTGTTGATATTTATGTATAAAAGTCCCATGGATATTGTAACACCAAGTACCTTGACCTCATTTACAATTTCTATATTTTTATGTGAAGTTCTTTTTGTACATTTGTTATAATATTGGTTTTTTCGATATTAATCTGCAAGCCCGATGTTTTTGACTTTGAGTTGATGATGTCAATAACTTCATTTACTGATTTCTTGATCACATTTTGTGTTCCTCCCAAAAGGACCGTCATGTCGTCTGCAAAAACCTCAATCTTTTCGTCCAGTTTCCCGCTACGTATGCCTTTTATGTTGGGAGAGATAAATGAAGAAGGACTTGAAGTAAAATAGACCGCCATTCAGTCTTAGGATGAACTGATAGATCGATAACAACTCTTTGATAAATTTTAGGTATGATTTTGAAAGTAAACTCCGTCCTCCACCTAGGTGAGATCGTGATCTCTTAAGGGCACTGAAATAGCCCCTATGAAAAAGGTGACTAAGCCAAATGTCTTATTTGACTATTGCACATTCAGCAAGCCACGGAATAGACAATGCTTTACATATAACAGCTAGCACGATCAAGTAGTTGACAAGGTCAATCCTCTTCTCTAGGTAAAAGTTTTTCCAGCGTATAATTGATAGACTGATTTGATTTTTATTCTTAGCAATTTCGATTCAGAGGCTCCTGTGAATTCCAATGAAATTCTTAAAATGTCTAGGCTTTGCTTGGCGGAACTTGGAAATTTTATTTTATGATAATAATATGTGAAAAATGACGTCAGTTATATGTGATGAAGGTTATTATTACATTTCTCGTTGGTGAATGAGTAAAAAAACAGTTTATAATTAAATATGAACATGAAGAAACTTTTTTTAGAAGTTAGGATCTGCTATACAAAGTTAATATCTTCCAGTTGAGGAGGATATGTCTGGTCATGCGGCGTGTGCCTGAGGAGCCCCTCCGTCCTCCTGAAGAGGATCATGGGCAGGTGAGGAAGCACTGAGTTCATTTTGAGGTAGAGGAAGGATAAACTTTGACCTTAGAAAACGACATCAATAGTCTACATCACAATAAATAGATTCATTTATGGGATCGGATACGCTTACCGCTATCACGCACCGTGTTATTAGAAGAGAAAACTCTATTCCTTTATTTGTTCATTTTTAGAAGAAAATTATTATTTTTTTTTCCTAGATAGCTTTGATTTAACTAATTACGAAAATATTGATTTTCTTGTTACTTCAATATTTTTTAGCAACAAACTTTTCTGTTACTTTTAATTTTAGTTTAATTATTTACTTAAACAAAAAATTATTCTTATGAATAAAATTAAATTAGAATATAACGATAATAATGATTCAATCCAGTAATTCAAAACGACTGAAGGAAATTCATAACTCAGCTATTTTTTAAAAAATACATTTGAAGGATTATGTAAAAGAGTTATGATGAGAATACATATTAATTTAATTTATTTAGAAATATTAAAAAAACCATTTATTCATTTAGCACACTTTGATATCAATGTAAACTTGTAGAGCAAAAATATAATTTCACATCAAAAAACATAATACAAATCTTTTTATGGACAGTTTTATATCCCACAGAGTGTTGTCTCACAATTCATTTTAAATGATGTAGCTATGTGGTTTGTGCCGTTCTCCAAATAATATTAATAGTAAGTTCTTATATGGTTTTATTTCTTTATTTTTTTCATGTTGCTCAAAAGTGAGGAAGTACGGTCAAGAAAATATACTCTGCTTTAGAATGTCGACGCCCAAGACTTCGTAGACTAATGTATTTATCATATTTTACTATAAATAAGGAAGACAAAAATAATTAACCATCAGTTCATCCTCAACTGCAAACACAATCAAAACAACATGAAGTAAAGAAAACCTTGAACGCCCTGGATTCATTTTATTAAATAATTACTGTTATCTTTCAGTCTTTCATTGCTCTGTCCGCTGTCTTGGCTCTTGCCGTCGCTGATCACCCAGCTCCTTACCACCCAGCCCCTGCCTACAAGCCTGCCCCTTACCACCCTGCCCCTGCCTACAAGGAGGCACCCGCCGTCTACCAATACCAATACGCTGTTGCTGACGACTATGCCGGACTCAACTTGGCGCTGATGAGGCCCGTGACGGATACTCCACCAACGGAAAGTACTCTGTTGCCCTCCCCGACGGTCGCATTCAACCGTGACCTACAACGTTGCTGATGCCTACTCTGGCTACGTTGCCGATGTCACCTACTCCGGAGAGGGCCAAGTACGAGCCATACCCCCTGCTCCTGCCTATAAGCCTGCCCCGGCCTACAAGCCCGCTCCTGCCTACAAGCCCTGCTCCTGCCTACAATCCTGCCCTGCTTACCACCTGCTCCCGTCTACAAGCTCCCCCGTCTATGCATCGCCTAAGACTTCTTTTGTTGGATTGTTAATTTATTGAAATATAGTCAACCAAAGTTATGTCAGTCGTCGTAATTTAAACTAATGATTCACTATTCTACAGAGTAAGAAAAATAAGGTTGACATTATATATAATATATTCTAATTATTACTTATGAATTATAATTCAAAGATTGACATACAATGTAAGGCAGACTCTCAGTAGATGCCAAGACCAAAATATTGCAATCATTTTAAGCAATAATTGGAACTTTTTATTTTTGAGCCATTGCTGGATCAATTATACAAAATTAATATAGGCCACTATCCAGTGAAATCCTTAAAAATGTTGACTATCTATAGGGAAAGCTAAAAAAATGAATGGCCTTCATGGACCTACCGAAATACAATAAGGGCATGACTTATCTTTTTTTAACCATGTAAAGTCAACAAATCTAACTTGCAGTTTCTTTGTTGCGTCTGAGATA
>CP045890.1:6720059-6742037 GCA_013387185.1 Caligus rogercresseyi | reverse complement strand
AACCCCGACGAAGAAAAATGATACACCTCATCTACGATTGTTTCCTATGAGGAAGATAGGCAACTCGAGGAGATGTCGTGAGACGATGATTGTTCTTTAAAGATTATATTTTTAAAAACCATCAAAATTTATTCAATCTTACTGGTATATTTACTAATAAGACAATAAACTTCCAATAGGTCACTAAGCTGATATTCGGATAATAGTTCCAGTTTTGCTAATCATTTTTGTTTTTCTTAATTCACCCACATATATAATAGTATATTAAAGTATGTTATATTAATAAAAAAATATATATATGTTCCTTAAATTGTATCCTTGACTCTCAATACTCGCTTTCATAAATAGGATTTTAATTTTGTAATATAGTATAAAATATATTAATATATTTTAATCAAGATTCAACAGTTGACCTTATTCGTGGTAGGCTGACAATTACTTTTTTTCAAGAACTTGAGTAGCCCAAGCACTCTTGACTGAAAATGCAATCAGGACTGATACCTAACCATTCATGACATCGATAGTCGGAACCTTTTCAGGATGGAAGATTTTATTTTGCTCTGGCTAGGTCTACAGCCAGACATCGCTTACTAATGCCTTGGCATATGAAAATGGCGGCTCCGTTCTGTATAGCTTCCGTAAAGAGCGAGGAGATTTGTCAAGCCTTTATTAAGCTTCTGGTTCTCCCATCGCATTTTGGGTTCACTGCGTGGGATCAAAGACTGCAAACAATTTACAGCGCAATTTCAAATTTCTTCAGGCCTCACAAGATTTGATCGACCTTGCAAAGATTGTGGGCTTTTGTTCAATAAAACTTTGCATGCTTTGTGTTGACTGTCAGGCGGTCAACATAGTAAATAAATTTGTAGCCCTCAATATCAGGGGCCTGGAAAAAAATGTGCGGTCAGATATTGCAAAGCTACGGTACTGTTTGGTCTCGGCAAAGGTGATAAGTCAGCTAGGTCGAAAGCAATTAATAACTCCCTTCTAAACGCTAAAGGTCTCATCGCGAGGTGCATCACCAATAATGTTCCCATCAAAGCCTCTGATTTGAGATCCATCATGATCTCTGCTGCAGCAAGGTATACTGCTCTGGACTTAAGATTCTCTCACTTTTGGATTCCACATGGACGTTAGCGGCGAGGGAGGTGAAATTTTATCCTTCATCCTCACTCTGCCATAGGAAGACAATCAAGAGAATACTGAAATTTTACAAGAACTGTTATTGATTAATTTTTGTGTAATTTACTGTTTTTATGATTTGTTAATATCTGTATGTTTTAGATTTGATTGTTGAGTGTATCTCATGACTTTTATCTGCTTGTTTGTTGTTCCATTACGTTGCTAAAAACTAAGCTAGAATGCTTATGTTTGTAAAAATTTACGCATTAGCATCTTTTTTCTTTTATACATTGTATATTTTTTTGGAGCTGTGAATAAAAAAATAAATATATAATATATATTGTGGGATTTTTTGAAGACAAACTATTTGTTTAAAATAATCCAGAATGTTTTGCTAATCATTTTTGTTTTTCTTAATTCACCCAAATAAATAGTATATTAAAGTATGTTAATATTTTTAGCTATTGGTATATTCAAAATAATGATCTTCTTTTAAATCTAGATTCAACACGACCTTAAATATGATACACAATATTATTATTAGGTAAGTCATTCTTAACCCTTTGAAGGGGATTTTAATAATAAATACAAACAAATAAATAATCCACATTGTTGAAAAGTAAAATCTCATAAATAAAGATCAATTTATTTTATACAAAAGAGTAACAAAAACTTATTCTTCCAATAACAAATAGTAATAATTAAATTAACCAATAAATTCACCAATTGAAAATTATAACAATTATACAATGCTATTTTTTCATGGTAAAATATCTTTATAAAATAATTTCTCAACTTTTGAACAATATTAAAAAAAGATTGGATCATCAATCTATCAAATATTCGGAGGATTGGGGTTCAATCCATTTCAACATTTCTCTTCCTATGTAGGTATTTTTTTCAATATTAAATTGTCTGCATGATAGGTTGAATGACGTCAGTTAGCGTTGGAGCCAACCACAGGCATCTATTGTTCTAAATATACTTCACACAAAAGATATTAATAAGGACATAATAACAAAATGATACATCTCTTTTCAATATAAATTAGGTAAGTTTAGACTTCATTTAAAATTTTCATGCAATATATTTGGGTGCACATCTTCATGATCAGTTTTTTATAAATTTTTGTCAAATGTATATGGTAACCTATATAGTTTCTGATAATGACCTAAGAAATTGTTATACATTTTTTTTGGTTGCTCAAAAAAAGGAAGTAAAGACTACAAGCCTACTTAGCGTCATCATAATATCCACGCCCAAGCCACTTATTTGACTTATTTTGTCAGCCTTTAATATAAATACGGAAGACATAAATGAATTAACCATCAGTTCATCCTCAACTGCAACACAATCAAAACAACATGAAGGTAAATAAACCCTTTTGAATCATTTTTATTCATTTTATTAAATGATTACTGTTATTTTTCAGTCTTTCATTGCTCTGTCCGCTGTCTTGGCTCTTGCCGTTGCTGATCACCCAGCTCCCTACCACCCAGCCCCTGCCTACAAGCCTGCCCCTTACCACCCTGCCCCTGCCTACAAGGAGGCACCCGCCGTCTAACCAATACCATACGCCGTTGCTGACGACTATGCTGGACTCAACTTTGGCGCTGATGGATCCCGTGACGGATACTCCACTAACGGAAAGTACTCTGTTTGCCCTCCCCGACGGCCGCATTCAAACCGTGACCTACAAGGTTGATGGCCTACTCTGGCTACGTTGCCGATGTCACCTACTCCGGCGAGGCCAAGTACGCCCTACCACCCTGCTCCTGCCTACAAGCCTGCACCTGCCTACCAGCCCGCTCCTGCTTACAAGCCTGCTCCCGTCTACAAGCCTGCCCCGTCTATCACCTAAGACTTCTGTGTTGAATTGTTAATTTATTGAAATAGTCAACCAAAACATTTATCATTTATGTATATTTATTATTTTTTTGAAAGAAGGTTTTTACAATCCACTCATTTAATAATAATGGAACATTTATGTATTGACATAGGATTGAGGTGTTTGACATAGTTGGAATACAGATTCATACCAAATTTATCAATCTATCAAATTTGGGCTGTCATAACCATTTCCGTGTCAAATCGTTTCATAGAATCCTAAATGAGTATAATTTTATGTTCATATCTGTTATCTAATCTTTAGCTTATTGAAAAGAGTATTTTAAGAAATGGTATAATAATTTCAAATTTGAAGTATATCGACCCGATGAAATATGGATTTCAGGATTTTGGTTCAATGAAGTCCTATTACGTATTCATCGATTGTGTCAAATTATCAGTCAAAGTTTTCACATCTTAAGCTAAAGTTCCGATGAACTCCTTCTATATAGTTGTAAGTAGTTTTGTTATGAGGTTTGTGGATCATTTATCTTTTTTATATTTGAAGTTTAATACTAAATATTCTTTCTTAGTATTTAAAATATACGCCCTAAATTATATTTAGATGAAAAGACACGTCAAAATTCAAATGTTGATATACTAATACGTTACTGTTTTTATTCAGAGGTATATCTTATAATGGGTTCTAGACAATATAAAGATATAAAACAAATCATCCATATAATTAATAATATACTATTTAATAAATTATAAACAAAACAATTTTAAGAAAAAGAAACAAAAACTTTTTCTCCAAATTACAAACATAATACTACATCATCATAAATCATCATAAATCATCAAAGCGATAATATTCAAAATAATAATAAATATACAGTATTTTTTATGGTAAAAACTTCTTAAAACATTGATGTAATTAGGTGCTTTCAATTTTCCTTTTCGAGCCAAATTGATCTTTGGCGTTGCTTCATTACATTTCTGAATGAATCATTTATAAAATCATTCCAAGACCAGAATAAATGGATTTGGCCAATTTTGTTCGATAGAAGTGCATTCACGTGGACATAAATAAGCATTGTAGCGTTAAAATGAGCTTATTGAGCTGAGTATATTATCCACGAGTTGGGCAAAACTGACCTTCCCCTTTCCGGATTCGTGCTAGCAATCCTTTGAATTTTTATTTTTATTTATTAAGAAACTGTATTGATTTAGAGAAATTACATATAAGAAATACTTTAGTTAAAATTATGTCTCTAAACAAAAGTTAAAAGGCAAAAAAAACCAGCTGAATGATATAAAACTAGATTAAAACAAAAGGATAAGTTCTTGTAGTATTTGTTTGTTTGTTTTTGGGTAGGATCCAAGAGTACGAATTGAAGTCGAGTCTTGAGTCCAGGGCGGAATCGAATTTACGATCTTAGCCCATTCCCTAGAACACACAACCACTTTAACCATGTTGTTTACCCATTCTACCTCGGGAAGCCAAACAGGTAACCAATGTTACAATTCCTAAGAATTGCTGGTATCTGCTTTAACTCTGGAGGATGTTGGTTAAAGCATTTTTGAGCGATCATTCTCTTAAGACAAAAGAAATCACACTCTGCCAACACGTGATAAGACGTCTCATCACTCTGCTGGCAAAAACGACACTCTCGGGTGAGAAATTTGTTCGACAATGACTGGTGATATCTAAGAAAGTTATGACCAGTTATTATCTGTATTTGAATACATAGAGATTCACGACTAAGATTAATCAATCGTCTCGATGCATTAGGGTCCGGCTTCGGAAGCCACAGTTTACTTTGTCTACAGGAGCTATCCTGTGTCCATCGGGAGGCCCATTCTCTATAGAGACCCCTCCTTGTCAGGTCTGACATAAAAGAATCTGGAATAGGAATGTCCTTTAATAGATTTGATCTTGATCCAGCTTTTGCAAGTCGGTCAGCTTTCTCATTTCCTGGCCAACCTACGTGGGCTTTAATCCAATGAAGGTTGACATGGTTTACACGTCCAAGTGCATTCAAAACATTGATGCAATTGTTCACTGTACGAGACTTTACAACAACCGAGCCCAAAGATACAAGAGCTGCTTGGTTGTCGACATAAAAATCAATTTTTTGGTTTGAGATTTTCTTTTTTAATAATAAGAGGGCTGCCTTTAAGATAGCCCAAACTTCAGCCTGAAACACAGTGGATTCGTCATTGAGTTTCCCAGCTGAATTTATTATAAAAAATAAAGGATTGTACAAATGATAGCCCCATCCGATTTTGTTAGCAATTTTGCTACCATCGGTGTAGCATTGAATACCATTACTGGCGTTCAATACCTCACCTACAGAGAAGCTATCATAATTAATGGAAAATGTTTTCTTCCAACTCATTTTTAGACTCGTAGAAAAGTCTCTGTTAATACAAGATGAAATTCCTAACTTTTTATTTTCACGCCACTCTTCAACCCAATGCTCTCCCATCCATGTGGCGTGATGTTCAAATTAAAAAGTGCCTTTCTGGCCCTCATTTTGATATATAAATCTAGAGGAGGCAAATCGAAGATTACCTCAAGTCCTTTCGTAGGTGTACTACGATAGATAAAGGTTGTTCTTATCATACCAAGCCGTTGGATACGTTCCAGTTTCTTCAGGTAATTTTGGGTTCGACGAGACCAGACAATCGATCCATAAGAGATCTTAGGACGAATTATGCTGGTATATACCCATCTCATTGCCCTTGGAGTCGGACCCCAGGTTTTCCCGACGGCGTTGTTGCAAGCCATCAGTAGTTTTTTGGATTGGTTGAGCTTGGATGTGATGTGGAGACCGAAGTTTAATCCCGAATCCAGAGTCACACCTAAGTATTTAACAGAATTAGATAAGCATATGTTAATACCATTCATATTCAAGTTCCTTATTTTAGGGGCTTTCTTCTTCCTGTGGAAGAGAATAGCCACTGTTTTATGAGGAGCGAACTCAAGGCCACAGCCATTACCCCACTCAAGAGCCTTGTTAATGGCTTCTTGAAGGATACAGACCATAGAGCTCGGATCCGGACCTGAAATTAAAAGAGCAGCATCGTCAGCAAAGCCAATGGCCTTCACTGGGCCCGAATCAAATAACCCCAAAAGCTTGTCAAATACAAGATTCCAGGCAATCGGACTGAGTACACCACCCTGAGGTGTCCCTCTGGTGAGAACTCGGTTCTTTCTAATGCCCTTGAGTTCGACTGTGATGGAGCGACTTCTTAGGTAGGATTCATACCACTTGATAATACTTTCTGAGACTTTCCTAGCCCTGAGGCCTTCGACCACAGACGTAATGTCTATATTATCGAATGCACCAGAGATGTCCAGAAAAATCCCGAGACTATACTGACCCCTGTTGATAGATCGTTCAATGAGGTCAACCATAGAGGAGAGAGCAGAGTCGCAGCTCCTTCCTCTTCTGAAAGCATGTTGATTAGGGTTCAGAGGAATCCTAGTTAGATAATCTTCTTCAATTTTATTTAAAACAACTCTTTCGAGCGTTTTCAAAATAAAAGAAGTGAGAGTAATAGGACGAAAAGACTTTACCTTGGAGTAGTCATCCTTACCTGGCTTTGGAATAAAGATGACCTTAGACTTCCTTAGTTGTCTTGGAACATATGAGAGTCGAATTGAGGCCCAAAATAGTCGGGCCAGCCATTCCATACTCTTAGTGTCTAGGTTCTGCAAGATGATGGGCTTAATTCCATCTATCCCCGGTGTTTTATGAGATCCGAAGGATTCCACAGCCCACTTGATTTTGAGAGTCTTCATCCATGAGGCGTAGAAACTTGCCTCGAAAGATGACTTACTAATTTTGGTCTTTGAGTGTTCCGTTTCAGGAACCTCAGAACAACCAGGAAAAGAAGTAGTCAAAAGAAGGTCCAGTGCTTCTTCTGGAGACCCCGATCCCAGTAGCCCAACGGAGCATGTTTTGGAGCCCTGTATAACTTTGAAGAGCCTAGAAAGTTGTCTCCCGTCTTTTGCAGACTCAGTGAACCTCTTCCAGCTCTCCCGCTTAGCTGACCTTACCAGCCCCCTGAACTCACGTCGTAAGCTCAGATATTTGTTCCAGTTAGCTTCACTTTTATCTGATTTGTAAACTTTGTAGAGTCTCCTTAGGTTACTTCTGCAGAGCGCCACCTCCCGCGACCAAAAGTCAGGTTTTTCACTTCCCGACCTAACCCAAGCGGAAGGGCACGCTGTGTCCACAGCCCTTTGGACACCCCCTACAAATTTACAAAACGCCATGTCCAACCATCGGGGCGTGATAGTGCCCGGAAGTGACATGTCTATTTTCATGGAATGCCTAAAAAGATTCCAATCTGTTTTACGGAGATTTCTTATCTTGACACGTTTATTAGGTGCTGGGATAGGAACCTCAAACTCAATGAGAGCATGATCCGATAATAGATCCTTATCACTGACCCTCCAGTTAGTAACTCGGATTTGGTAACTAAGAGTAATGTCTATATGTGTTTCTGCGCCCCTCCCTATAAAGGTTGGCTTCAGTCCACAGTTTTCAACAACAAGGCCATTGCCTAAAATAAATTCTTCAATTACTTCCTCCCTCCTATTGGTATCCAACCCCCAAAGAGAGGAGTGAGCATTTGAGTCCATGCCAATAATCAGTGAGTAGTTTTTATCCTGGCTGAATTTCATAAGTCTTACCAATGAGCTTGGTAAATCATTATTAATATCCAGGTAAACAGAACAAATAATAGTTTTGGAATCTCCATTTGTCATGATAGCAGAAGCTACATCACGACAGCTAAAGTCATTCATAAACCATAAGTTTAAGTTTTTGGACGCCACAATCGAAGCTCTGGGTGAGCTACCACCGTGTAGTACCTGATGGCCTGCTAGGCCTACAACTTTGCCTCTATAAGTATGAGGTTCCTGCATAAGAAAACAGAAACTGGACAAACCACTGAGCTCTTTGCTTATAGCTGCAATAGACGCTTTACATTTATGAGCATTCAATTGGAAAAATCGAGTAGACATAATGATAATAATATTATTTGAATTTATTTCATATAATAGGGAAAAGCTTGAATAGTTATATTCAGCATTAAAAACCCTAGCCTAAGTTGTCTTTTGAAAGACAGACTTAATAGAAGTCGAAGACTTCTTAATCGAAGAGCCAGTGCTGTCCCTGTTCCCACAGACCGCAGGTTCGATCCCCACGGAGGCACCTCTGGTTGAAGAATCAGGAGAAACTCCGATTCTCAAGCATTGTTGCACGCCATGAAAAGATTCCCCTACAGTCTTGGACAAGTTAGCTAACTGTCTCTTAGCAAGGGCTGCGGCCCGGAACTCCTCACCAGACAAATTTTCGTCTGGTTTTGCAGATTTTCTTGTCAATTCAGTGAGTTGACTCGAATTTGCTGCCGAGTTTGGGGCAACAGTCTTGCGTGGTTTCGAATGAGAGTTCATTCGGGGGATATCGTAGAGAGATACTCCCTGCGACTTCATCCTTCTCCGGGCCCTCTTCCTTTGGTTCGGTGTCATCAAAGTGTACTCCTCACGGCTTGGAATGTGCACAGGTTTGGATGAAGAAAGTTTTGTAGTCTTGCATGTCTGCTTCGACTCAGGCCTCTTTTTGTCCTCGGAGGTGAATTTGGCGTCACTTTTACCTATGAGATTTATAGATATCTGAGAGAAACCGATAGAAACTTTTTGCTCCGGCAATTTTTTGATTGCTTTTGCAAAATCCTTATCAATACCCAAAAGAAAATACTTCCCATTGACTTGGGAGGCATCCCCTCGGGTCTTGAAGGTATTTTTAACAGAAAAAACTGTACACTCCCCTGTTAAATTGTTTTGGTCGATCATTCGTTCGACTAGTTTGTCCTCGGGTAGAAGAAGGCTATCCGGGACAAAAAGGACATTAGGTTTGATCATATCAGCAGCCTCACGGACCCATTTTGACGAAGGCTCATCAAGGCATCCGATCAGGCCGCGGCCGTTCCTCCATGTCCAGAACACGCATTGGAGCTTTGGGGCTCTCAAGCCTGGTTTAGGATTGAAGAGAAGGAATATACCTCCGCTCATCTCTACCTAAATGGATATAAAGGAGAAAGGGCAGTGGCTTGTTCTTTTTGGTCTTATCAGCATACGTGACCTTTGTTTTCTTAGCTGCTGGATCCTCGTCGAGGGCATTGGCTAGAGAGTTAAGGTCATCCAAGGCTGACTCGTCCATATCGGTTGTGAAAACCTCATCCTCAGCTGCTCCGGGCGGAGTGATCCTGCAGTCCCCTGCTGGACGGGCGGATTCCGAAGGAGACTCGTTCTGGGGCATCTGTTTGTCTATTGGATCCTCAATGACTCGGTTAGCATCCTCCAAGGAGTTTTGCTTGACCGTGGTCGTCACGGAGCGCGACTCTTCCGGCATCAGGCCCTCCTGAGAAGGAGATCCGACTCCGGGAAGCCTGTTTAGGGGTTCCCTCTTCGCCTCCGGGTTCACTAGCGTCGATGCTAGCCTCTTCCTCGAAGGTTTCGGGTCCGGGTCAGGCGGAAAGTCCATTAATTTCACTAATATTCCTTTTTTTTAATGAGAGGCAAAAACAACACAAGTCATCAAAACAAAGGAGAGGTTGCGAGCCGTTCTTGTAGTATACATTAAATATATTAAATTAAAATATTCCAATACAAATTCAATAAAACATTATAAATTAACAATATAACATGATAAATATAAAGGACAAGTAAAATAATACAATTTGGGAGATTATTTACAGCCCAGACCAAAGATAATTCAGGACAAGTCCCAATACCCACTTTAAGATAAAAGAGAACTAGGATAAAATATTTTAAATTTTGGTTGCCATTTTTTCATTTGATTTAAAAATTTCATGTTTTCGACGACACAAGAAGGATAAAGACAAAGTAATTGACTTTATAATTCCATGTGTCACTATTTGGAATTTTAATTGTAAGAGCCGAGTAACGTGCAGTAGTTGATATCAAGATGGATCGCAAATCCCCCTTACAAACAAAGTTATCACTTGCCAACCTTTGTGCGATATAGCCCCATCATCTCAAAAGTGACATTTCCATAGCACCCGTTTTTAATTAACTTCTGGGATTGGAATTCAACCCAAAGAGCAGGGATACCAGGAATAATATTTTTAGTAACTCATTTGATGTATAAAGAGATAAACTCCTTCATGATGCTCAGAGCAGGATAGTTTGCAAGGAGTATTAAAGAAAACTGTGTTGTGAATCTTTTTCCATCATATCACTTTAGAAACCGAGTGAATTATACTAGGTTTCCAGGTTGTTGGGAGATGTAATTGTATAGGAACAGATCTCAATGTTTTCGTCTTCTTCTTTGGAATTTGATGCATAAGGCATCCTTAAGTGCCATAGGATCAGAACTTGATTTCTCAATGCAAGGAAAATTTTCCACAGTAAAACATTGACTATCTTTAAATCATGAATCGATAAAATTTGGCGGGATAGAACCATCTATTCCAACTCTTTTGCTTCTAAAAGATTTTGGAAGTAATTTTTTTGGCAATTTTGACAATTATATCTGTCGTAGATGTCGAAGAGTATATAACTTTGCATTTCCCACCTAATCTTTGAAGGGACGCTAAAAAATAAGGTACTGCCTCCAGTTTTTCATTAATAAAATCCATTCCAATCATTACGCACATAAATGAAGTAGGACTTGAAGTAAAAATAAAATGCCATTCAGTCTGTGGATGAACTGATAGATCGATAACAACTCTTTGATAAATTTTAGGTATGATTTTTGAAAGTAAACTCAGTCCTCCACCTAGGTGAGATCGTGATCTCTTAAGGGCACTGAAATAGCCCCTATAAAAAAGGTGAGCCGAATGTCTTATTTGACTATTGCACATTCAGCAAGCCACGGAATAGACAATGCTTTACATATAACAGCTGGCACGATCAAGTAGTTGACAAGGCCAATCCTATTCTCTAGGTAAAGTTTTTCCAGCGTATAATGGATAGACTGATTTGATTTTTATTCTTAGCAAATTCAAAAGTGACAGACAGGGTTCTATGCTTGGTCCCTACTTTTCATTCTACTCACGGCTGACCTACCTGATTACCTAAGAGTAGTTGTCAAGCCAAAAGCTCAGCTTGAAGTACTGCTATATGCTGACGATACTTCTATTGTCATCTCGGCTCCATCCTGGGAACAGTTAGACTTCGCTAAGGGTTCGGCATCGAAGGCCTTGGAGGCGTATTCAAATATCAAGGACTCCACCTAAACGTTGGGAAAACTACACCTTACGCCTGGGTTCTCCAGACACTCCTTAGACCGCTTCACTTGACCTTCTGGGGGTAACTGTTAGCAGGAACCTGACATTTGGGCCCCACCACGAAACAATCATTTAGGATGTCAGGATACTAATCGGAGTCATCTGCCGGCTCTGCACCACGGTATCGCGAAGGCCAATGGTGACCGAGATAGCTAGAGCCATAGTTATCGGGAAACTTCAGACGTCTGCATGGGTGACTAGAAGTGCGAAATTCTCGTCCACTGCTGAACCCCTCAACCCCCTACAATGGTAAAGGCAAGCTCAGATGCACAACTTGCCATCAACGATCTCGCACGCATCTTGCTGGGAGTTTGAAGAGCAGATTGGTTGTGGGTTGCCGACCTTCTTGACAGATCACATCTTCAATCTGTAAATAAGATCTTAGTGGAGCAAGCTGCCATATCCGCTTGGAAGGCTATGAACGTGGACAGGTGCCCCTTGGAGAGGATTCTCGAGGGCTTCGATGAGCGCACCCGTAGTGCTTCAATATGTCTCAAGAAACCCGTCGCTGCTGTTAACCTTTCAAAGGCCTGGAGCCTTTCATAGCCATTTTGAGAGGTATGCACCTTATCATGTTTTTGAAGAGTAGCAAAGACAATTGCAGGGCTGTCTAGATCCTTATAACTCCTTAAGTTTAATCTAATTTCATTCCTAGTAGTCATGAAGGCTACAGTTATATAAGCACCGTAATAAAATCACACAACAATAACAATTGCACGAACGTCTTGTGTTTTATTAACTATTCAAACTTAATTTACAAAAGAATGTCACTGCATTAGTTGCTTATAAATTTAAATTGATTTAAGTCAAATATGACGTATGTATTCCTTGACGTTTTATTTTTTAAGCATGGAATCGGAAAGGAATAACTGTTCTTTCATAAATATGATTTTTATATTTTGTAATATGGTATAAAAAATATATTAATATATTTTTTTATCAAGATTCAACAGTTGACATTATTCGTGGTAAGGCTGACAAATTACTTTTTTTCAAGAACTTGAGTAGCCCAAGCACTCTTGATGAAAGTGCAATCAGGACTGATACCTATACCATTCATGACATCGATAGTCGGAACCTTTTCAGGGATGGAAGATTTTATTTTGCTCTGGCTAGGTCTACAGCCAGACATCGCTTACTAATGCCTTGGCATATGAAAATGGCGGCTCCGTTCTGTATAGCTTCCGTAGAGAGCGAGGAGATTTGTCAAGCCTTTATTAAGCTTCTGGTTCTCCCTGATAGCTGGACTCATCGCATTTTGGGTTCACTGCGTGGGATCAAAGACTGCAAACAATTTACAGCGCAATTTCAAATTTCTTCAGGCCTCACAAGATTTGATCGACCTTGCAAAGATTGTGGGCTTTCGTTCAATAAAACTTTGCATGCTTTTGTTGACTGTCAGGCGGTCAACATAGTAAAGAAATTTGTAGCCCTCAATATCAGGGGCCTAGGAAAAAAATGTGCGGTCAGATATTGCAAAGCTACGGTACTGTTTGGTCTCGGCAAAGGTGATAAGTCAGCTAGATCGAAAGCAATTAATAACTCCCTTCTAAACGCTAAAGGTCTCATCGCGAGGTGCATCACCAATAATGTTCCCATCAAAGCCTCTGATTTGAGATCCATCATGATCTCTGCTGCAGCAAGGTATACTGCTCTGGACTTAAAGATTCTCTCACTTTTGGATTCCACATGGACGTTAGCGGCGAGGGAGGTGAAATTTTATCCTTCATCCTCACTCTGCCATAGGAAGACAATCAAGAGAATACTGAAATTTTACAAGAACTGTGCTTGATTAATTTTCGTGTAAATTACTGTTTTTATGATTTGTTAATTATCTGTATGATTTAGATTTGATTGTTGAGTGTATCTCATGACTATTATCTGCTTGTTTGTTTGTTCCATTACGTTGCTAAAAATCTAAGCTAGAATGCTTATGTTTGTAAAAATTTACGCATTATCATCTTTTTTCTTTTATACATTGTATATTTTTTTGGAGCTGTGAATAAAAAAATATATATATATATTGTGTGATTTTTTGAAGACAAACTATTTTTTTTCTCTTCAGCAAGGTCTTTATTTCATTATTTAATATATCT
Organism: Caligus rogercresseyi; assembly: GCA_013387185.1. Classification (NCBI taxonomy): domain Eukaryota; kingdom Metazoa; phylum Arthropoda; class Copepoda; order Siphonostomatoida; family Caligidae; genus Caligus; species Caligus rogercresseyi. Next base: position 6,728,661 of record CP045890.1, on the reverse strand, counting down.
GACGTACACAATATACACATATATATATCAATAAAATCAAAAAGGAAAATTGTGCAGTGTTGAAACAAACATAAATAAACATTGTAGTTTAAAATTATTTTCCTCTTTAAAACATCAAATTACTTAGGAAATATAAAAAGCAATACTAAAACCAAACAAAACATAAAATCACAATAAACGAACAAAACGTAATATTATAGCAAGTCAATGAACAAAGACAGATAACACGCATACATTATTAAAAACGAATATAATTATCCGATTTAAAGTCCATAAGCTATTAGTTCTCCGTGTCCTTAGTGTTTTCGTTATAATAACGTATTATACGTTTTAGCATTCTGGAGTGTCGGGCTGATGAGGAGGGATAATACTTTATGATTTCATACGCGAAGTTCCATATATTGTCCTGGACCTTGGGAATCCTTAGGGAGAGGGCAGCATACCTCGCTGCATCCGATATGATTATTGATCTCATATCAATAACATTGACACATCGATCCGTTGTTATGCATTGACCAATATAAGCTTTGAGGTTGGCAATGGCGACAGATAGAGCTTTACCTTCACTTGAAGTACCCTTCAAGAAAGATGGTACACCAAAAAGAAAAACTGCTTTGATAAAACAAATATGTTTCAATTTAAAATAACAACAAAAAAAAAGCATATGTTCCTCTATATTGTATCCTTGACTCTCAATAACTATTCTTTCATTAATATGATTTTTATATTTGTAATATAGTATAAAAAATATATTGTGGGATTTTTTGAAGACAAACTATTTGTTTAAAATAATCCAGGAATGTTTTGCTAATCATTTTTGTTTTTCTTAATTCACCCAAATATATAATAGTATATTAAAGTATGTTAATATTTTTTAGCTATTGGTATATTCAAATAAATGATCTTCTTTTCAATCTAGATTCAACACGACCTTAAATATGATACACAAATATTATTATTAGGTAAGTCATTCTTAACCCTTTGAAGGGGATTTTAATAATAAATACAAACAAAATAAATAATCCACATTGTTAAAAGGTATAAAATTTCATAAATAAAAGACAAATTTATTTTATTGAAAAAAAGTAACAAAAACTTTTTCTTCCAATAACAAATACTAATAATTAAAACTGAACCAAAAAAATGAAACAATTGAAAATTTTAACAAATTATACAATGCTATTTTTTCATGGTAAAATATCTTTTAAACTTTGATGTACTATTCTTTATTATTGTTCAGTGTTTTCTAGTTTTTTTGACATACGATTAAGATAAAATAATTTCTCAACTTTGAACAATATTTAAAAAAAGATTAGATCATCAATCTATCAAATATTCGGAAGATTGGAGGTTCAATCCAATATTCAACATTTCTCTTCCTATGTAGGTATTTTTTTCAATATTATAAATTGCCTTCATGATATTGTTGGATGATGTCAGCTAGCGTTGGGAGCCAACAACAGGCTTCTACTATTCTAAATATACTTCACGCAAAATATATTTAATAAGAACACCTCAAATAACAAAAATGAAACATCTCTTTTCAATATAAATTAGGTCAGATTAGACTTCATTTAAAATTATTCCAAGCAATATATTTGGGTGCACATCTTCATTGATCAGCTTTTTATAAATGTTTGTCAAATGTACATGTGTAACTATATAGTTTCTGATAATGACCTAAGAAAATTGTTATACATTTTTTTTGGTTGCTCAAAAAAAAGGGAAGTAAAGACTACAAGCCTACTTAGCGTCATCATAATATCCACGCCCAAGCCACTTATTTGACTTATTGTGTCAGCCTTTTAATATAAATACGGAAGACATAAATGAATTAACCATCAGTTCATCCTCTACTGCAAACACAATCAAAACAACATGAAGGTAAAGAAAACCTTTTTGAATCATTTTTATTCATTTTATTAAAATGATTACTGTTATTTTTCAGTCTTTCATTGCTCTGTCCGCTGTCTTGGCTCTTGCCGTCGCTGATCACCCAGCCCCCTACCACCCAGCCCCTGCCTACAAGCCTGCCCCTTACCACCCTGCCCCTGCCTACAAGGAGGCACCCGCCGTCTACCAATACCAATACGCCGTTGCTGACGACTATGCTGGACTCAACTTTGGCGCTGATGAGGCCCGTGACGGATACTCCACCAACGGAAAGTACTCTGTTGCCCTCCCCGACGGCCGCATTCAAACCGTGACCTACAAGGTTGATGATGCCTACTCTGGCTTCGTTGCCGATGTCACCTACTCCGGCGAGGCCAAGCACGAGCCCTACCACCCTGCTCCTGCCTACAAACCTGCCTCTGCTTACAAGCCTGCCCCTGCCTACAAGCCTGCTCCCGTCTATCATGCCTAAGACTTCTGTCGTTTGATTTTTAATTTATTAGAATAAAGTTTAGAAACATATTTTCATTCAAATTTATTTTGCTTTTATAGCTACCGATTAAAAGTATTATTTCATTTTCAACTCATTCAAATAACGGTCACAGGTTATAATTTAATTTGCTTATCAATTCATTGATATGTCTGAAACTAAAAATTATTTTTTAAATAATGTTTGTTGTCGCCTTAATTTTAAAAAATATATTGATTTTTTTTTTATATTGGTAGTCAATAATAATATGAAGAATATTTCATAGTTTAAAGAGAGTATCAGTGTAATTATTTATTAGGAGGCATGTAAATACCTAAAGATATGTAGGTTCAATACATTTGCTTTAAGTTTTCGAGAAAGACACACTATAGTTCAGACATAATATTATTTTATTTCTAATTAAATTTAGCCTTTTCCATTATGTAGACTAAATTTTGTGTCATATATGTGCTATGGTGACATCTGCCTCTAAATCTTGAACTATACTTATTATTCAAGCTAAATAATAATCATGCAACTTCATGATCGCTACCTATGTTCATCTGTCCTGTTTCTCAGCCTTTAGACAAACGTTTTAATAGTCAGTACTTCTCGGTTTTTTTTTTTTTTTTGGGGGGGGGGATATGTATTCTCTTACCATAAATATTGTAGGCCTTCTTCGAGATCATCTGGCAAATCATTTGTCCGATGATCTAACCGAAGATCGTAGAGTAAGTTCCTTCCGAAGCTCCTACTTTCATAGCGGCGATTTCCCCCCTTCCTAAGCCACTTAGCTCAATTTCCTACCATTTTTTAGATATCGGGGGAATAATTTTACATTTTTATCGGATCAAGGTATATAGAACACACGGCACGTTCTAATTTGTTACACCTCTTGCATGTTCTAGAGACTTACGGTATATATATTTATAATTTTTTATGAAAAGAAAAAGAAAGAGGGGGAGTTAGAGAGATAGAAGGAAGGAGAAACGTAAAGAGGGAGACAAGTGACAAGAAAGACAACTTCCACCCGTCCCAAAGAATCTCGGAGTAAGAAAAAAGGACTTCATGCATCAAGACATTCATTCAAGAACTTTTGGACCCGTATATTACGAAAGGTTCCTCAGGTCATCCCCAATCCCTATTCATTCGATTTTAAGGTCTGAATTTATAGCTCCGGTGATATTTTTAACCCATTAGAACCGAAAGTTAAATAATTATTGTAGAACAATGAAAATTTTATGGCTATTTTACCTTGACACATAGAACATTTGTTCAAAATTTCAACCAAATAGAAGTAGTCACTGTTGAGAAATTCGAACGTCGAAAAATTGACGCTCAGGCTCTACAGGCAAAGATTTTATTAACTAAAAAAGAATAAACGCTACTATACTTTTTTCCTTTGCTATTTTTTTTCCTCTTTTAATTCTTACATATATAAAGATAGATGGATACACAAAAACATAATAACATTTATTTTAAATAATAACTTATTGACCAATTTTCTAATTTTTTTTGTATTATTTCTTTACAAACATAATGGTATTCTTTGAAGCATCTAGAGTGAAAGCCTGCATTTCATTTACAACAAAAAAAAAACGAAGCTCTTCCTTTACAGAGTCATCATACGTTAGTAACTTAACAATGTATGATCTTTTTCATCATGTCTCGATACATAATTCAGTTTCGATGTAAATTGTTCCCTTAAATCAATTTTAAACCAAAATATTTACAATAATATATTGCCAGATATTTTAAGAAATTATGTGAAATTATATTTGTTCCTTGTTGTTTCAGCAATTAGCATGTAAGTTGACACTAATTAAATAAAATAACTATTGGCCACCACCCCTTTTGTTGTCCTTTATGAGGGAAATACTGGTGAAGAAATTGTCGAAATATATCTTGAGTTCATCTTATGGCTTTGCCGTTTTGATCAAAGATATAGCTGGAGATAAATTTTGCCACAATGAAGATTGAAAGAATGCCAGTATTCAAATTTGGAGCATAATTACGACATTTTGAATCCAACCCGAATGGGTTTTCCTCGGATAAACTGTTTTGTGTAATGCTTCCCAATTTACGGGAACATGATTTCGTCCACAGATTTTTTTTTCAAAACTTCCATTCTAAAACAAACTTCTGGTCTAATTTTTGAAGCAGGATCATTTGGAGAAATACAGTTTTGGAAATGAAGAAAAGCTCGAAAAAGTCTTGTGGATTCTTTGCTATCATATCGTTTTCAGATGGAGATTTTTTGGAAAAAGATTGTAATGTTTGAACATTTCTAAGATTTTTCTCCAAATAATAGATGATTTACGGTCTTGCTTCTTCACAGGTTGCACTCTCTAACTTTCAAAAAGATTAAAATGAGCAGGGGTTTCCTATTAAAGTCGACTTATTCATTCTGAAATGCCTTCTGCCTCGTCATCTGACTTATCACTATCTCCGTCAGAGAGTTGCTTAGGTTCATGGAAGGCCTATAAAAACATCCACAGACTCATCCAAGTCTTCCAGAAGACAAAAATTATCCTCAGCAGTCTGTCTAAAAATAGTTATTTACAAAATAATAATTTGTTATAATTAAACATATTACTTATAAAAACACAGTACTACTTCGTAAGGGAGTTTGTAAGATTAAACGTGAAAGGAGTTAATGGTAAAATAATCACGGCAATACTTTTGTTCGGACTGTCCATTAATCTACAAAGGGCACCGTCAAAAACCCGAACTCTGGACATAACTTTGTCCAGCATTCGTAGTTATCTGGCTAAAAAGATGACTGATAATGAATTGATCAAAAACGAAGACATCAAGACAATTACAATTTCTACGGCAGCACGATACAACGCTTTCTCAATTAGGATTCCTGGTACCGACAACATTCCTTGGAAGTATGCAGGAGATCTGGTGCGTTTTTACCCCTCCAGTTCCAATGGGCATCTACAATTCCTTCAGCGAATTTTACGGGCCTACAAAAAAATTAACAAGACACTAATTTGAACTATCTTTTTATATATAAAAATAATGTATTGTTAAATGATTTTTTTCTTCTACACCTACTTGTTTTTGACAATATTTGAAATTAATGTTTGTTTTTTAGATATGTTCTGTTTTATAATAGTTGGTGTGACTTTAGATTAGAGATCTAATTTTAAACTAAAATGTTTATTTATATATTGTTATATGTAATATCTCTAACTCAATAAAGTCTTTAAAAAACAAAAAAAACCACAGTACTACAAATCGTAATAAAGCCTTGTTTGCATTTTCCTTTGAAAAATATGTCTGTAGAGCCTGAGCGTCGATTTTCGACGTTAGAAAATAAAATAGTTTGTTCTAGAAATTAAGATGCCAAATTCGATATAATATGTACACAACATTTAAACAATAATGTTTAATAAATAATTTAATCACCCAAATTACTTATTAAAAGAAAGTACTTGACAACAAAGAAAAATATCAAAGAAGACAATACCTTGGAGTGGAGAATTTTGAACTTATAACAACTCAGTAAGTAGTACTTACTGAGCTGTTCAATTCAATTAAACAATGTGTACTTACTAAGTACACATTGTTAAATTGATTTTTTTAAATATGTTCCTCTAAAATATTAAAGTAAGAAGAGTTTAAAAAAATTAATAGTTTATTTAAGTGGTTACATGAATTGTGCTTAATGGAAATAATTATTGTTTCAATTAATGTATATCTTGCATTGGGAACTTGTTTAGAGATCTAAAATCCGAATAAAACTTATTTTATAAACTATAATATTTGAAACAATAATTACTTTTTGACATATGCGAAAACCCTTTTGAAATGAAAAAATTTATGTTTAGGATCTTATTCATAAATCAATTCTATGTTGCATAGTCTTAACATTTTTATATAATAACCACTGAAAAGGGCTTTATTTATATACTCAAGTTTTCAATTTTATTACTCTTATTATTTTAAATCTGCTCTTTTATCACCATTTGCCATTATACAAGTGCTTTTATTAGTAATTTTATCGAAGACCACCATAAATAAGAGTGAAATCCTTATATAATACGTCAAGTAGTAAGGTAAGTATGTAAGGAAGATGAAAATAAATATGATCAAAACCTTGCAAACCATTTTCAAATACCTTCTTTCATTAAAGTAATCGTATAAATATTACTCTTAATGGGAACTCACACATAACAATGTATTTGACTTCATGATTGTATGAAAATGAGAACGTTACTCGCTGCTTTGCAATAAATATAGACATAAAGTACCTATGCAAAGTTAAATAAAGAGTACAACCGGACAATGGAGAATTTGAATATTTGAGAAGAAAAGTTCTGTGTCATCTTTTTGCTGAGTTATCTTTATTTATAACTAATACAGACATAAATAGATCCACTAAAAATACCAAGTTGTGTTCATAAATAAATCCTAAATAAAATCCAAAAAAGATTGATTGATCAAACATCAATCAACGAATTTTATTCAAAATAACTTAAATGGAAATTGACAGATTATTGATATTACATATAAGAAACAAGCATAACAGTCTTTACGAATATAATTTAAGCTAAAAATAGAATATTTCAAAATTTCATATTTCAAAATAAGGTTTCCTTCCATAAATAAAAGTTAATGTAAGTTAATCCTGTAAATTTATTTCTGACATAAATACGTATAGGAAACAGTTCATCAGCCGTGAATTTGTGGGTAATGTGCTTTAACGGAGGATTTATTTCCCTTAGTTGATCTTGAAGAGAAGTAGGCTTGACACAATGAAAAAAAACCTGCGTCAACAGAAAATCCACGCCCAAGATTTAAAACACCTCGTACACATGCGTATGCAATAGATTTTTATTATAAATACGGAAGACATAAATGAATTAACCATCAGTTTATCCTCAACTGCAAACACAATCAAAACAACATGAAGGTAAAGAAAAACCTTTAACGCCTTTGGATACATTTTATTACAATAATCTTTGTTATTTTTCAGTCTTTCATTGCTCTGTCCGCTGTCTTGGCTCTTGCCGTCGCTGATCACCCAGCCCCCTACCACCCAGCCCCTGCCTACAAGCCTGCCCCTTACCACCCTGTCCCTGCCTACAAGGAGGCACCTGCCGTCTACCAATACCAATACGCTGTTGCTGACGACTATGCCGGACTCAACTTTGGCGCTGATGAGGCCCGTGACGGATACTCCACCAACGGAAAGTACTCTGTTGCCCTCCCCGACGGTCGCATTCAAACCGTGACCTACAACGTTGCTGATGCCTACTCTGGCTACGTTGCCGATGTCACCTACTCCGGAGAGGCCAAGTACGAGCCATACCACCCTGCTCCTGCCTATAAGCCTGCCCCTGCCTACAAGCCCACCCCTGCATACAAGCCCGCTCCTGCCTATAAGCCTGCTCCTGCCTACAATCCTGCCCCTGCTTACCAGCCTGCTCCCGTCTACAAGCCTGCCCCCGTCTATCATGCCTAAGACTTCTTTTGTTGGATTGTTAATTTATTGAAATATAGTCAACCAAAGTTATGTCAGTCGTCGTAATTTAAACTAATGATTCACTATTCTACAAGAGTAAGAAAAAATAAGGTTGACATTATATATATTTATATATCTAATTATTACTTATGAATTATAACTCAAGGGTTGACATGACAATGTAAGGCAGACCTTCAATAGGATGAACAAGAAAAAAATATTTGCAATCATTTTAAGGAAATAATTGGAACTTTTTATTTTTGAGCCATTGCTGGATCAATTATACAAAATTAATATAGGCCACCATCCAGTGAAATCCATAAAAAATGTTGACTATCCATAGGGGAAAGCTAAAAAAATTAATGGCCTTCATGGACCTAAACGAAATACAAGAAGGGAATGACTTATCTTTTTTTAACCATTAAAGTCAACATATAACTTTGCAGTTTCTTTGTTGCGTCTGAGATAACTCGTGTCATAATCCTTTGCAGAATTCAAAGTTCTGGGTTTGACTAATATTAAAAATACTCAGATATAGATATAAATTCAAAGGCTTTACTTTCCCACCACTTAAACATATTAAGATAAAATAAAAAGTCCTCTACGCTGTGGTTCAAATCAAGAATAAGGTCAATACTTTAACTGCCCCTTCGTCCACCCTTTAGTGATCCAAGTTAACGAAGCGCTATTATCAGAGCTGGGGGTTTATCCGTCCAAATGGATTGGCTCTTTGTGACATCTTATAATATCCTGCAAAGTACAAA
>CP045890.1:6669429-6719959 GCA_013387185.1 Caligus rogercresseyi | reverse complement strand
TGCCCTTGATGCCCTTGAAATGAGGAGGATAAAGCCTTCCTCTTGCCCAGCGGAACGTGGTCGCCGGGGAAAGATGGGCAGTGTGGACATACTGTTGGCTAGGAAGGAAAAACGTGCCGCTAAGCGTTGTGAAAAAAGGAAGCGGCAGAGACAGAAGGCAGAGGATGATGCCAACTTGTCCATGGTGGAATTGTCAGCTCTGAAGATGAACCACCGGGAGGCAAGAGGAGATGAAGTGACTCCACAAGAACATGAGGTGTGAGGAGGGAGGAAAAACGTGATCAGTCCAATTGTGGCTGCATCTCTTGACAGGACCAATATTACGACCGGGACGCGCCGTTTTTGTCCTGTCAGCAGCCGCCCACTCACTCGGCCACGATGTGACCAAAATGAACATCAACCGCAGCACAATCCAAGGCAACGTCAGAAACACAGGGCAAATGTTGTGTGGAACTCAAAGAGGAGCTGAGTGGGGACAGCACACTCATCGTTCATTGGGATGGGAAATTGATGCAGATCTTACAAGCAAGGCAAAAATTGATCGACTACCTATTCTGGTCTCAGGCAATGGAGCGGTGCAACTTCTCAACGTCCCCAAGCTGTCACATGGAACAGGCTATGAGATGGCCAAAGAAGTTGTCAAGGCACTTGAAGACTGGGGTCTTTCTGAGCGCATTGGCGGGATGTCGTTTGACACAACATCTTCAAACACTGGCCGGATCAACGGGGCATGTGTCCTAATTGAACAGCAACTCAAAAAAGATCTCCTGTACTTTGCCTGTCGCCATCATATCCATGAGCTGCTCCTCGGTGAGGTTTTCAGGATGGTCGGGCCCAATGTCAGGTCCAAATGTAAGCATCTTCAAGCGCTTCCAAGACCACTGGCAATCCATTGACCAGAGCCAGTTTGAGTCTGGTGCTTCTCACCCTGATGTGTGTCCTCTACTGGACCCTGTGGACAAGGCCTGGTTCGAAAGTACCCTAATCAACTGCAAGAGCCTTCGGGATGACTACCGGGAGCTGCTGGAATTAACTCTGATCTTCCTCGGACAGGTCCCCCCGAGGAGTAAGGTTCCTAGCCCCTGGTCCATGCACAATGCAAGGTGGATGTCCAAAGGTATCTACTCACTGAAGGTTTGGATGTTCCGGGGCCAATTCAAGCTCACAGCAAGAGAGGAGAAGGGCCTGCGGCAAATCGCCATCTTCGTCTCTTGCTTGTACGCTAAAGCCTGGACACTGGCTCCGGAGGCTGTAGCTGCTCCCCGACATGACCTGCAGCTGCTGAAAGATTTGACGATGTACATGAACAACGTCAACGAGGACGTGGGAAGAGCTGTTCTGAACAAGCTGCAAGGGCACTTGTGGTACCTCTCGGAGGAACTTGTTGCACTAGCACTCTTTGACCCTTTGGTCAGAGTGGAGGACAAGAGGAAAATTCTCACCTCACTTCACACCAAAGAAGGAGAAAAATATCCTGTGAAGCGCCCTAAGCTGCTGCCCAGCCAATCTATCACTGGGCTTGGACTGCAAGACATGGCATCGACAAACACAAGGAGGTTCTTCCAGAAGCTTCGCCTGGAAGAAGGCTTCCTTGATGCAGATCCTGCAACATGGCTAGAGCTGGAAGACTATCAGACAGCGGCAGCCTTCGTGCAGCGCATAGCAGTCATCAATGACCACGCAGAACGAGGTGTTGCCCTCATCCAGGAATACAACAGAAAGCTAACTCGGGATGAGGATCAGTTACAATTTCTACTACAAAATGTTTCTCAGCATCGCAAAGAGTTCCCAGACACCAGGAAGATGACCATAGTGCTGGTCTGGCAGCCAAAGAGGAGAAGGAGCACCAAGACGGTTAAGTCCTCAAAGAGACTCGGAAAGTGTTCTTAAAAAAAAACTTTTTTTATGTTGCAGTTACATTTGTTCGAAAGAGTAGTTCCATGTACTTAATTGGTGATGGTTAGAAAAGCAGATGGTAACCTGTTAAAACATTCTGATATAACATGTTGAATAAAACATTCTGATATAGTATGTTGAATAAATGGCATATGTTTTCAAGGATTGTTGTTTTTACTCATTACCAGAGCTTTTTCTCATTCCTCGGGCAAGGATTGTGCTGTGCCAAATGGCAAATTCAGCTTTATATTTGCTGATGTAATCAAATGATTTCAAATAACTTGCAATACATTTTTTGTTTGGACTGATGTCAGTAGTCAACTCTGTTAATTTCATGATGATATCTACAGGTTAAAATTTTTACCCTATTCAAGTGTGGGAGAAGTACTGTAATAAGTATCGCCATACTTCAATATTGTTGAGGAAGGGGTAAATCTTGTCCAATTAAGAAAAAAATTCACAGGGAGGATTTTTTCAACTATTGGAACCACTTAGGGGTGAGGAGCTTAAACTTTCCAACTTTTGGTTTTTAAGAACCACCCTAATATATATATATATATTAAATATATACCTATATATGAGAAGCTCTACGGTTTTCATCCCAGTCGAAGATTTCAGAACCCCTCCAATGCAATAGCCAGTTTCAGACCTTGCATGCATATTTTATGAAAATAAGTTAAGCAATGCAATGGTCACCGTTGCTTTAAATGAATTTGATTTTTTAGATGTTTTTGATGTAATTTTTAAAAATCACTGTCCTTTTAATACTTTTTTATCTGTTTTTCCATGTGGATTTTGAAAGCTTTATTTTAAAGTATTTTATGTACTATGTTAGTTTTTTTAGTTTTCTCTCTGTAAATAGGGATAAATAAATATATGTGGAAAAAAAAATATATATATATATTTATATGTATATATATACATATAAATATGTATTCAATAGCCATGAAGGCTATAGTTATATGAACTTTGAAAAAAAACATACAACAAAAACAACTCCACAATTGACTTTCATTTTTGCCATTACTTATTAAAAATATTATAATCAAATTGCAATCAAAACAATCTAAAAAGTGCATAAAATATCGAAGAAAATTTATCATAACGTAATGATCTGGTTCAAACATTACCTAAATAGAAGAGAGAAAAAATCTACATAACCTATGAATAACTTATGGATATGGAATTAATACAAGATAGAAAATTATTTTCTATATTTATAATGACCAGTAATGATTCGATATACAAATATGCCCTCGAACTTTTATTATACTTCCAAACATTTTTGATACTAATATTGACAAACTTGAAGATTTTTTTAGAAGATAACAGCCAACTCTATGATTGCCCACAACATCTCTGGGAACGGTTGTAATCTATTTTTATGACCTCATTATTAATTGCATATCTACAAATCGAGAAAATGATGTCATTCTAGCCAAAAAAAATGATTTTCTCTTGCATGTGAGCAAATACAGTTTTTTATAATAAGAAATATGAAACAATGGTAGATAAATATTAATATTCACACGTTTGATCTATAGACAAGAATGCATCGATGCATATTGACTGCTAGACAGTCATTAGTTGATATTAAATTACTTATATTTCAAACATGACTAGGGAATTCCACAGTGAAAAAGAAGGATTGCATTATAAAAATAGTGAAACAAAATAATATTTATAAGATAAGAGACTTTTTTTTTTTTTTTTTCCCTAGTTCATAAAAATATATACAAGCATAAAAAAACAGAATGTATATAAAAAGATGTTAATGCGTAAAACATAATTAAACATTTTAGTTTAAAATTTTAACATCAAATATGAACAAACACTAAAATACAATTATAATTAAACAACTTGACAATCTAAAACAAAACATAAATTAACGTATAAAAACGGTCTATTTTAAATGCTTGAAATGGCGTAAAAGTTTTTTAATAATTTTTCCATAATGCAGGGAACACGAAGGGAAGTAGCGAATTACATCACCAGCCCAACTCCACTTTCCATCGGTGACAGAGGGATCTTGAGGTCCAACGCCGCGTATCTTGCCGCAGCCGCGCGTATCTTGCCGCAAGAGACTTGGCACTTTTCAAGATACAGATCATCCAGAGGGTTGGTTTGCGTGATAAATTTGAAAGTTCCAATTTCAAAAGTTACTACTGTAAAAATAAGAGAAAGAAAGAGGCTTTCATAATTTTAGGGTGCTATTTATCGGCAGCTTATGATTTACGTCATGTTTCCCTTGGGCGTGTATGCCTTCACAGAAGAGCGTGGATATAATAATTACTAAAAACCCTTATTATTTGTCTCTTTGATTTGATATATTTCACTGAATATAGTTATGATTTATTTTAAGGAAATCGAAGAGACATGGTTCCTTATCACTAGAGATGTCAAGGGCCTATTGGGAATCGTAAGGTTATTTTCTGTGAAGGCTTAAACGCCCAATTAAGACAGGACTTACATCATAAGCTTCTGATAAATAGTACCCTACAATGATGAAAGTCTCTTTCTGTCTTCTTTTCTTTCTCTTATTTTTACAATGGTAACCTTTGCCATTGGAACTTTAAAATTTATCACGCAACCTCAACCTCTGGACGATATTCTTGTGCCAGAGACTTTTACCTGTGAGTAATTAAATTTAATGCATAAAAACAAGTTTTTTACCAACTTAAGAATCAATCACTTTTCAAAAGCAATTTTTTTTAGCCTATATGGTTCGATAGAATTGCATCTGAAAGGATATAAATAAGCATTATAGCACTAAAGTTAGTCTATCGAACCTAGGATCATTAAACCAATTTAATATTATCATGTCCATATATGTAAAGAAAGCTGGTGTGTCTGACACCAAAAGTGTACTTTCGCATCTTCACAGGCCTTTAGTCAATCAAGGTAAGATATTAAACTGTTAGACTATATGCAATTAGTTATTCTCTCATTTTCATGGGGTATAATCAAGACATGTAGAATAGAAGGTAGGTTTATTTCATGCTTTCATAGATAACACACATCAACAAAAATCAACTTTTAAGTTTAGGTCGGACTAATTTTCACTAATCCTTACATGGTGTCCTACCACAAAAACAAGACAAATTGAGTCTTCCTTGGCCATGTTATTGTATTATGTGTATTATAGCTACTCATACATCTTCTTCCAGCCATGTCTATTTCAAGAAGCAGTTGCTGGAGTACTACAAGAATCCCCCTTCTATAAGATATATCCGGAGCTGAGCAAAGAGAGGGAACAACGCCTGGGAACCCGACGAGCCATCCGTTAAAGGCAGACATCAAGCAACCCCAAGAACATAAGCTGGATAACAAGAAGACGCATTCCTACGCCGTGCAAAATGAGAGGATTAAAAAATATTTATTTGCTAATTTTTATTGAAATAAAGCGTTTTAAGGAACACAAACACATTGATAACTATTCTTCATATTCATGTGAAGTTTAATCTGTTAAAACATTTTAGTGAGAAAGAGTGAGTCTCTTAGTAAAATGATTCATTTCACTTACAAAATGACATATATTTTACAGTCTAAATGTGCCAGAGACGAAGTAAAATTGAATCAGTACTTGGTTGAAGCTCAATCAAATTGTTTCAATTTAATTTTTCAATACTTCAGTCCTTGTATGTTAAAAATGGCTCTGAATCGAAAAAGTGCTGAAAATTTGAAACCCATATTGTTCTGAATTCGTCACTGAAACTGAAACCTCATAACAAAACTACTTACAACTATATAGGATGTATTTTATCGTACATGACTTATATCTCTGTTAATGCCAGTATCGTTATAACGGCTTATTTTATGTCAATGAAATAATATGTAATAATTAAATAAAGTGTAAGCAATTTAACATACAAGTCTCACTTTTAGTTCAAGAATGTGAAAACTTTGACTGATAATTTGACACAAAATCCTCAATTCATTATTTTCATATACTTCAAATTAAAAATTATAATATTATTTCTTAAAAATACTCTTTTTATTCAGTTTATATTAGATAACAGATATTAACATTAAATTTTATTTATCTCATTTATAGATTGAACGAAAAGACTTACATAAAAATGGTTACTGACAGCCCCAATTTTTGTAGATAACATATTTTTACTATGCGTCTGTATTCCAACTATGGGTTGTACACCTCAATCCTATGTCAAAATATCCATTGTTTTATGTTCAATAAAATTGAGTTTGATTTTTAAAGCCTTGTTTCAAAAAAGTAATAAATATAAAATATGAATAATTGTTTTGGTTGACTATATTTCAATAAATTAACAATCCAACAACAGAGTCTTAGGCGTAATAGACGGGAGCAGGCTTGTAGACGGGAGCAGGCTTGTAAGCAGGGGCAGGCTTGTAGGCAGGAGCAGGCTTGTAAGCAGGGGCAGGCTTGTAGGCAGGAGCGGGCTTGTAAGCAGGAACAGGCTTATAGGCAGGAGCAGGGTGGTATGGCTCGTACTTGGCCTCTCCGGAGTAGGTGACATCGGCAACGTAGCCAGAGTAGGCATCAGCAACGTTGTAGGTCACAGTTTGAATGCGACCGTCGGGGAGGGCAACAGAGTACTTTCCGTTGGTGGAGTATCCGTCACGGGCCTCATCAGCGCCAAAGTTGAGTCCGGCATAGTCGTCAGCAACAGCGTATTGGTATTGGTAGACGGCGGGTGCCTCCTTGTAGGCGGGGGCAGGGTGGTAAGGGGCAGGCTTGTAGGCAGGGGCTGGGTGGTAAGGAGCTGGGTGATCAGCGACGGCAAGAGCCAAGACAGCGGACAGAGCAATGAAAGACTGAAAGATAACAGTAAATATTTTAATAAAATGAATCCAAGGGCGTTAAAGGTTTTTCTTTACCTTCATGTTGTTTTGATTGTGTTTGCAGTTGAGGATGAACTGATGGTTAATTCATTTTTGTCTTCCGTATTTATAGCTATAGCATACGCATGTCTACGAAGTGTCTTAAATCTTGGGCGTGGATTTTCTGTTGACGCAGGATTTTTCACTGTGTCAAACCTACTTCTCTTCAATACCAATGAAGGGAAATAAATCCTCCGTTAAAGCATATTACCCACAAGATAACCGCTGATGAATTATGTTCCCTAAAGTATTTATGTCTGAAATAATTTACAGGATTAATTTACATTAACTTTTATTAATTAAAGGAAACCTTATTTTTATTTCGGAAATTTTTGAAATATGTTATTTTTAGCTTCAATTATACTGTTATGCTTGTTTCTTATATATAATATCAATAATCTGTTAATTTCCGTTTAAGTTATTTTGAATAAAGTTCGTTGATTGATGTTTGATTATTAACCTGTGCCTTTGCATTATTATTCTGAAATTCGACAGCTATCCTTTTTTGGAATTCATTTTTTTTCAAAATGACATATATTTTACAGTCTAAATGTGCCAGAGACGAAGTAAAATTGAAATCAGTACTTTGGTCGAAGCTCAATCAATTATTGCTATTTGATTATTATTTTTATTTTTAATATCATGTTCGTTTATTATGTAAATAAAATAAATAAATACATAAAAACCAGAGCAAATGCGTAATAAAAACATAATTAAACATTTTAGTTTAAAATTTTGCTCTGGGGTTGAACGCACAAAATAAAATAACACATAATATCAGGTAAAGGCTATCAAATTAACACAATATTTTTGCGAAGCAACTATTAAGAATTTTAAAAGATGAACATAATAAATGTAATTAAAAACATAATAAATTATGCTAAGTGCTAAAATTACTAAATCTTTTTGAAATTATTTTTATAAGTCTTTGGTGTTGGATGGAGAGGCTTGGATAATACTTAATTATCCTTCCGGCGGACGTCCACGTTCCTCCTTCGTCTGGCGAGGGGATTTTTAACGATAATGCTGCATATCTTGCCGCCGCAGATATAAATATGCTTCTCAGCTCTTGAGGATGGAGAGGTTTGTAGGAGGTCAGCTTAATTAGAGTTCATAATACTGAAGGTCAACGCCTTAGTTTCCGGAGACTTGTTGCTTTTCCCAAGGCCGAAAAGGATAATGCCTTTCCAAGCATTCGAGGACTCATATTGAAGGGTAGGTAGGTTGAGCAATAGGAAGTCCTTAAGAATTTTAACTGCACGACATTCAACAAATAAATGAATTGTTGAGTTAAACAAAAGACCGCAATCTTTGCACGGCCTAGAAAAAAATAAAAGATCAGCCGAAATCATCAGCTGAGCTGTGAATTTTCTTCCGTCGTGGATACCTTGCAAAGATTGTCGAATCCGATTGTTCCAAACCGAAGGGAGACCAAGTATTTTCAAATATTTATCACTTATTTTTTCTACCTCTCTTTGATGCGATGGAGGAGACATTTTTAAGTGCCATGGCTTCGGAAGAATGTGTTGCAGAGAAGTCCTCGTCAAAGGATACACAAATCTCCCATCAGAAAATACGTTATCTTTGCAGAGATCATGAACTGTAAGAATTCTTGACTTAATAGCCATTTCCTCCAAAATGTCCGGTCGAGGTATATTTCGAAAATATAAATGCTTGTGAGCGTTTTGTCGAATGACATCTACGGTCGTATTGGTGTCGTAGATAGGGTAAAGTTTCCATAGTATACGTTGAGATGCACCCCAGACCCGAGAGAGTCGTGAAGTTAAATGGTTAGTTAAGTCTGAGCCGAACATCAACCACCAGTAGATTTCGTCATAAGCTACAGATCTTCTCCACTCGATGGATGGATTTTTTGTAATTTCATTAAAGATTTTCATATACACCTTTGGTATAATACAACTCAAGCGAGAAATACCTCCCCCGAGCAAACGTTTTGGTCTTAGAATAGATGGAAGATAATGATGGTGAAATAAGGCACGAAGCCATTTTTCCTCCTCGAGAATGACTTTTTCGGCAATTAATGGATGAGAGGACGCCTTGTATAACATTAGAGGAACAACTTTCAAATTATAAAAGTCAATTCTTCTCTGAATGTTGAAGCTCCTCCATTTTGCTATGTTTCGAGGGATGATTGAAAATGCATTCGTCCAGTTCTTCTTATCAATTCCTTTATTATTCCAGGTAATTCCCAGAATGTCTACTTGGCACGAAGTAATTTCACTTTCTTTAGGGTTCCATTTTCCAAGGGGTAGAATCGTTGTCTTTGCCTTGTTGATAGCTAGGCCTGATATTCGTTCGTATTTTGAAAAAAAGTTTAAAACGATATCTACTCTTTTACTCAGTTGAAGTTCTGAATTTCCTTCTACCATAAGAGTAACATCATCGGCGTAGAGGTCTATTAAATGTTTTGTGCCTTTGACGTCCACGCCAAACCCTCCGTACTTTTTCAAAACCATCCGAATTAGATCCTCAACCGCTGCAACAAAAAGTAAGGGAGAAGATGGGCATCCTTGCCTACAGCTATTCTTAAGGTGGATGGGATCACTTTCCATTCCATTAAGTGATATTGTCGAGGTTCCATTTAGCAGTAATGCCCGAATGGGATTGAAATATTCCTTTGGTAAGAGTTTCTTTACCGCATTCATAATGTGAATATGCGATATAGAATCGAAGGCCTTTTGAAAATCAATAGCAATTATTGCTCCGAAAGTTTCCCTTTCTTCCACTGAATCAATGCAAGCTTGAATATTTCTGGAGACATCACAGATTCTTCTTTTTTGAGAAAGCCCTTTTGCTGAGTGCCAATCTTGGTGTTAAGAATTGGTTCCATTTTTTGGGCAAGCACTCCCGATAATATTCTATATGAATAATTGAGAATGGTGATGGGCCTCCAGTGACTAAAGTCTGACCCATCACCTTTCTTTGGGATTAAAGCGATCCTACCCTTTGTAAGTTCCATAGGCATCTTGCCCTTTAATTCCATGGATTTACCTACTTTTAATAGGTATGGAACGCTTTCCTCCAAAAAGTGAACAAAAACTCCACCACTTAACCCATCGGACCTGATGTTTTTTTATATTAAGTTTATGACGAATATAATTTGTTATTGATTCCTTGGTGAATATTTTGTTTTCTCCGATCCTTGACAATTTTTTCCGCCGAGGAAAGTTTTTCCGTGATCCTCCCACAATAGACTGAAATTTTTGATGGAAATATCGAAGAATGTCTTTTGGGGCATTTAAGACCTTCCCACCCTCAATAATTCTATTAACGAAAGGAGATGGTCGTTGTTCAATATTTGAAACAAGTTTAACTCTTTGGGAGGCACTTTTTTCGAGAGATACTTTCTCTTCCATTTCAGCCTCCACAACCTCGGACATCCTAAATGCGTTGAATGTATCCGCCATTAAGGACCGGGCAAAAATTGAAGACGAACTAAGAATATTTTCAATATCCTGTTGTCGCTTTTTCGAGGCTTCTCTCTTTTCTCTCAAGAAAGAAGTTGTGGTGGATTGTATAGTTTTTGTGAAAACCCTCATTGCCGTGTCCGCGGAGTATTGGGAGAAAACGCTTTTCTTATATGTGATTGCAACTTTTTTTAAGCTTGGCGTCCTGAAGAACTTGAAGAGGGAGCTTGAAGCGGCGTTGATGATATCCTAGGCGTAGCTCCAAATCAATTAACTTATGATCCGAGAAAGGTTCTGGTTTGTAAGTGGCATTTTTATCATTTTAACAATACTAGGAGAAGCTAAGGCCAGATCAATTCTTGATCTATATTTACCTCGAGACCACGAAAAACTACCAGGGGAGAATCGACCCATTATATCCACAAGTTTGAAAATGTTGATAGCCGTTTGAAGACTTCTCCTATTAGAGTAATAAGCACCCTGCCTGTCCAAATCCACATTCAAGTCTCCAACCATTATGACTGGTAGATTGGTTGCTCTCACACTGTCCGTTAGGGTTCCAACAATGGATTCATAAAAGTCCGAGCATTGCACATTGGGACCATAAGCATTAATGAGATAGAAAGCCATACCACTTGTCGAAATATATATTTATGCCAATCACTCGTTTCGGATGCTTCTTTAACAGATTTCGCCATCTTTATATTTTTCGAGATAAACGTCTGAACCCCTCGATTTGAGTTATTTCCCGTAAAGAACGTTTTGAAGCGTCGAGGTTTGCATAACCAACAGTTCGGAGGACATGTTGATGACACCTCACATTTTACATCTTGTAGGCAAACAATGTCGGGATTTTTTTCAAAGATGGAGTTCAATAGAGCATGTCTCTTTAGTCTGTTCATACCACCTCTTGTATTGAGTGATATGATTCTTTTTATGCCCATATTTGTTTTAATTTCGTTGGAGAAGTTATCTTCGAAAAAATCGGTGATCTTCATTTGGGAGTGTTTATCTGAAAAAACACTCATAACTTGGCTGACGAAGTTAAGATTAGTTTCTTTTCATTTTCGTCGGGTTTTTTCTGTTATCGGGTGATGGACCTGAGAAAGATCTTACTCTTTTCGTCGACTGAGACCGAGTCCTGTCCAACAGAATAGCATTCGTATCCAGGTGAGAACGCTGATTTTTCGGAATTGCTGTCGCTGTTCAAGGTGTATTTGTGGCTATTATGTTAGTGTCCGAATTTGTCGCATTTTCAATGGAAAAAACCGGAGGGATTTCGTTGACCAGAGACATGTATAGAAACGGGAGCTTCCTCACTGACAAGAGGTATGCTATTCACATTCACACTATCATCGACGTTAGTCTCCAGAATTTCATTCCCAGAAGTCGTCACAGCAACAGGGACCTGAACTGATGTTGCAGTAGAACCATTTATGTTTCCTCCACAGACTTCTTCATCCTCGACAGGAATAGATATTTCACTGTCGGAAATATTTATTACAGGAGCAGGTGACTGTTGTTTATGCGATTCTGCTGTATTAGAGATCTCCTCAGGCTGAGGAACAGACTTTTCTCCAGCAGAATTGGTCCCATTGCTTAATATACGTTCATCTATTTTTTTCTTCAATAGCCGTTCATATCAGTCGTTCTCATTTTATTCTGGTCGCAATATTGCTTTAAATGCCCGAAGTTAAAGCACTTTGACATTGCAATTTAACACCCAGAAACTTAAGTTTAACTAAGTAACCCTGGAAAGGTACTATCTGGGGAATGTTGGAAGGATCTGCAGTGATCTCCACAATATAATCACTATCCCTCCAAATTTCGCGATAGTTTTGATACTTTTTCTCTGCGTTTTTATCAAAAGGATTACTTTTGGGATAGTGATTGTTAATCCCCCAAATTGTTCGAGCCACTTAACAAGGAGGCCTTCGTTAACTCTTTTAAATGTATTAACCAAAGTAATGGTGAACTTCTTCTTCTTGTCAAGAGATATTTTATCAATTCCCTTGAGCTTGCTAATTGCCTCTTCATAAATGCCGTCTTTATTTAAAGTCTTTATTTTCAATTCTTTTTAGGTCCGAAAGTCTTGCTCTAACATCGATAGGAAACTTTGTGTAGATACAAGCTTGTCCTAAACCAAATCTGGGGTTTGCTCCAGCCACTTCATGCTCATGGAATCCGAATTCCATAGCCATATCGTACACTTCAATGTGCTTCAATTTGTCCGTTTTAAACGCATTTCCATCAGAGTCTTATATTGTAATTACGAAGGTTTCCCATTCGTAATCTACATTCAGGTTTAATCTTTCCTCAACAACATTGTTGTTGGAGCTCTTCTTCTTTTTTCAACACGTCTGAATAAGCAATGAGAATATATTCTCCTTGGAATAAGCACTCCTCAAAAAAGTCGATTGCCCTTATCATGAGTAGACATTGAAAATCGAGGGATATTTTGGGCGTGTGAAAGGGAGAATGTGTGAAAGGGAGAATGTGTGAATGGTACAATTGAGTTCAGGCTCTTGTTATCATTATTAGAGATAGAAAGTCGAGGATATTTTGGGCGTGTGAAAGGGATAATGTCTGAAGGGTGCAATTGAGTTCAAGCTCCTTGTTATCACTATTCTCTTTCCTCTCTTGAGGAATATTTATTTCATTTATGAAGCAGGCCAAGTCGGCCAGAACGGAATGTATTTATTTTAAATTTGAATCTCTGTTTTTGCTTCTGTTCTGAGGAAAGAGAATAGTGATAACAAGGAGCTTGAACTCAATTGCACCCTTCAAACATTCTCCCTTTCACACGCCCAAAATATCCCTCGACTTTCTATCTCTAATCATTATTCTTTTTCCTCTTTTGAGAAATATTTATTTCATTTATGAGTAGGCCAAGTCGGCCGGAACGGAAGGTATTTATTTAATATTTTAATCTCTGTTTTTCCTCAATAGAGGAAAGAGAATAGTGATAACAAGAGCCTGAACTCAATTGTACCATTCACACATTCTCCCTTTCACATGCCCAAATATCCCTCGCTTTTCTATCTCTAATCATGAGATATATCAGGAGGAATATCCTTCATCCTTAACTTAGCTCCTTAGGCCAATAGAGATATAAAGATATAGAGAGCTGATTGGATCTTTCAGAGGAATACGTCATTGTGACTGTAAAAACTTTTAAAAAGATATACAGTAAACCCTCGATATAACGAACTATATGGGGGAGGGCAGGTCGTTATATCCGAAGTTCGTTAAGGGGGCTCTGGAGTGTAAGGTATATCCTGCAGGAGTGACGACGAACTGCCGCTGGACACATTTGGCAGATTAGTGGAGGAGGTCGAAGTCACAGACACACTGCTGGTCTCAGACTCTGTTCTAGACCTCTTCTCGGCTGGGGAGGGGCCAGCCTTGAAGAAGTCAGAGATCTTCGTCTGTGTCGTCCTCTGCTGCACCTCACGCATGGGTTCAAACCGCATGATCTGCAGCAGCTCATAATTCGGGTTCGGTAGCCTTATATATACGAACTTAGGTTCGTTATATTCGGGGCTTGTTCGGTCATGGACAAAAAGGTTCGGTAGCCTCAGATATAACGAACTTAAGTTCCTTATATATGAGGCTTGTTCGGCCAGCTCCAGGAAGTTCGTTGTATCCGAAGTTCGTTATACAGAGGGGCGTTATATCGAGGGTTTACTGTAGAGAGTTTATTCTCTTCATCATTCATAGATTCTATCTCTAAGATCAGCTCACGATGACGTCGTATAAATTACTTTGTTTATTTGGCACACACAGAAACATTAGAACGCTGTTTCTCTGCCATTGAAGGGAATCAGCTCTCTATATCTTTATATCTCTATGCTTAGGCCTTATTGATATTAGCCCGTAAAGACGATGAAAACGTGAAAAAAATTTAGAGGAATCAAGGTAGTTAAAAGAGGACAAAAGAAGAATTGTTCACTCTGTTGACGCTCCGCAAAAGGGAGAAGAAGAAGAAGAGGAGGGGGAGGGAGAGAGTTAAAAAAAGAAGGACTCTTATTTTACGTGCTAGGCGCAGTGTGCCGTCTTTTGATGTTTCTGTTTTGAATGTTTCCGTTCTCGCCGTGAATGTGAGTGGCCGTATTCCTACTCTGCAGTATATGGATTTCGCCGTTTTAATATGAAGCAAAAAAGGAAGAATAAAGCGTGCGCTCAACATCCGATAATTCATGCTAATCAAAATTACCTACATAACGAAATACTTTTTTTGTAGCAAATATCTTGACGTTTCAAAATAAATAAAGTCACCTGATCATGATAAGTTTTGAGTGCAAATAAAAACATTTCGAAATTGCAGAAAATCTGTAGTGCTCCGGGTTACAAATAAGGATGCTGAAGTCGTGGAGAATCCAGCATTTCTTTTCAACTCATTTCTTTTAAGGACATGAACACAGGTCTCTGTGATCATCAAAGAAGGCGCTTCCTATGATGAATAAGACATATATGCCATGTCATTCGTGCTAACGGCTACGGACTCGGATCCGGACTCTCGGATTCGTCCACTTTTAATGACTCTGATATTAGTTCGAAGGCTTGTGATCCATTCTGTGAGGACTTGGATACTCAGGACTCATGAATGTTTATATTAACGATTTGGACTAATGAACTGTATTTTCGGCTGTTCCATCCAAGCTGTATTATTTTTGATGTTTTTAGAACAATAATTCTAACGTTATTAAAAGGGATGCCATCTTTCTTTCGCTATCAATATATATTTTCTGGAACATAATTAATGAACAAGGACAATGAAAAACATGCTTGCTTTTGAATATTTGAAAGTTAACTTGATTTTAATATGAAATTGATAGATTTATCAAGTGTAATTTTACTTTAAAACATATAAAAATTCAATCAGGCGGCTTTTAGTCTTTTTACGTTTATCATGAATAGTTTTAAATAAGTATTAAGTAACTATTTGAATAAGTTTTTCGTAGCTGAAAGTCTTTTAGAAATCGAAAAAAAAAAGATATATCTTTATTTGAGAAGGGTCGATTTGAATTTATAGAACAATACCGAGGAAGTCTAGTTATAGGACGATTCACTTACAACAATAAATAAAAGTAAAAAAAATCCATGTTATATATATATATATATCAAATAGATGAACTAAAAGTTGGAAACAGTTTTAGTTTCTTTCCCTCGAAAAATGAAAGTTATTATATAATAATAATCTTAAATAAAAGTTTTGTTTCTGATATTAGTGAATACATATCAAAAAGATATTTTATTTACACATTATTCATATTAAGTGTTTATATTTTGAATTGTTTAGGATAATTATTAAAGGCAGGAAATTCGCCGATTGATAAAAATTATGGTTAACGTGCAATTAATGCAAATTTATGCATTTTGTAAAATAATGACCCAATAATATATATATATATATATATATATATATATTATAGGTCATTATTTTACTAAAACTGTATAAATTTGGATAATGTATATTATATATAATATAAATAAATATATATATATATGTAGTGTAGCACTATGAAATACTTCAAATCCCCCCTATTTTCTGAAAATATTGAAAACTTTAAAAAATTAAAACCCTTAAAACAATGTTAGATGGAATATTGATTTCACCCCACGAGATATTTGTTTCTTCATGAGATACATAAAATAAAAGCCATTTAAATTGTACATATTTCCTATTTCTACAACATTTGTGTCAATGCCATCACTCTAGATAACTTTTGCCATTCGATTGTGGAACTAAAAAATATTTACAGAAAAAATAAAACTATACCTTTTGTATAAAAGAAGAACTACTATTAATATACATCCCTTTTTTAGGACCTTTATATATACATGCAAATTTTACATATTTGTATTTTAATTACGGGAATAAACTTTTATTGCACTAAATATCGTATTTTTACAAAGGTAAATGAGCATCTCCATGTTCCGTACGGGATGACGGGCATTTTTAGCCCTACTTTATTCTTTTTTCTTCATGATATAAGGGATTTGTTATCATCGTCGTGCAGATCTGAAGAGCTCTCGTCGAGCTCCACAACATCATCCCTTAAGGAAGGATCACTTGGACTGTCTCATCAAGAAGGTTCTGTTTGGATGCAAAAGGAAGCTCATGACGTACTTTTATTAGATGTAGAAGAGGCTTTTCTTGTCATTATCTCCAAAGCTCCTTCATTTTCTAGACGTTGAGGAATTGACTGTCCGTAGTGTTCTATGTTGGGTTAACGAATATGAAGAACTCACTAGACTCTTGGGGCTTCCAGGAGTCTTTGGATCTTGTACATGCGTAAAGGAGATGTGCACGTTTGGGAGAAGCAGATCCTCATGTCTGATTGTGTTAGCCGCTTTATAGTAGTATGGAGGCGGGAGTTCCGGACTTTTTCATGGATGGAGAGGTTTTTTCCCTATATGATTCGCTAGAATTACATCCGACTTGATATAAATAAGTATTATTAGTCTATGGAACCTAGGATCATGGATGGAAGGGTTTGGGGGCGGATGTAGAAGATGGACTGGTCGGAGTCGACACTTCTTATGTGGCTTAAAGGATTGATGGCTGTCCTCTTGCAAGGCTCTGTAACTTGTTTTTTAACATCTTGATATGAGGGAGATCATATCTATCAACACTAAACATTATCTCACCATGTATTTATTTTGATCACAGCCCTAATTTTGATCAGCATCAATTATCGGAAACTGAGCGCACGCTTTCTCCCTTGATTCTTCCTTTTTGTGGATATACTGTATATGCTGTACACGACATCTACCTATTAAAACGGCGAAATCCATTCACTGCAGAGTAGGAATACGGCCACTCACATTCACGGCGAGAACGGAAACATTCAAAACAGAAACATCAAAAAGTGGGCACGGCCACTGCGCCTAGACCCTTATTTTAAGCACTCCGTATCTAAAAGCCCAATTTTTAACTAAAAAAGGGGCAATGCGCAGTATATGTATAATGTACTCACATCCCAGATTCCAGGCCTACTGTCGATATAAAATATATGTCCACAAGAAGCTGATCCCTGAGAAATTTAATGAAACCCCGGGGAGCGACTCAGAGCACTTCTTCACACAACAAAATACATAAACATTAATTTTTTAATACTTCAGTCCTTGTACGTCAAAAATGGCTCTGAATAAAAAAAGTGCTGAAAATTTAAACCCATATTGTTCTGAATTCGTCACTAACTTTGATAAATGAAAACCATATTCGGAATCAGTGGACAAAACTCTATTAGGAATAGTGAAAATTAGTCCGATCTTAATTTGGCGGTTGACAGTATTATGAAAACTTCATACATCTTATTATTATTATGTTATCCAATGCTATATATTGTTCTGTTATACTTCACACTACCTGGTGTTTTTTAATGGCGTAACATCGACAAGGGAAAAGTCATCCTTTTGGAGAATATGTATGGATATGTCTTGTATTTTAATATATGTACCTTGGATATAACTATTTTGCATAGAGTATCAATTGATACTTGTTCATGAGGTATCCTGCAGAATATTATTTTAAAATGTAATTATAAGTTGTTTCATAAAAACAATGTATATTGGAATAAAGTTCATAACATCCAATGCATAACATGGGTCCATGCTCTTAAAAAAACTTAATAAATAAATAATATTTTTTTATTACATGGTTCATTCTTTTAGACACAACTAATAAACATTCCTATGGAATTCCTGGCATCTTCGAAATTCTTGGAGACAAATTTGTTCAAAAAAAAATTATAAATCTTAGAATTTAGACATCATCGTTAAAATAATAAGACGACATTTTAAATTTATTAACAAAGTGTTTCATAACATTGTATATAGTATTCTAAAGACCACAACTTTTAATAAAGTATTTGAATGAAATAAATATTATATAATCTAGTGCTCGTTATGATGCAGGACGCAATTACGCTCTTGGAATATAAATATTTTTAGTTGTTGGGTTTTTAATTAGGAAGGTCAACGTCACAATAAGCTGGGTTTTTATTCTTATTAGTTTGTTCCATGCTTATGCCTAGCTTTTAAATACCTTGTATATTACAAGAGAAAAGTATAAAAAATCATTTATATATTATGAATTCATATATATATATATATATATAATTGGAACAACTCTGATTATTGAGTGATTATTGGTGATAGTACGATTTGGAATCCCTTTGAATTAAATTAAAATTGACTAAAATGGCAAAGAAAAAATACCAGTTTCTTCATGATTC
The DNA here is from genome assembly GCA_013387185.1 of Caligus rogercresseyi. Classification (NCBI taxonomy): domain Eukaryota; kingdom Metazoa; phylum Arthropoda; class Copepoda; order Siphonostomatoida; family Caligidae; genus Caligus; species Caligus rogercresseyi. The sequence continues at coordinate 6,701,529 of CP045890.1, read as the reverse complement.
AAAATCTATAAGATTTCCTAATAATTATTTTCAATACTTTATGTATGTAGGGAAAATACCGTTCCCCAAGTGTGGCTGGTAACTGAAGGAACTATAGAAAAATATATATCCTAACCACACTTCATCCATCCTCCGTTATAAAATACTGGCTCCTTCAGATGATTTCCTTATTTTGATATTATTGTTTATAAAGCCGTAGAATGAACTTCATCCCCCCCCCCCCCCCCATCAAAGTGAATACTTTCCTCTTTATTTAAATTAATTAAAAGAATACATTCTTACATAGAGGTAATCATATTCTGATGAAATAAAAAAACCATGTATAAGCATGTATATGTATATGAATCACGATCTACATAATAACTGGATGTACATTAGACTCAGGATAAGTAGGAAATAAAAATATTCCAAAGGTCACCTGATAAGAGCCAATTTTCTTTTATATATGACGAATATGATAGTATATATTGTCTTGGATCTATAAAACAAAATAGAAAAAATGGAAGCGCTGCTACTCATTGAGGATTCAAAATAAAAATATTAGGGCCTATGAATGGAAAAGGAGCAAAATGAAATGTATATTATGTTAAGTATAAACCAGGAAACGACCGGATACCTGGCCCGGTTCCTGGCTGTATTTTGAACGCTCTGACCCGGTGTCTAATAATAACGGGTACCGGGACACATCGATCATAGCGCCCTCTAACTAAGACGTTGTTGACATTCGAGAAAAATTGTTTTTCGTCATTCATAAGTGACGACGTTTTTATGGGAAATAATTTCTAGGTATTTTCAAAAATATTAAAAATTATAAAATAGTTTGTACTTTATGATAGGTAAATTATTTTCTAAAAAAATCCCGGCCGGTTTGAGCCCGGCCCAGCTACTGGCTAAAAAATTGTCCCGGTCTTTTCCTGGTATAAACAAATGGGATCATCAATGAGTTAGTTACTGTAGAATGTCTCTTTTTCAGTTGTCAATATAAATAGTTACCTCATACACTTTTGAGTGACCACTAATTATTACCGAGGGTTTGAACATTCACAAAATACACACAAAAAAAACTTTCTACATTTTGAAGAGTGTTTAATATTTTTTTTGTAAAACGTGAGAAGAACATTGGGTATGTATTATCCTTTTTATCCCTTCATTGAGATGAATTGTAACGATGTTGTTATCAACAATTGTAACCCATCAGAGATTATCACATTATTCAAATTTCTTTTTTTAAGCAAATACATCATATAAAAAAATAATCTATAAGAATAAATCATTATAAATATAAAACTCAAGAAAAAAATAATAAATCTACAAAGAACAAAAGAATGCTAAATTACATGTTGATACAAGATCAAATTTGGTATAATTTAATAGATATTTTGTGCGTATTAAAGGCAAATAAGTAAAAGAACAAACGTCCGTGCACGTCAAAATGTATAAGTAAACTATTTTTCTAAAATAAGTATTAAAACTCCAAATCACTTTTTATAAATGTGTTTTGACTGGATAGTTTCTAAGTAACCCTATTACAACAAACCTTTCAAAATTGACAATCATTGAGCTAACAAAAAAAAACAGAGTAAAAATTGAGAAAAACCGGTAATTCTAATAAAAAGAAAACCAAGAAGGGACTTTTGTTTTTTATATTCAATAAGTTAATAATCTAACAACTGAAGTCTTAGGCATGATAGACGGGGGTAGGCTTGTAGGCAGGAGCAGGCTTGTAAGCAGGAGCAGGCTTGTAGGCAGGGGCAGGCTTGTAGGCAGGAGCGGGGTGGTAGGGCTCGTACTTGGCCTCTCCGGAGTAGGTGACATCGGCAACGTAGCCAGAGTAGGCATCATCAACCTTGTAGGTCACGGTTGAATGCGGCCGTCGGGGAGGGCAACAGAGTACTTTCCGTTGGTGGAGTATCCGTCACGGGCCTCATCAGCGCCAAAGTTGAGTCCAGCATAGTCGTCAGCAACGGCGTATTGGTATTGATAGACGGCAGGTGCCTCCTTGTAGGCAGGGGCAGGGTGGTAAGGAGCAGGCTTGTAGGCAGGGACTGGGTGGTAGGGAGCTGGGTGATCAGCAACGGCAAGAGCCAAGACAGCGGACAGAGCAATGAAAGACTGCTACATCATTTAATATGAATTATGAGACAACACTCTGTAAGATGTAAATCTATCCATAAAAAGATATTGTAACTTGTATTTGATTAATTTATATTTAATTTTTTTTTATGTGAAGATATATTTTTTTGTCTAAAAACTTACATTTATCTCATAAGATACTAATTAATAAATTGGTCATTCTTTCAAATATAATTAATTTAATATATAATCTCATTATCACTCCTTCACATAATTCTTCAAATGTATTGAAAAAAATAGCTGAGCTATCAATTTCCTTCCGTCCTGAATAACAAATAATTTTTGAATTACTGGATGGATTCATATTATTGTTATATTCTAAATCAATTTTAATCCTAAAGAATATTTTGTTGTTAAGTAATAATTACACTAGAATTAAAAGTAACCCAAAGTTTATTGCTTATAAATATTGAAATAACATTTTTTTTTTGCCAAGCATTTTCTTTTGAATCAATATTGATGTCTTACGTATTTATAGTAAAAGTCTGATACATTGTTATTTAGCCAAAATTAAAAGGATTAAAAAAATATATTTTTATATATGAAAGTTCAACAATTTATTATTTATTCCTATTCATTCTTGACATTCATTATTATTTATCGAATATAATTTGAAAAGAAACCGACCAAATTGCAAAACTTTTGGAAACATCTACCAACATCTGTCAAAAGCAAAAAAAAATATTGCCCTTCATTATGAAATTATATTATAAAAATATGCAGCCCTTCTTAAGACATCAGAAGGCTTAGTTATCAATTTACTATGCAAGCGACTTTTGGTATTCTGTGTATAATGCATTTGGTCTCATCTCTATTTTCAATCTTTTCGTAAGTAGTAAAATCAAAGCTATCTAAGGAAAAAAATGAACTAATAAATGAATAGAGTTTCCTCTTTGAATAACACGGTGCGTGATAGCGGTAAGCGTATCCGATCCCATAAATGAATCTATTTATTGTGATATAGACTATTGATGTCGTTTTTCTAAGGTCAAAGTTTATCCTTCCTCTACCTCAAAATAAACTCAGTGCTTCCTCACCTGCCCATGATCCTCTTCAGGAGGGACTGAGGGGCTCCTCAGGCACACGCCGCATGAACAGACATATCCTCCTCAACTGGAAGATATTAACTTTGTATAGCAGATCCTAACTTCTAAAAAAAGTTTCTTCATGTTCATATTTAATTACAAACTGTTTTTTTACTCATTCACCAACGAGAATTTTTAATAATAACCTTCATCACATATAACTGACGTCATATTTCACATATTATTATCATAACATAAAATTTCCAAGTTCCGCCAAGCAAAGCCTAGACATTTTAAGAATTTCATTGGAATTCACAGGAGCCTCTGAATCGAAATTGCTAAGAATAAAAATCAAATCAGTCTATCAATTATACGCTGGAAAAACTTTTACCTAGAGAATAGGATTGACCTTGTCAACTACTTGATCGTGCCAGCTGTTATATGTAAAGCATTGTCTATTCCGTGGCTTGCTGAATGTGCAATAGTCAAATAAGACATTTGGCTTAGTCACCTTTTTCATAGGGGCTATTTCAATGCCCTTAAGAGATCACGATCTCACCTAGGTGGAGGACAGAGTTTACTTTCAAAAATCATACCTAAAATTTATCAAAGAGTTGTTATCGATATATCAGTTCATCCACAGACTGAATGGCGGTCTATTTTTACTTCAAGTCCTACTTCATTTATGTGCTTAATGATTGGAATGGATTTTATTAATGAAAAACTGGAGGCAGTACCTTATTTTTTAGCGTCCCTTCAAAGATTAGTTAGGAAATGCAAAGTTATATTCTCTTCGACATCTACGATAGATATAATTCGTCAAAATTGCCAAAAAAATTACTGCCAAAATCTTTTAGAAGCAAAAGAGTTGGAATAGATGGTTCTATCCCGCCAAATTTTATTGATTCATGATTTAAAGATAGTCAATGTTTTACTGTGGAAAATTTTCCTTGCATTGAGAAATCAAGTTCCGATCCTATGGCACTTAAGGATGCCTTATGCATCAAATTCCAAAGAAGAAGACGAAAAATTGAGATCTGTTCCTATACAATTACATCTCCCAACAACCTGGAAAACTAGTATAATTCACTCTGTTTCTAAAATTATATGATGGAAAAAGATTCACAACACAGTTTTCTTTAATACTCCTTGCAAACTGTCCTACTCTGAGCATCTTGAAGGAGTTTATCTCTTTAACCATAAAAGGGGTTACTAAAAATATTATTCCTGGTATCCCTTCTCATTGGGTTGAATTCCAATCCCAGAAGTTCATTAAAAACGGGTGCTATGGAAATATCACTTTTGAGATGATGGGGCTATATTGCACAAAGGTTAGCAAGTGATAACTTTGTTTGTAAGGGGGATTTGCGATCCATCTTGATATCAACTACTGCACGTTACTCGGCTCTTACAATTAAAATTCCAAATAGTGACACATGGAATTATAAAGGTCAATTACTTCGTCTGTATCCTTCTTGTGTCGTCGAAAACATGAAATTTTTAAATCAAATGAAAAAATGTCAACCAAAATTTAAATATTTTATCCTAGTTCTCTTTTTATCTTAAAGTGGGTATTGGGATTTGTCCTGAATTATCTTTGGTCTGGGCTGTAAATTAACTCCCAAATTGTGTTATTTAACTTGTCCTTTATATTTATCATGTTATATTGTTCATTTATAATGTTTTATTAAATTTGTATTGGACTATTTTAATTTAATATATTTAATGTATACAACAAGAACTTATCCTTTTTGTTTTAAGCTATGTTTTATATCATTCAGCTGGTTTTTTGCCTTTTAACTTTTGTTTGGAGACATAATTTTAAGCTAAAATATTTATTTATATATTTCTTTATATGTAATTTTTCTAAATCAATACAGTTTCTTAATAAATAAAAATAAAAATTCAAGGGATTGCAAGCACGAATCCGGAAAGAGGAAGGTCAGTTTTGGCCAACCTCATGGATAATATACTCAGCTCAATAAGCTCATTTTAACGCTACAATACTTATTTATATCCACGCGAATGCACTTCTATCGAACAAAATCGGCAAAAATCCACTTATTCTGGTCTTGAAATGATTATATAAATGATTCATTCAGAAATGTAATGAACCAACGCCAAAGATCAATTTGGCTCGAAAAGGAAAATTGAAGCACCTAATTACATCAATGTCTTAAGAAGTTTTACCATAAAAAATACTGTATATTTTTTTTTTTGAATATTATCGCTTTGATGATTTATTTATGATGATTAGTATTTATATTTGTAATTTGGAGAAAAAGTTTTGTTTTCTTTTTCTTAAAATTGTTTTGTTTATAATTTATTAATAGTATATTATTTAATTATATGGATGATTTGTTTCGTATATCTTTATATTGTCTAGAACCCCATTATATAAGATATACCCTCTGAATAAATACAGTAACGTATTAGTATATCAACATTTTGAATTTTGACGTGTCTTCTCAACTTAATATAATTTAGGGCGTATATTTTAAATACCTAGAACGAATATTTAGTATTAAACTTCAAATATAAAAAGATAAATTATCCACAAACCTCATAACAAAAGTACTTACAACTATATAGGAAGGAGTTCATCGGAACTTTACTATATCTCTGTTAATGCCAGTATCGTTATAACGACTATTTTGGAAATAATATGTAAATGATTTAATAAAGTGTAAGCAATTTAACATACAATTCTCACTCTTAGCTTAAGAATGTGAAAACTTTGACTGATAATTTGACACAATCGATGAATACGTAATAGGACTTCATTGACCAAAACCCTGAAATCCATTATTTTCATCGGGTCGATATACTTCAAATTAGAAATGATTATACCATTTCTTAAAATACTCTTTCAATTAAGCTACAGATTAGATAACAGATATGAACAAATAAATTATTTATCTCATTTATAGATTCTATGCAACGATTTGACATGAAAATGGTTACTGACAGCCCCAAATTTGATAGATTGATAATCTTTGGTATGATTCTGTATTCCAACAATGAGTCATACACCTCAATCCCATGTCAATACATCAATTGTTCCATATATTATTGAATTGAGTTGGATTGTAAGAACCTTCTTTCAAAAAAGTAATAATATATATAAATGAATGAATGTTTTGGTTGACTATATTTCAATAACATACAATCCAACAACATAAGTCTTAGGCGTGATAGACGGGGGCAGGCTTGTAGACGGGAGTAGGCTTGTAGGCAGGGGCAGGCTTGTAGACAGGGGCAGGCTTGTAGGCAGGAGCGGGGTGGTAGGGCTCGTACTTGGCCTCTCCGGAGTAGGTGACATCGGCAAGGAAGCCAGAGTAGGATTCATCAACCTTGTAGGTCACAGTTTGAATACGGCCGTCGGGGAGGGCAACAGAGTACTTTCCGTAAGTGGAGTATTCGTCACGGGCCTCATCAGCGCCAAAGTTGAGTCCAGCATAGTCGTCAGCAACGGCGTATTGGTATTGGTAGACAGCAGGTGCCTCCTTGTAGGCAGGGGCAGGGTGGTAAGGGGCAGGCTTGTAGGCAGGGCTGGGTGGTAGGGGGCTGGGTGATCAGCGACGGCAAGAGCCAAGACAGCGGACAGAGCAATGAAAGACTGAAAATAACAGTAATTATTTTAATAAAATGAAAAAAAATGATTCAAAAAGGTTTTTCTTTACCTTCATGTTGTTTTGATTGTGTTTGCAGTTGAGGATGAAAGATGGTTAATTCATTTATGTCTTCCGTATTTATATTAAAAGGCTGACACAATAAGTCAAATAAGTAGCTTGGGCGTGGACATTATGATGACGCTAATATGCTTGTATTCTTTACTTCCCTTTTTTTTGAGCAACCAAAAAAATGTATAACAATTTTCTTAGGTCATTATCAGAAACTATATAGTTACACATTTACATTTGACAAACATTTATATAACAAACGGATCAATGAAGATGTGCACCCAAATATATTGCATTGAACAATTTTAAATGAAGTCTAAACTTACCTAATTTATATTGAAAAGAGATGTATCATTTTGTTATTATAGGTGTTCTTATTAAATATCTTTTGTGTGAAGTATATTTAGAATAATAGATGCCTGTGGTTGGCTCCCAACGCTAACTGACGTCATTCAACAATATCATGCAGACAATTTATAATATTGAAAAAAATACTACATAGGAAGAGAAATGTTGAAAATGGATTGAACCCCCAATCCTCCGAATATTTGATATATTGATGATCTAATCTTTTTTTAAATATTGTTCAAAAGTTGAGAAATTATTTATCTTAATCGTATGTCAAAAAAACTAGAACACACTGAACAATAATAAAAAATAGTACATCAAAGTTTAAAAGATACTTTACCATGAAAAATAGCATTGTATAATTTGTTATAATTTTCAATTGTTTCATTTTTTTGGTTCAATTTTAATTATTAGTATTTGTTATTGAAGAAAAAGTTTTTGTTACTCTTTGTAATAAAATAATTGTCTTTTATTTATGAAATTTTATACCTTTTAACTATGTGGATTATTTATTTTGTTTGTATTTATTATTAAAATCCCCTTCAAAGGGTTAAGAATGACTTACCTCATAATAATATTTGTGTATCATATTTAAGGTCGTGTTGAATCTAGATTTAAAAGAAGATCATTATTTTGAATATACCAATAGCCAAAAATATTAATACTCTAATATACTATTATATATTTGGGTGAATTAAGAAAAACAAAATTACTGCAAAAAATTCCTGGATTATTTTAAACAAATAGTTTGTCTTCAAAAAATCACACAATATATTTTTTATACTATATTACAAAATATAAAAATCATATTTATGGAAGAATAGTTATTGAGAGTCAAGGATACAAATAATAGGAAAATATGCTTTTTTATTTTTATTTTTATTAAAACATATTTGTTTTGCTCATAGAATAAACCCAGTTCGCTGGAACTTGATCCGATATCAGCTTATGTGACCTATTTGGAAGTTATTGTCTATATTAACAAATATACCAGTAAGAATGAATAAATGTTTGATGGATTTAAAAATATAATCTCTAAAGAACAATCATCGTCTCACGACATTTCTCTCGAGTTGCCTTATCTTCCTCATAGGGAACAATCGTAGATGAGGTGGTATCATGTTTCTTCGTCGGGGTTCCAAAGTCGGGAGGTTGGATACTCAACAGTCCCATCTTGAAGAGATGTCGATTTAGAGCCATGTGGCAGCTAACCGTTTGTGTAATTGTTGAAATTTCGCCATATTTGAAGTTAAAATCTTTTTTTCTAGCAAAGAACTTTGCTATGAAAAGTTTTGTTTGGTCGTTCATAATATGTCATGTGATTCGCCAACCTTACAAGGATTCCTTTCTGATTCCATGTTTAAAAAATAAAACGTCAAGGAATATATACATCATATTTCACTTAAATGACGATTGATTCACTTGAATAGGACACTCCCCGATAGAATAGGCTAGTAGGTAGACAGAACAAGGGCAATGACTCTCTCTCTCTCTCTCACGGGAGTCCATTCCTTGCTCCATGCTTGATCCGAGGCTGTGCCACGGTGAATTCTTGTCACAAATTGTGTACGACGGCACAGCCGGCAGGCCAGTCATTAGGAATCCTGGATCCTCGGAAGATTTCCGGGAAAAAAACACTGAAATTCCAATGAAAGGGGTAAAATTCCTCTTCATTGTTTACCTACGTTGTGACGTCAGTTTCTCTCTCGGTTTTTATCTCACTGGGTGACTTATGAATTTCTCTAAAAAAGGGCAAAATGGAGAGGATTAAAAAAAATATTCATTTGCTAATTTTGATTAAAATAAGGCATTTTATGGAACACCAAGCATATCAAATTAAAGCTTGATATTTTTTCTTCATATTCATATGAATTTTAATGATGTAAGACCTTTTAGTGAGGAATAGTGAGGAACAGTGAGTCTCTAAGTAAGACCCTTCATTTTTCGTACAAAATGACATATATTTAAAGTCTAAATGTGCCAGAGACAAAGTAAAAATTGAAATGAGTACTTTGATCTAAGCTCTATCAAATCATTGCTTTTTATTTTTTCTATACTTCAGTCCTTGTATGTCAATAATGGCTCTGAATCGAAAAAGTGCTGAAAAATTTGAAATCCATTTAGCTCTGAATTTATCACTAACTTTGAAAAATGAATACCATATTCGGAATCAGTGGATAAAACTCTATAAGAATTAGTGAAAATTAGTCCGACCTAAATTTGGCTGTTGCCCAGTGTTATTAGTGTTTAGGTTTAGTGAGTAAATATATAAAATAAAGCATTTCCTTAGTTTTCTTCAATATCGCTGACTTTGTTGCATGTATTAAAAAATGTAGCATGTGGCTAGGTTTATTTGATTTTTTTTCTTCAACTCTGAAAATAAGGTAGGTCAGCCGTGAGAAGAATGAAAAGTAAGGGACCAAGCACAGAACCCTGTCTGACACCATACTTTATGTTCAAGAAACTGGACCGTTTGCCGTTCCATTTCACCTGCTGCCGCCCTCCTTTTAGGTAGCTGAGCATCAGTTTTTTGGTGGACCCCGCCATCCATTGGAGCTTAGCCAGAAGTGTATCTGCTTCCAAAAGGTCAAAGGCCTCAGAAAAATCGAAGGCATCAATTCATACCTTTAATTTACGATCACAAGCCTTAGCAGCGTTGGGCAGTAGAGTTGCAAGGGCAGTGTAGACGCTGCGTCCAGTTCGGAAGCCGTGTTGTTCCTGTGGGAGTTTACAAGAAGCTTCAACTTAGGTCACGAGTTGATTGTAAAGTACCCGCTGTATTGACCTTGTTCTTTTATATATAGCCAATAGACATTTCTATATTTCAATCTAGTAGAACAGTATTGACATTAAATTAACAAGATTTAATACTGTTGTAATATTGAATTGTTTCACGAGGCTCATAAGTACATTTATATAACAAATGTGAGTAAGGGAGGGTAAATACAAAATAGTGATCTAAAACCATCGAACGTCAAATAGCCAACACTAAAATCATAATTTGGAACCACAAGCTCTTTTTATGTTATAAAATCTTAAAACACTTTTCATTCTTACTTCAACTTCGAAAAATAAAATCAGAAAAAACAGAAAAATTGCATTAATCATAGAAAGTTATTCCGAACATTTAAAACCTTCCTAACGGAAATGACAATGCCTTTAGGGATGTGTCTACCTTACGATCTACAAGCTTAAATCACTCTCTGTACTTTTGTAATGCAGGTTTCCACTTTGTACTTTGCAGGATATTTATAAGATGTCACAAAGAGCCAATCCATTTGGACGGATAAACCCCCAGCTCTGATAATAGCGCTTCGTTAACTTGGATCACTAAAGGGTGGACGAAGGGGCAGTTAAAGTATTGACCTTATTCTTGATTTGAACCACAGCGTAGAGGACTTTTTATTTTATCTTAATATGTTTAAGTGGTGGGAAAGTAAAGCCTTTGAATTTATATCTATATCTGAGTATTTTTAATATTAGTCAAACCCAGAACTTTGAATTCTGCAAAGGATTATGACACGAGTTATCTCAGACGCAACAAAGAAACTGCAAAGTTATATGTTGACTTTAATGGTTAAAAAAAGATAAGTCATTCCCTTCTTGTATTTCGTTTAGGTCCATGAAGGCCATTAATTTTTTTAGCTTTCCCCTATGGATAGTCAACATTTTTTATGGATTTCACTGGATGGTGGCCTATATTAATTTTGTATAATTGATCCAGCAATGGCTCAAAAATAAAAAGTTCCAATTATTTTCCTTAAAATGATTGCAAATATTTTTTTCTTGTTCATCCTATTGAAGGTCTGCCTTACATTGTCATGTCAACCCTTGAGTTATAATTCATAAGTAATAATTAGAATATATAAATATATATAATGTCAACCTTATTTTTTCTTACTCTTGTAGAATAGTGAATCATTAGTTTAAATTACGACGACTGACATAACTTTGGTTGACTATATTTCAATAAATTAACAATCCAACAAAAGAAGTCTTAGGCATGATAGACGGGGGCAGGCTTGTAGACGGGAGCAGGCTGGTAAGCAGGGGCAGGATTGTAGGCAGGAGCAGGCTTATAGGCAGGAGCGGGCTTGTATGCAGGGGTGGGCTTGTAGGCAGGGGCAGGCTTATAGGCAGGAGCAGGGTGGTATGGCTCGTACTTGGCCTCTCCGGAGTAGGTGACATCGGCAACGTAGCCAGAGTAGGCATCAGCAACGTTGTAGGTCACGGTTTGAATGCGACCGTCGGGGAGGGCAACAGAGTACTTTCCGTTGGTGGAGTATCCGTCACGGGCCTCATCAGCGCCAAAGTTGAGTCCGGCATAGTCGTCAGCAACAGCGTATTGGTATTGGTAGACGGCAGGTGCCTCCTTGTAGGCAGGGACAGGGTGGTAAGGGGCAGGCTTGTAGGCAGGGGCTGGGTGGTAGGGGGCTGGGTGATCAGCGACGGCAAGAGCCAAGACAGCGGACAGAGCAATGAAAGACTGAAAAATAACAAAGATTATTGTAATAAAATGTATCCAAAGGCGTTAAAGGTTTTTCTTTACCTTCATGTTGTTTTGATTGTGTTTGCAGTTGAGGATAAACTGATGGTTAATTCATTTATGTCTTCCGTATTTATAATAAAAATCTATTGCATACGCATGTGTACGAGGTGTTTTAAATCTTGGGCGTGGATTTTCTGTTGACGCAGGTTTTTTTTCATTGTGTCAAGCCTACTTCTCTTCAAGATCAACTAAGGGAAATAAATCCTCCGTTAAAGCACATTACCCACAAATTCACGGCTGATGAACTGTTTCCTATACGTATTTATGTCAGAAATAAATTTACAGGATTAACTTACATTAACTTTTATTTATGGAAGGAAACCTTATTTTGAAATATGAAATTTTGAAATATGCTATTTTTAGCTTAAATTATATTCGTAAAGACTGTTATGCTTGTTTCTTATATGTAATATCAATAATCTGTCAATTTCCATTTAAGTTATTTTGAATAAAATTCGTTGATTGATGTTTGATCAATCAATCTTTTTTGGATTTTATTTAGGATTTATTTATGAACACAACTTGGTATTTTTAGTGGATCTATTTATGTCTGTATTAGTTATAAATAAAGATAACTCAGCAAAAAAGATGACACAGAACTTTTCTTCTCAAATATTCAAATTCTCCATTGTCCGGTTGTACTCTTTATTTAACTTTGCATAGGTACTTTATGTCTATATTTATTGCAAAGCAGCGAGTAACGTTCTCATTTTCATACAATCATGAAGTCAAATACATTGTTATGTGTGAGTTCCCATTAAGAGTAATATTTATACGATTACTTTAATGAAAGAAGGTATTTGAAAATGGTTTGCAAGGTTTTGATCATATTTATTTTCATCTTCCTTACATACTTACCTTACTACTTGACGTATTATATAAGGATTTCACTCTTATTTATGGTGGTCTTCGATAAAATTACTAATAAAAGCACTTGTATAATGGCAAATGGTGATAAAAGAGCAGATTTTAAAATAATAAGAGTAATAAAATTGAAAACTTGAGTATATAAATAAAGCCCTTTTCAGTGGTTATTATATAAAAATGTTAAGACTATGCAACATAGAATTGATTTATGAATAAGATCCTAAACATAAATTTTTTCATTTCAAAAGGGTTTTCGCATATGTCAAAAAGTAATTATTGTTTCAAATATTATAGTTTATAAAATAAGTTTTATTCGGATTTTAGATCTCTAAACAAGTTCCCAATGCAAGATATACATTAATTGAAACAATAATTATTTCCATTAAGCACAATTCATGTAACCACTTAAATAAACTATTAATTTTTTTAAACTCTTCTTACTTTAATATTTTAGAGGAACATATTTAAAAAAATCAATTTAACAATGTGTACTTAGTAAGTACACATTGTTTAATTGAATTGAACAGCTCAGTAAGTACTACTTACTGAGTTGTTATAAGTTCAAAATTCTCCACTCCAAGGTATTGTCTTCTTTGATATTTTTCTTTGTTGTCAAGTACTTTCTTTTAATAAGTAATTTGGGTGATTAAATTATTTATTAAACATTATTGTTTAAATGTTGTGTACATATTATATCGAATTTGGCATCTTAATTTCTAGAACAAACTATTTTATTTTCTAACGTCGAAAATCGACGCTCAGGCTCTACAGACATATTTTTCAAAGGAAAATGCAAACAAGGCTTTATTACGATTTGTAGTACTGTGGTTTTTTTTGTTTTTTTAAAGACTTTATTGAGTTAGAGATATTACATATAACAATATATAAATAAACATTTTAGTTTAAAATTAGATCTCTAATCTAAAGTCACACCAACTATTATAAAACAGAACATATCTAAAAAACAAACATTAATTTCAAATATTGTCAAAAACAAGTAGGTGTAGAAGAAAAAAATCATTTAACAATACATTATTTTTATATATAAAAAGATAGTTCAAATTAGTGTCTTGTTAATTTTTTTGTAGGCCCGTAAAATTCGCTGAAGGAATTGTAGATGCCCATTGGAACTGGAGGGGTAAAAACGCACCAGATCTCCTGCATACTTCCAAGGAATGTTGTCGGTACCAGGAATCCTAATTGAGAAAGCGTTGTATCGTGCTGCCGTAGAAATTGTAATTGTCTTGATGTCTTCGTTTTTGATCAATTCATTATCAGTCATCTTTTTAGCCAGATAACTACGAATGCTGGACAAAGTTATGTCCAGAGTTCGGGTTTTTGACGGTGCCCTTTGTAGATTAATGGACAGTCCGAACAAAAGTATTGCCGTGATTATTTTACCATTAACTCCTTTCACGTTTAATCTTACAAACTCCCTTACGAAGTAGTACTGTGTTTTTATAAGTAATATTGTTTAATTATAACAAATTATTATTTTGTAAATAACTATTTTTAGACAGACTGCTGAGGATAATTTTTGTCTTCTGGAAGACTTGGATGAGTCTGTGGATGTTTTTATAGGCCTTCCATGAACCTAAGCAACTCTCTGACGGAGATAGTGATAAGTCAGATGACGAGGCAGAAGGCATTTCAGAATGAATAAGTCGACTTTAATAGGAAACCCCTGCTCATTTTAATCTTTTTGAAAGTTAGAGAGTGCAACCTGTGAAGAAGCAAGACCGTAAATCATCTATTATTTGGAGAAAAATCTTAGAAATGTTCAAACATTACAATCTTTTTCCAAAAAATCTCCATCTGAAAACGATATGATAGCAAAGAATCCACAAGACTTTTTCGAGCTTTTCTTCATTTCCAAAACTGTATTTCTCCAAATGATCCTGCTTCAAAAATTAGACCAGAAGTTTGTTTTAGAATGGAAGTTTTGAAAAAAAAATCTGTGGACGAAATCATGTTCCCGTAAATTGGGAAGCATTACACAAAACAGTTTATCCGAGGAAAACCCATTCGGGTTGGATTCAAAATGTCGTAATTATGCTCCAAATTTGAATACTGGCATTCTTTCAATCTTCATTGTGGCAAAATTTATCTCCAGCTATATCTTTGATCAAAACGGCAAAGCCATAAGATGAACTCAAGATATATTTCGACAATTTCTTCACCAGTATTTCCCTCATAAAGGACAACAAAAGGGGTGGTGGCCAATAGTTATTTTATTTAATTAGTGTCAACTTACATGCTAATTGCTGAAACAACAAGGAACAAATATAATTTCACATAATTTCTTAAAATATCTGGCAATATATTATTGTAAATATTTTGGTTTAAAATTGATTTAAGGGAACAATTTACATCGAAACTGAATTATGTATCGAGACATGATGAAAAAGATCATACATTGTTAAGTTACTAACGTATGATGACTCTGTAAAGGAAGAGCTTCGTTTTTTTTTTGTTGTAAATGAAATGCAGGCTTTCACTCTAGATGCTTCAAAGAATACCATTATGTTTGTAAAGAAATAATACAAAAAAAATTAGAAAATTGGTCAATAAGTTATTATTTAAAATAAATGTTATTATGTTTTTGTGTATCCATCTATCTTTATATATGTAAGAATTAAAAGAGGAAAAAAAATAGCAAAGGAAAAAAGTATAGTAGCGTTTATTCTTTTTTAGTTAATAAAATCTTTGCCTGTAGAGCCTGAGCGTCAATTTTTCGACGTTCGAATTTCTCAACAGTGACTACTTCTATTTGGTTGAAATTTTGAACAAATGTTCTATGTGTCAAGGTAAAATAGCCATAAAATTTTCATTGTTCTACAATAATTATTTAACTTTCGGTTCTAATGGGTTAAAAATATCACCGGAGCTATAAATTCAGACCTTAAAATCGAATGAATAGGGATTGGGGATGACCTGAGGAACCTTTCGTAATATACGGGTCCAAAAGTTCTTGAATGAATGTCTTTGATGCATGAAGTCCTTTTTTCTTACTCCGAGATTCTTTGGGACGGGTGGAAGTTGTCTTTCTTGTCACTTGTCTCCCTCTTTACGTTTCTCCTTCTTCTATCTCTCTAACTCCCCCTCTTTCTTTTTCTTTTCATAAAAAATTATAAATATATATACCGTAAGTCTCTAGAACATGCAAGAGGTGTAACAAATTAGAACGTGCCGTGTGTTCTATATACCTTGATCCGATAAAAATGTAAAATTATTCCCCCGATATCTAAAAAATGGTAGGAAATTGAGCTAAGTGGCTTAGGAAGGGGGAAATCGCCGCTATGAAAGTAGGAGCTTCGGAAGGAACTTACTCTACGATCTTCGGTTAGATCATCGGACAAATGATTTGCCAGATGATCTCGAAGAAGGCCTACAATATTTATGGAAGAGAATACATATCCCCCCCCCCAAAAAAAAAAAAAAAAACCGAGAAGTACTGACTATTAAAACGTTTGTCTAAAGGCTGAGAAACAGGACAGATGAACATAGGTAGCGATCATGAAGTTGCATGATTATTATTTAGCTTGAATAAATAAGTATAGTTCAAGATTTAGAGGCAGATGTCACCATAGCACATATATGACACAAATTTTAGTCTACATAATGGAAAAGGCTAAATTTAATTAGAAATAAAATAATATTATGTCTGAACTATAGTGTGTCTTTCTCGAAAACTTAAAGCAAATGTATTGACCTACATATCTTTAGGTATTACATGCCTCCTAATAAATAATTACACTGATACTCTCTTTAAACTATGAAATATTCTTCATATTATTATTGACTACCAAATATTAAAAAAAATCAATATATTTTTTTAAATTAAGGCGACAACAAACATTATTTAAAAAATAATTTTTAGTTTCAGACATATCAATGAATTGATAAGCCAATTAAATTATAACCTGTGACCGTTATTTGAATGAGTTGAAATGAAATAATACTTTTAATCGGTAGCTATAAAAGCAAAAATAAATTTGAATGAAAATATGTTTCTAAACTTTATTCTAATAAATTAAAAATCAAACGACAGAAGTCTTAGGCATGATAGACGGGAGCAGGCTTGTAGGCAGGGGCAGGCTTGTAAGCAGAGGCAGGTTTGTAGGCAGGAGCAGGGTGGTAGGGCTCGTGCTTGGCCTCGCCGGAGTAGGTGACATCGGCAACGAAGCCAGAGTAGGCATCATCAACCTTGTAGGTCACGGTTTGAATGCGGCCGTCGGGGAGGGCAACAGAGTACTTTCCGTTGGTGGAGTATCCGTCACGGGCCTCATCAGCGCCAAAGTTGAGTCCAGCATAGTCGTCAGCAACGGCGTATTGGTATTGGTAGACGGCGGGTGCCTCCTTGTAGGCAGGGGCAGGGTGGTAAGGGGCAGGCTTGTAGGCAGGGGCTGGGTGGTAGGGGCTGGGTGATCAGCGACGGCAAGAGCCAAGACAGCGGACAGAGCAATGAAAGACTGAAAAATAACAGTAATCATTTTAATAAAATGAATAAAATGATTCAAAAAGGTGTTTCTTTACCTTCATGTTGTTTTGATTGTGTTTGCAGTAGAAGATGAACTGATGGTTAATTCATTTATGTCTTCCGTATTTATATTAAAAGGCTGACACAATAAGTCAAATAAGTGGCTTGGGCGTGGATATTATGATGACGCTAAGTAGGCTTGTAGTCTTTACTTCCCTTTTTTTTTGAGCAACCAAAAAAAATGTATAACAATTTTCTTAGGTCATTATCAGAAACTATAGTTACACATGTACATTTGACAAACATTTATAAAAAGCTGATCAATGAAGATGTGCACCCAAATATATTGCTTGGAATAATTTTAAATGAAGTCTAATCTGACCTAATTTATATTGAAAAGAGATGTTTCATTTTTGTTATTTGAGGTGTTCTTATTAAATATATTTTGCGTGAAGTATATTTAGAATAGTAGAAGCCTGTTGTTGGCTCCCAACGCTAGCTGACATCATCCAACAATATCATGAAGGCAATTTATAATATTGAAAAAAATACCTACATAGGAAGAGAAATGTTGAATATTGGATTGAACCTCCAATCTTCCGAATATTTGATAGATTGATGATCTAATCTTTTTTTAAATATTGTTCAAAGTTGAGAAATTATTTTATCTTAATCGTATGTCAAAAAAACTAGAAAACACTGAACAATAATAAAGAATAGTACATCAAAGTTTAAAAGATATTTTACCATGAAAAATAGCATTGTATAATTTGTTAAAATTTTCAATTGTTTCATTTTTTTGGTTCAGTTTTAATTATTAGTATTTGTTATTGGAAGAAAAAGTTTTTGTTACTTTTTTTCAATAAAATAAATTTGTCTTTTATTTATGAAATTTTATACCTTTTAACAATGTGGATTATTTATTTTGTTTGTATTTATTATTAAAATCCCCTTCAAAGGGTTAAGAATGACTTACCTAATAATAATATTTGTGTATCATATTTAAGGTCGTGTTGAATCTAGATTGAAAAGAAGATCATTTATTTTGAATATACCAATAGCTAAAAAATATTAACATACTTTAATATACTATTATATATTTGGGTGAATTAAGAAAAACAAAAATGATTAGCAAAACATTCCTGGATTATTTTAAACAAATAGTTTGTCTTCAAAAAATCCCACAATATATTTTTTATACTATATTACAAAATATAAAAATCATATTAATGAAAGAATAGTTATTGAGAGTCAAGGATACAATATAGAGGAACATATGCTTTTTTTTGTTGTTATTTTAAATTGAAACATATTTGTTTTATCAAAGCAGTTTTTCTTTTTGGTGTACCATCTTTCTTGAAGGGTACTTCAAGTGAAGGTAAAGCTCTATCTGTCGCCATTGCCAACCTCAAAGCTTATATTGGTCAATGCATAACAACGGATCGATGTGTCAATGTTATTGATATGAGATCAATAATCATATCGGATGCAGCGAGGTATGCTGCCCTCTCCCTAAGGATTCCCAAGGTCCAGGACAATATATGGAACTTCGCGTATGAAATCATAAAGTATTATCCCTCCTCATCAGCCCGACACTCCAGAATGCTAAAACGTATAATACGTTATTATAACGAAAACACTAAGGACACGGAGAACTAATAGCTTATGGACTTTAAATCGGATAATTATATTCGTTTTTAATAATGTATGCGTGTTATCTGTCTTTGTTCATTGACTTGCTATAATATTACGTTTTGTTCGTTTATTGTGATTTTATGTTTTGTTTGGTTTTAGTATTGCTTTTTATATTTCCTAAGTAATTTGATGTTTTAAAGAGGAAAATAATTTTAAACTACAATGTTTATTTATGTTTGTTTCAACACTGCACAATTTTCCTTTTTGATTTTATTGATATATATATGTGTATATTGTGTACGTCAGATATATTAAATAATGAAATAAAGACCTTGCTGAAGAGAAAAAAAAATAGTTTGTCTTCAAAAAATCACACAATATATATATATATTTTTTTATTCACAGCTCCAAAAAAATATACAATGTATAAAAGAAAAAAGATGATAATGCGTAAATTTTTACAAACATAAGCATTCTAGCTTAGATTTTTAGCAACGTAATGGAACAAACAAACAAGCAGATAATAGTCATGAGATACACTCAACAATCAAATCTAAATCATACAGATAATTAACAAATCATAAAAACAGTAATTTACACGAAAATTAATCAAGCACAGTTCTTGTAAAATTTCAGTATTCTCTTGATTGTCTTCCTATGGCAGAGTGAGGATGAAGGATAAAATTTCACCTCCCTCGCCGCTAACGTCCATGTGGAATCCAAAAGTGAGAGAATCTTTAAGTCCAGAGCAGTATACCTTGCTGCAGCAGAGATCATGATGGATCTCAAATCAGAGGCTTTGATGGGAACATTATTGGTGATGCACCTCGCGATGAGACCTTTAGCGTTTAGAAGGGAGTTATTAATTGCTTTCGATCTAGCTGACTTATCACCTTTGCCGAGACCAAACAGTACCGTAGCTTTGCAATATCTGACCGCACATTTTTTTCCTAGGCCCCTGATATTGAGGGCTACAAATTTCTTTACTATGTTGACCGCCTGACAGTCAACAAAAGCATGCAAAGTTTTATTGAACGAAAGCCCACAATCTTTGCAAGGTCGATCAAATCTTGTGAGGCCTGAAGAAATTTGAAATTGCGCTGTAAATTGTTTGCAGTCTTTGATCCCACGCAGTGAACCCAAAATGCGATGAGTCCAGCTATCAGGGAGAACCAGAAGCTTAATAAAGGCTTGACAAATCTCCTCGCTCTCTACGGAAGCTATACAGAACGGAGCCGCCATTTTCATATGCCAAGGCATTAGTAAGCGATGTCTGGCTGTAGACCTAGCCAGAGCAAAATAAAATCTTCCATCCCTGAAAAGGTTCCGACTATCGATGTCATGAATGGTATAGGTATCAGTCCTGATTGCACTTTCATCAAGAGTGCTTGGGCTACTCAAGTTCTTGAAAAAAAGTAATTTGTCAGCCTTACCACGAATAATGTCAACTGTTGAATCTTGATAAAAAAATATATTAATATATTTTTTATACCATATTACAAAATATAAAAATCATATTTATGAAAGAACAGTTATTCCTTTCCGATTCCATGCTTAAAAAATAAAACGTCAAGGAATACATACGTCATATTTGACTTAAATCAATTTAAATTTATAAGCAACTAATGCAGTGACATTCTTTTGTAAATTAAGTTTGAATAGTTAATAAAACACAAGACGTTCGTGCAATTGTTATTGTTGTGTGATTTTATTACGGTGCTTATATAACTGTAGCCTTCATGACTACTAGGAATGAAATTAGATTAAACTTAAGGAGTTATAAGGATCTAGACAGCCCTGCAATGTCTTTGCTACTCTTCAAAAACATGATAAGGTGCATACCTCTCAAAATGGCTATGAAAGGCTCCAGGCCTTTGAAAGGTTAACAGCAGCGACGGGTTTCTTGAGACATATTGAAGCACTACGGGTGCGCTCATCGAAGCCCTCGAGAATCCTCTCCAAGGGGCACCTGTCCACGTTCATAGCCTTCCAAGCGGATATGGCAGCTTGCTCCACTAAGATCTTATTTACAGATTGAAGATGTGATCTGTCAAGAAGGTCGGCAACCCACAACCAATCTGCTCTTCAAACTCCCAGCAAGATGCGTGCGAGATCGTTGATGGCAAGTTGTGCATCTGAGCTTGCCTTTACCATTGTAGGGGGTTGAGGGGTTCAGCAGTGGACGAGAATTTCGCACTTCTAGTCACCCATGCAGACGTCTGAAGTTTCCCGATAACTATGGCTCTAGCTATCTCGGTCACCATTGGCCTTCGCGATACCGTGGTGCAGAGCCGGCAGATGACTCCGATTAGTATCCTGACATCCTAAATGATTGTTTCGTGGTGGGGCCCAAATGTCAGGTTCCTGCTAACAGTTACCCCCAGAAGGTCAAGTGAAGCGGTCTAAGGAGTGTCTGGAGAACCCAGGCGTAAGGTGTAGGTTTTCCCAACGTTTAGGTGGAGTCCTTTGATATTTGAATACGCCTCCAAGGCCTTCGATGCCGAACCCTTAGCGAAGTCTAACTGTTCCCAGGATGGAGCCGAGATGACAATAGAAGTATCGTCAGCATATAGCAGTACTTCAAGCTGAGCTTTTGGCTTGACAACTACTCTTAGGTAATCAGGTAGGTCAGCCGTGAGTAGAATGAAAAGTAGGGACCAAGCATAGAACCCTGTCTGTCACTTTTGAATTTGCTAAGAATAAAAATCAAATCAGTCTATCCATTATACGCTGGAAAAACTTTTACCTAGAGAATAGGATTGGCCTTGTCAACTACTTGATCGTGCCAGCTGTTATATGTAAAGCATTGTCTATTCCGTGGCTTGCTGAATGTGCAATAGTCAAATAAGACATTCGGCTTAGTCACCTTTTTTATAGGGCTATTTCAGTGCCCTTAAGAGATCACGATCTCACCTAGGTGGAGGACTGAGTTTACTTTCAAAAATCATACCTAAAATTTATCAAAGAGTTGTTATCGATCTATCAGTTCATCCACAGACTGAATGGCATTTTATTTTTACTTCAAGTCCTACTTCATTTATGTGCGTAATGATTGGAATGGATTTTATTAATGAAAAACTGGAGGCAGTACCTTATTTTTTAGCGTCCCTTCAAAGATTAGGTGGGAAATGCAAAGTTATATACTCTTCGACATCTACGACAGATATAATTGTCAAAATTGCCAAAAAAATTACTTCCAAAATCTTTTAGAAGCAAAGAGTTGGAATAGATGGTTCTATCCCGCCAAATTTTATCGATTCATGATTTAAAGATAGTCAATGTTTTACTGTGGAAAATTTTCCTTGCATTGAGAAATCAAGTTCTGATCCTATGGCACTTAAGGATGCCTTATGCATCAAATTCCAAAGAAGAAGACGAAAACATTGAGATCTGTTCCTATACAATTACATCTCCCAACAACCTGGAAACCTAGTATAATTCACTCGGTTTCTAAAGTGATATGATGGAAAAGATTCACAACACAGTTTTCTTTAATACTCCTTGCAAACTATCCTGCTCTGAGCATCATGAAGGAGTTTATCTCTTTATACATCAAATGAGTTACTAAAAATATTATTCCTGGTATCCCTGCTCTTTGGGTTGAATTCCAATCCCAGAAGTTAATTAAAAACGGGTGCTATGAAATGTCACTTTTGAGATGATGGGGCTATATCGCACAAAGGTTGGCAAGTGATAACTTTGTTTGTAAGGGGGATTTGCGATCCATCTTGATATCAACTACTGCACGTTACTCGGCTCTTACAATTAAAATTCCAAATAGTGACACATGGAATTATAAAGTCAATTACTTTGTCTTTATCCTTCTTGTGTCGTCGAAAACATGAAATTTTTAAATCAAATGAAAAAATGGCAACCAAAATTTAAAATATTTTATCCTAGTTCTCTTTTTATCTTAAAGTGGGTATTGGGACTTGTCCTGAATTATCTTTGGTCTGGGCTGTAAATAATCTCCCAAATTGTATTATTTTACTTGTCCTTTATATTTATCATGTTATATTGTTAATTTATAATGTTTTATTGAATTTGTATTGGAATATTTTAATTTAATATATTTAATGTATACTACAAGAACGGCTCGCAACCTCTCCTTTGTTTTGATGACTTGTGTTATTTTTGCCTCTCATTAAAAAAAGGAATATTAGTGAAATTAATGGACTTTCCGCCTGACCCGGACCCGAAACCTTCGAGGAAGAGGCTAGCATCGACGCTAGTGAACCCGGAGGCGAAGAGGGAACCCCTAAACAGGCTTCCCGGAGTCGGATCTCCTTCTCAGGAGGGCCTGATGCCGGAAGAGTCGCGCTCCGTGACGACCACGGTCAAGCAAAACTCCTTGGAGGATGCTAACCGAGTCATTGAGGATCCAATAGACAAACAGATGCCCCAGAACGAGTCTCCTTCGGAATCCGCCCGTCCAGCAGGGGACTGCAGGATCACTCCGCCCGGAGCAGCTGAGGATGAGGTTTTCACAACCGATATGGACGAGTCAGCCTTGGATGACCTTAACTCTCTAGCCAATGCCCTCGACGAGGATCCAGCAGCTAAGAAAACAAAGGTCACGTATGCTGATAAGACCAAAAAGAACAAGCCACTGCCCTTTCTCCTTTATATCCATTTAGGTAGAGATGAGCGGAGGTATATTCCTTCTCTTCAATCCTAAACCAGGCTTGAGAGCCCCAAAGCTCCAATGCGCGTTCTGGACATGGAGGAACGGCCGCGGCCTGATCGGATGCCTTGATGAGCCTTCGTCAAAATGGGTCCGTGAGGCTGCTGATATGATCAAACCTAATGGCGAGTCTGTCCGAGCGTGGGGCAAGGGCGACCATTATCGAGGATGTCCTTTTTTGTCCCGGATAGCCTTCTTCTACCCGAGGACAAACTAGTCGAACGAATGATCGACCAAAACAATTTAACAGGGGAGTGTAAAGTTTTTTCTGTTAAAAATACCTTCAAGACCCGAGGGGATGCCTCCCAAGTCAATGGGAAGTATTTTCTTTTGGGTATTGATAAGGATTTTGCAAAGGCAATCAAAAAATTGCCGGAGCAAAAAGTTTCTATCGGTTTCTCTCAGATATCTATAAATCTCATAGGTAAAAGTGACGCCAAATTCACCTCCGAGGACAAAAAGAGGCCTGAGTCGAAGCAGACATGCAAGACTACAAAACTTTCTTCATCCAAACCTGTGCACATTCCAAGCCGTGAGGAGTACACTTTGATGACACCGAACCAAAGGAAGAGGGCCCGGAGAAGGATGAAGTCGCAGGGAGTATCTCTCTACGATATCCCCCGAATGAACTCTCATTCGAAACCACGCAAGACTGTTGCCCCAAACTCGGCAGCAAATTCGAGTCAACTCACTGAATTGACAAGAAAATCTGCAAAACCAGACGAAAATTTGTCTGGTGAGGAGTTCCGGGCCGCAGCCCTTGCTAAGAGACAGTTAGCTAACTTGTCCAAGACTGTAGGGGAATCTTTTCATGGCGTGCAACAATGCTTGAGAATCGGAGTTTCTCCTGATTCTTCAACCAGAGGTGCCTCCGTGGGGATCGAACCTGCGGTCTGTGGGAACAGGGACAGCACTGGCTCTTCGATTAAGAAGTCTTCGACTTCTATTAAGTCTGTCTTTCAAAAGACAACTTAGGCTAGGGTTTTTAATGCTGAATATAACTATTCAAGCTTTTCCCTATTATATGAAATAAATTCAAATAATATTATTATCATTATGTCTACTCGATTTTTCCAATTGAATGCTCATAAATGTAAAGCGTCTATTGCAGCTATAAGCAAAGAGCTCAGTGGTTTGTCCAGTTTCTGTTTTCTTATGCAGGAACCTCATACTTATAGAGGCAAAGTTGTAGGCCTAGCAGGCCATCAGGTACTACACGGTGGTAGCTCACCCAGAGCTTCGATTGTGGCGTCCAAAAACTTAAACTTATGGTTTATGAATGACTTTAGCTGTCGTGATGTAGCTTCTGCTATCATGACAAATGGAGATTCCAAAACTATTATTTGTTCTGTTTACCTGGATATTAATAATGATTTACCAAGCTCATTGGTAAGACTTATGAAATTCAGCCAGGATAAAAACTACTCACTGATTATTGGCATGGACTCAAATGCTCACTCCTCTCTTTGGGGGTTGGATACCAATAGGAGGGGGGAAGTAATTGAAGAATTTATTTTAGGCAATGGCCTTGTTGTTGAAAACTGTGGACTGAAGCCAACCTTTATAGGGAGGGGCGCAGAAACACATATAGACATTACTCTTAGTTACCAAATCCGAGTTACTAACTGGAGGGTCAGTGATAAGGATCTATTATCGGATCATGCTCTCATTGAGTTTGAGGTTCCTATCCCAGCACCTAATAAACGTGTCAAGATAAGAAATCTCCGTAAAACAGATTGGAATCTTTTTAGGCATTCCATGAAAATAGACATGTCACTTCCGGGCACTATCACGCCCCGATGGTTGGACATGGCGTTTTGTAAATTTGTAGGGGGTGTCCAAAGGGCTGTGGACACAGCGTGCCCTTCCGCTTGGGTTAGGTCGGGAAGTGAAAAACCTGACTTTTGGTCGCGGGAGGTGGCGCTCTGCAGAAGTAACCTAAGGAGACTCTACAAAGTTTACAAATCAGATAAAAGTGAAGCTAACTGGAACAAATATCTGAGCTTACGACGTGAGTTCAGGGGGCTGGTAAGGTCAGCTAAGCGGGAGAGCTGGAAGAGGTTCACTGAGTCTGCAAAAGACGGGAGACAACTTTCTAGGCTCTTCAAAGTTATACAGGGCTCCAAAACATGCTCCGTTGGGCTACTGGGATCGGGGTCTCCAGAAGAAGCACTGGACCTTCTTTTGACTACTTCTTTTCCTGGTTGTTCTGAGGTTCCTGAAACGGAACACTCAAAGACCAAAATTAGTAAGTCATCTTTCGAGGCAAGTTTCTACGCCTCATGGATGAAGACTCTCAAAATCAAGTGGGCTGTGGAATCCTTCGGATCTCATAAAACACCGGGGATAGATGGAATTAAGCCCATCATCTTGCAGAACCTAGACACTAAGAGTATGGAATGGCTGGCCCGACTATTTTGGGCCTCAATTCGACTCTCATATGTTCCAAGACAACTAAGGAAGTCTAAGGTCATCTTTATTCCAAAGCCAGGTAAGGATGACTACTCCAAGGTAAAGTCTTTTCGTCCTATTACTCTCACTTCTTTTATTTTGAAAACGCTCGAAAGAGTTGTTTTAAATAAAATTGAAGAAGATTATCTAACTAGGATTCCTCTGAACCCTAATCAACATGCTTTCAGAAGAGGAAGGAGCTGCGACTCTGCTCTCTCCTCTATGGTTGACCTCATTGAACGATCTATCAACAGGGGTCAGTATAGTCTCGGGATTTTTCTGGACATCTCTGGTGCATTCGATAATATAGACATTACGTCTGTGGTCGAAGGCCTCAGGGCTAGGAAAGTCTCAGAAAGTATTATCAAGTGGTATGAATCCTACCTAAGAAGTCGCTCCATCACAGTCGAACTCAAGGGCATTAGAAAGAACCGAGTTCTCACCAGAGGGACACCTCAGGGTGGTGTACTCAGTCCGATTGCCTGGAATCTTGTATTTGACAAGCTTTTGGGGTTATTTGATTCGGGCCCAGTGAAGGCCATTGGCTTTGCTGACGATGCTGCTCTTTTAATTTCAGGTCCGGATCCGAGCTCTATGGTCTGTATCCTTCAAGAAGCCATTAACAAGGCTCTTGAGTGGGGTAATGGCTGTGGCCTTGAGTTCGCTCCTCATAAAACAGTGGCTATTCTCTTCCACAGGAAGAAGAAAGCCCCTAAAATAAGGAACTTGAATATGAATGGTATTAACATATGCTTATCTAATTCTGTTAAATACTTAGGTGTGACTCTGGATTCGGGATTAAACTTCGGTCTCCACATCACATCCAAGCTCAACCAATCCAAAAAACTACTGATGGCTTGCAACAACGCCGTCGGGAAAACCTGGGGTCCGACTCCAAGGGCAATGAGATGGGTATATACCAGCATAATTCGTCCTAAGATCTCTTATGGATCGATTGTCTGGTCTCGTCGAACCCAAAATTACCTGAAGAAACTGGAACGTATCCAACGGCTTGGTATGATAAGAACAACCTTTATCTATCGTAGTACACCTACGAAAGGACTTGAGGTAATCTTCGATTTGCCTCCTCTAGATTTATATATCAAAATGAGGGCCAGAAAGGCACTTTTTAATTTGAACATCACGCCACATGGATGGGAGAGCATTGGGTCTAAACCTGGTCATATTCTTGAAGAGTGGCGTGAAAATAAAAAGTTAGGAATTTCATCTTGTATTAACAGAGACTTTTCTACGAGTCTAAAAATGAGTTGGAAGAAAACATTTTCCATTAATTATGATAGCTTCTCTGTAGGTGAGGTATTGAACGCCAGTAATGGTATTCAATGCTACACCGATGGTAGCAAAATTGCTAACAAAATCGGATGGGGCTATCATTTGTACAATCCTTTATTTTTTATATAAATTCAGCTGGGAAACTCAATGACGAATCCACTGTGTTTCAGGCTGAAGTTTGGGCTATCTTAAAGGCAGCCCTCTTATTATTAAAAAAGAAAATCTCAAACCAAAAAATTGATTTTTATGTCGACAACCAAGCAGCTCTTGTATCTTTGGGCTCGGTTGTTGTAAAGTCTCGTACAGTGAACAATTGCATCAATGTTTTGAATGCACTTGGACGTGTAAACCATGTCAACCTTCATTGGATTAAAGCCCACGTAGGTTGGCCAGGAAATGAGAAAGCTGACCGACTTGCAAAAGCTGGATCAAGATCAAATCTATTAAAGGACATTCCTATTCCAGATTCTTTTATGTCAGACCTGACAAGGAGGGGTCTCTATAGAGAATGGGCCTCCCGATGGACACAGGATAGCTCCTGTAGACAAAGTAAACTGTGGCTTCCGAAGCCGTCCCTAATGCATCGAGACGATTGATTAATCTTAGTCGTGAATCTCTATGTATTCAAATACAGATAATAACTGGTCATAACTTTTTTTTAAATATATCTATCGGTACAAAAAACAATATTTCAATTTATCATCATTTAATCAGTAGAGTTATTTAATTGTCTTTTGTATAGGTCACAAATTTTAATCATTATTTTTTTAATTCGGGGGAACAACATTTGAACGGGAGGGGGGATTTAGAACATCTAAATTATATAAAAAAATTGCAATTGTAACAATAATATGTTAAACTATGTTTAAATTGTATTTCATTCTTACCCTATGGTGGGGCCTATTAAATATAAAACAAATTCTTTAGACCTCAAGCTCAAGTTAAATCTTCGAAAAACTCATTTTTTAAAAGATCCAGAAATTTTACCACAATAGGACATTCAAGTAAAAAAATGTCTTGACTTTCAAGAGCGACTTGCAGAAAAAGAACACTTCTTTCATCTGGCGTCCTGCCAAATATACTACCAACGGAAGTGAAGTGTATTGGTAAACTATTCGTATTTGAGCCAGTAGAGTTCAAAGGTAAGATTATTGGCTCTGAGACAATTTAAAATCTTGGGAACTGAAGCCATTATACCATACTCTTCCTTCTTCCTTTTATTTGGTTAAAATAATTGTCTTTGTTGGACTTATCAATTAGAGATGCCCTCATTCTGCATTCTCAAATGACTTAAAAAATTGTAAAAGCTATCCCTTGGCCCTATAATTCTCTTTTTAAAACGTATTTTAGTTAAAATTCTTTCTCTCTCTAAAATTTCATTTTATGTGAAGTGGTTTTCTTTATTAAAAATCTCTCCCAAAAACTCAATATTTTTCTTTATTGATGTGCAAGACATAAAGCATAAGCGTTTGTTCTCCTTAACTGGTTCTTGCCACCCCATCTTCCATGCTTTGTATGATAATTCCTTATTCACCTCAAAATTTTCCTCCCAGAATGGACTTATTTTGGTAGATTCTTCTAAAATATTACTGGGACCATTTCCTTTAACCTTCACTAATTCATTGCTGATATCGACGTTCATATTTATTTTTAAAATATCGTTCCAAACTGTTGAATCTTCAACGATTCGCTTAAACCACGTAAAAACTATTGTCTTCCAGAAATCCTCAAAAATTATTAGCCCAAGACCGCCCATTTTGCAGGGTGTAGTTATTCTTTTCCAAGTAATTGTTCTATTATAACTATCTGGCATAATAAATTTCTTACATATTTCTTGGACGTCCCTACATATGGAGCTTGACAAAGACGTTTGTTTCAAAATGTGGGTGGTTTGGGGGAGAATAATAGAATTCCATATCTTTATTCTTGCTGAATATTATTTTTTAACAAGAAAGAAAAGAAACCCGCCGATTTCTCAATTTATTAAAATTAATCTACAATTTTCTCTGTGTGATCATAGTCTAAGGATATAAAAGAACCAAGAACTTTTAGTCAAATGACATGTTTTTAAACCCCCAAAATCAACGGTATTTTAAAATTGGCTAAAATATTGTGATTTATTAAAATTTATATAAAGGCCGGAGCTTTTCCGTTACTTTTAGTGTGTGTAAAACCTCATTAAAAGATGTTTCAATAACTTTTTTATTCCAGACAAGAGAATACTCATATCATCTGCAAAGGCTTCAACTTTTTTCTCCTTTTCTCCTATCTTATACCCCTAATATTTTCGTTTGCCTGAATGCTCTCTATAAGGGGGTTGATCAAAGGCGAAAGAGCGAATAAAATGAAAGATGGAGAAACGGGATCACCCTGGCGGCATCCTCTATCTATTGAAAAGTGTTGTTTTTTTCCCATAATAATTTGAACACTACAAAGACTCCATGCTATCCTCCGGATTATGTTTTCCCCTAAAGCCGTGTGACTTAAGGCATTTCACAATCCACTCATGCGATATGGTGTCAAAGGCTTTTTGAAAATCTAATGCAACGATTGCAAAACAACTTTGTTGCTTTTTAACCTCTGCAATTGAATCATTTATACCCCTACCAACATCTTCCATAACTCTTCCGGGTACAAAGCCTTTCTGAGAAACGTGAAGAAGTTTAGGGGCAACTTTTTTAACCTCTCAGCCAAAATTCCACTATGGATTTTAAAAGCACTATTTAACATTGTTAAAGGCCGATATTTTCTACTTTTCTGGGGTCCCTGTCTGCTTTTGGGATATTATGAGCTTGCCTACTGAAATATGATGTTCAAAATAGCCTTTGAGCTCCGCCTCTTTAAACACCTTTTGTAGTAATGGTGACAATAGAGCACAGTATTTCTTGTAGAATTCTATCGGGAATCCGTCTGGGCCCGGTGATTTATTTGATTTCTTATAATTCAATATATATTGTATTTCTCCGTACTGGATATCTTTTTCTAAAAGATCCTTGTCACATTTTTTGATTTTTGTAATATTTTTAATATTTTCATCTTGAATTTTATTTACAAAATCAGCAGAATTAAAAAGGCATTTCATACAACGCCTAGAAGACTTTGGATTGCAGTCATTGCAGGTAAAAATATCTCTAAAGTGCTTGGTTATAGCTTTACAGATTTTTGTTGGTTCAGAGATGATCTCATTGTCTTTGTTTACTATAACTTTTAATCTCTTTTAGACCTAGAATTTCTTCTATTTTCTTAATTCTTTTATATAGTACTTGTTCCTTTGAAATCGATTTGCAGCTGACCTGATTAGGTGTCCCTGAGAGAGAGTATGGATAAGTTTTTCTGATTCTTCGTCTGAAGACACGGGTTTATTTCCATTTTCCGCTTCCTCTACCAGTTTTGTATGTTTTATTTTCCTCTCGTCAGCCAATCGAACTCCAAGTTTTATATATTTTTTTTTGAACTAGTTAAAATTGATTTTAACGCAAAAATAGGAGACCATTTGTTGTTTGATAATCTGGACAAAACATCTACGATAAGGTTATATATTTTATCGTGTGTAGCTGCATCTTCCAGTAAGCACGTATTTAGATGCCACTGTTGTCTAAAATAATTCCTTTGGTGAGATAAGGAGAGAGTAATAGCTTTATGGTCAGACATAAAAGGAAGTAATGCTTGATAATCATAAGTGTATGGTAAAGTTCATCAGTCATAAAAAAGTAGTCAAGTCTAGAGCTCTTCACAAACTCATTCCCTTCTTACATGAAAGGTATGTTCAGGGCATGAATCCAATTTTAAGCAGCATCTTTTAATTGTTTTGCTTCATTAGTCTTGATAATTCCTTCTTTGCTTGTGCATTATGTATACTTTTGTAGTTTAATGTGTCTCTTTTTTGGTTTATTGCTATATTGAAATCCCCATAAATATGTAAGATTCTTGTTTGGCTTCCCCATCGGATAAAAAAAAAGGAGTAAAAGATTTATAAAATTTAGGGTCATCTCTATTTGGTCCGTAAACGGACACTATTTTAATAATTTACCTCCCAGTCAAATGATATTGCAGAATAGTTACCCCCACGTCACCCATTAGGTGTTTTGGTTTTAACTTACATTTTACCAAAATTAAAATTCCTCTCGACGGATGATTGGAAAGTTTATTAACAAGCCGGGACATAAAATATCTCGTATCCGTTATAATGGTGTTCTTTGTGATCTATCTCCTCAAGCGTGTGTCACACAAGGATAAATATCTGGATTAAAAGATAAAAATGGTAAAAACTTTTTCCTTTTTTTCCGGGTCACTAATAGAGTTTACGTTTGCAGATATTAATTTAAGATTAGGGGTTGCCATGTTTGACTAAAGAAGGGGACAAGGAGTTTTAATTTCAATGTAACTTACCTAGGCAACTTATAGTGGCTTGAAGAGTCGAAATAGTGGCAAAATTTCCAATCCAACGTTCGTAGCAAAAAACCGTAGGTGGACTCGGGGAGAATCTTGTCTATTATCCTCATGTTTGAAACAGTAATAAACCACACAATTTGAACGTTGAAATCAGGATGTATTGTCCGCTTCTTCCCGTGTCTTTTATCTTCCTTATTATTCTCTGGAGAGGATAATGGCCTCTTCGAAGTAATCTTTCTCTCCCCGGTATGTATGATTTCGGTTACTTATTTTCGGGTCGTTTCTTAAAACTTCCAGTCTTCTCTTAAGTACCGCTTTTCCTTTCTGGCAAGCGTTTTCCTTCAACGTTGGTATCATGGGGACAATATCCACATTCTCAATAAAGAAAGGTTGATGTTTATCTGTTTCGTTACTCTATTCTATCACAGAAGTTGACATTCAGAATCCTTTAATCACTTCGGCATGACCTCTCCTCATCGTCCTCTCGTCTCCCTGCACGAGTTCATTTCACTCACGATTCTCCTAGGTAGGCCTAAGGCCTCACGGAATTCTGTCTCATA
>CP045890.1:6653725-6669329 GCA_013387185.1 Caligus rogercresseyi | reverse complement strand
AAAACTATCAGTCAATAAAACAATAAATCGACCATAAAGATACTAAATATAAAAGACAAACCATAATACCACTAGGACTTAACTCAGACCTAGGATAAGTGAGGACAAATCTCCACTTATTTTAAAATAAAATGAAAACTAACATAATAATTTTTAAAATTTAATAAATACACTATATTTATAATTTAATGAGCATTATTTTTCTTGTTTTTTAGGATCATCCAATCATGGGGATGGAACAAATAATCGTATGTCTTCCTAATATCACGAAATCCCAAAGGATCTTATCAAGATTAAACCATGAACGTATTTATTGCTCATGTAAATAAATGGAAAGCGCCAATGTTTCTCATGTGGGGCTTTTAATATCGCATAAAACAATTTTGATACAAGATCATCGCCCCAAAAAAGTTTTTGTTCAATAGCTTTTTGCATATCTGAATTGAGTTTACTTTTCAACAAATAATATGTTCTGTTTATATGGCTTCTCGTCCTTTTTTGTTTGTTGTTGTAGATTTTAATGAAAAAGTGTATTAAAAACTTTCATAGAACTAAATATAAGCCGTGGTCTATACCCTATTTTCAGATACACTTAGTCGAAGCATTTATTTGTAAAGTGTGTGTGGTTTGTCGAAAATCTTTAAGTAACGATCCTGTTGCAGAAAGTTTTATGCGAAATTATCGGGCACGGTCCCTCACACAGGAAATGTTTAAGAGAATATAAGAAAAAATGTAGAAATGTTATTTCTATAAAAAAACAAGCACAGCTAACTTATCAAAAAAGGTGAACAAATTATTTTTAATAGTGTTTTATTCAACATTAATTTTGTTTCATATGTTTAAATTTAAAAATCTTCTGTAAATGATTTATTTGATTTAAAAAACTATATATTATTTCTTATATTCTCTTATATACTTCCTGATAATTTTTGCATAAAACATTCTTGCTACAGAAACGTTACCTATTTTTTTTAACTCTTTAAAACGAAACGACCCTGGGTTGGAGGTTGTGTCATACAATTTATTCCATTGGCAAAACCACCAATGTAAACAAAAAGGGAGAGAGAGTAAAGGAAGAATCAGTTTCATTTGAATACAATGGAGGCAATTATCAACGTTCCAAAGGATGCCAAATCATCCAGGCAAATTCTACAAATAAGGGTTCGCCTACGGTCTAATCCTCCTTCGTGTCCTGAATGTCTGTGTCCAATGAGGCGGTGGAAATGTGGTACCCATGGAAACGGGACCATCAGCGAAAGGAGTGGCTCCCGTTGGAAAAACTACAAACTCCCTTTCAACAAATTCAGACGATTGCTTTGGTCCTGGGCCCATAAAATGTCCTTCTGAACGGTTCACCATGCCTTGGGAATGTGTGCTCCATCAGCCGTGTACTAGAAAATTGAGTTCTAGTGTATGCAAAATTTGAGGCCCAGGCATGGTGCCTTGAATTGATGAATCCCTCATGACAAAGAGGAAGTATAATCTAGGCCATCTCGTGCCTTAGAGCTGGGTGTTTGGGGAAGATTGCACGGCAACAAAGGAGAGATTCTTCAAGATGCTGAAGGTGAAAAGAATTTATTATATTATTATATTTGCTTTAATCACTTTAATTTATTCTTAGGATCGAAGTGCCGCACCACTTAGTTATGGAGAGCATAGACACGGGTTCCACAAATATATATTGATTGATAGGCGGCCTATAATGGAATCCGTTAATTGCCTGCCCATCCTCATTACCTTCACGACGTCTTGAATCATTCACGAAACTTCGTGGGTCCTAGGACGAGCGTTCATACTAATAATGTGCTTTTGACTTTAGTCCATTACTTGTTGGAGATCCCTCGATCCCTTCCTCCATCCCTTGATCATCAACCCTAACAGGACTAACCCCCCCCCCCTCAGACTAACGAACCCCGGACTATCACCCCCGTGCCATTTAAACCCATAACTAATATTTTTTATTCCATGAAGTCCGCTTATTAATTTAACTATGTTTTTTTTTGTGACAATTGACCAGTTTAAAATTTGTATTATAAGTAAGTAGGTTGTAGTAAAGATATGGAATATATGAAATACCATTTGCCATTAATATCAAATAACCTTTCATGATGCCTATTAACAGAAAATCCTTTACGTAATATGTAAAATATTATAGAAAAAGTTATTGTTTATCGTTACTAGTTTTATTTTATTTTCAAAAGTGCTTTTTCAAGTGTATAAAAATTATTTAAGAAAATACACTCTCGATTATCTCAAAAAGTTTGAAACATTGTAAATTATAGTATTGTTTGTGTTATATAGCTATTTACGTTTAATTTATGTATAGAAAGTGATATATTTTATTTATATATAAAATAAACTCTCAGTTCTCAAAAAAAAAGTTGGATAAAGATTCATTGTATACGGTAATATTTCATGCCCTTTCTTCAGAGTTTTATATCATAGCAGACATCCAAGGGGACTGCACATCTATCTCATTAGGGAGAACAAATTATTTTATTTTCAATTTAAGCGTCTCTTTTAAATGATTATTATAGAAGACATTAATATTTTTCCCATGATCATGGAAGGTTTATATAATAAGTATTGATTGAAACATATTTATTTAAACATTATGAAGGGGTATCATCTTTTTTTATCAATATACTTTTTGACACAAAATTAATCTGATTTGTGAATGGTGATTAATGAACAATAATTGCGTGAAATCTAATTCTGTCTTTATTTTGAATTTTCATAATTTATTATTCTAAGTAATTTTTAATAATATATAAAAAATACAATATTTGGGCTTTTAATTTGTTGTGATCGTATCATAAATAATTTTAAATTATTCACGGTAACTAATTTACCAAAAGTTGTTCATATCATTGTTCATAAGTTTATGTTAAAAGTAAGTAGGTTGTACTATTGTAAATATATTATAAGTTTGAAGATGAAACAACCCTTAAGACTACTCAATAGGCCATAGACCTTTTCCAGGAAGTAAGCCAATGACCGACTCAGCACATGTTTGAGTTTCAGTAGCGCGAAGAAGAGTAAAAAAGGTCAACGTTTCTAATGTTTGGAATCCCTCAGAAAGAATGAAGGGGAATTAAACTGTCGGAAAAGTAAATTCGTTTAAAATATTTATTTATCATCTAAAGTAATATTGAATTTTTTCTGTATTATGATATAAGAAATTGTGAATGAAATTTATTAGCCATCTAATATAAATTAATTACTTTCATGAATTAAAGTGTAGGAACAGTAAATTCGTTTAAATGTTTTTTTTTTCTCATCTATAGTAGTATTTAATCTATGTCTGTATTATAATATAATAAATTGATAAGATAATATCTTAATTATGAGGGAGACCTAAAAGCCATTATTCATATCAGCAGCAGCTCTACATAAGGATTCCGTAGGTTTCAAGTTGGCGATTTGCGGGTGACATCGTTCGGTACTTCCCCTCCTGCTCCGAGAGGACCTCTCCCTATCTGAAGTGTAAATAGTGATAAAATACTAGTGAAAAAGTAGTTTAAATGATTTATTTCAAAGAGACGCCTATAACTTATTGGATTTGTAAGAAATTTTGTAAGAGACCATATATCCATAGTAAAAACTCTTTCAAATCATGTTAAAGTAAAATTTTATTAGCTTAATCATTTTAACGACATATCTTAGAAAATAAATAAAAATTAATTAGCACTTTTTATTTAAAAATTGATAAGTTTGGTGACCAGTTACAATTATTGCGAGATTTGAAATGAGAAACATAAGATTTATTAAATAATGATAAACTAAAGTATTATTATTGTTTTATCTGATTACATTCAAATTTTAAACTGGACAATTGTCACAAAAAAAACATAGTTAACTTCATAAGCGGACTTCATGTATTGGATTCCGGTAGTAAAGCTGGGTCTCCACCGACACTACCTCTCCATGGCCAGGTCCACCTGTAGCTCCACGTCACTCATCGAGGAGCGGAGACTTTCTTTGCCGCAAAAGAGTGTTTGTAGCAGTATACAATCTTCTTTCCTTCGTCTTGGATGCTTGAACTCCTCTTGCATAAAGATTAATTCCGTAGAGAAGTTCGTCTTGGTAGTACTCGTAAACGTCTTTGGCTTGAGTGTGTTAACGCCAAAAGGTCCCGTGAATGGACTCTTACTAGTAACTCATCAATCCTGATGACTTAATATAACTATTCCCGTTGTCTATGGAGCTCAAATGTTTATGTTTGATAAACTCGGGTCGTCGTTGAAGTAAGGAGCCGATAAATCCAGGATTTCAACTCCTAAAATTATGACGTAAAATATATTCTAAACATATAAAAAGTGATCTATCGATTCAAACAGTATGAATGAAAAAATGAAAAAGCACTTTTGAAAATAAAATAAAACTAGTAACGATAAACAATAACTTTTTCTATAATATTTTACATATTACGTAAAGGATTTTCTGTTAATAGGCATCATGAAAGGTTATTTGATATTAATGGCAAATGGTATTTCATATATTCCATATCTTTACTACAACCTACTTACTTATAATACAAATTTTAAACTGGTCAATTGTCACAAAAAAAACATAGTTAAATTAATAAGCGGACTTCATGGAATAAAAAATATTAGTTATGGGTTTAAATGGCACGGGGGGTGATAGTCCGGGGTGCGTTAGTCTGGGGGGGGGGGGGGTAGTCCTGTTAGGGTTGATGATCAAGGGATGGAGGAAGGGATCGAGGGATCTCCAACAAGTAATGGACTAAAGTCAAAAGCACATTATTAGTATGAACGCTCGTCCTAGGACCCACGAAGTTTCGTGAATGATTCACGACGTCGTGAAGGTAATGAGGATGGGCAGGCAATTAACGGATTCCATTATAGGCCGCCTATCAATCAATATATATTTGTGGAACCCGTGTCTATGCTCTCCATAACTAAGTGGTGCGGCACTTCGATCCTAAGAATAAATTAAAGTGATTAAAGCAAATATAATAATAATAATAAATTCTTTTCACCTTCAGCATCTTGAAGAATCTCTCCTTTGTTGCCGTGCAATCTTCCCCAAACACCCAGCTCTAAGGCACGAGATGGCCTAGATTATACTTCCTCTTTGTCATGAGGGATTCATCAATTCAAGGCACCATGCCTGGGCCTCAAATTTTGCATACACTAGAACTCAATTTTCTAGTACACGGCTGATGGAGCACACATTCCCAAGGCATGGTGAACCGTTCAGAAGGACATTTTATGGGCCCAGGACCAAAGCAATCGTCTGAATTTGTTGAAAGGGAGTTTGTAGTTTTTCCAACGGGAGCCACTCCTTTCGCTGATGGTCCCGTTTCCATGGGTACCACATTTCCACCGCCTCATTGGACACAGACATTCAGGACACGAAGGAGGATTAGACCGTAGGCGAACCCTTATTTGTAGAATTTGCCTGGATGATTTGGCATCCTTTGGAACGTTGATAATTGCCTCCATTGTATTCAAATGAAACTGATTCTTCCTTTACTCTCTCTCCTTTTTGTTTACATTGGTGGTTTTGCCAATGGAATAAATTGTATGACACAACCTCCAACCCAGGGTCGTTTCGTTTTAAAGAGTTAAAAAAATTAGGTAACGTTTCTGTAGCAAGAATGTTTTATGCAAAATTATCAGGAAGTATATA
Organism: Caligus rogercresseyi; assembly: GCA_013387185.1. Taxonomy (NCBI): domain Eukaryota; kingdom Metazoa; phylum Arthropoda; class Copepoda; order Siphonostomatoida; family Caligidae; genus Caligus; species Caligus rogercresseyi. The sequence goes on along the minus strand of CP045890.1, from coordinate 6,663,674 downwards.
AGAGAATATAAGAAATAATATATAGTTTTTAAATCAAATAAATCATTTACAGAAGATTTTTAAATTAAACATATGAAACAAAATTAATGTTGAATAAAACACTATTAAAAATAATTTGTTCCACCTTTTTTTGATAAGTTAGCTGTGCTTGTTTATTTTATAGAAATAACATTTCTACATTTTTTCTTATATTCTCTTAAACATTTCCTGTGTGAGGGACCGTGCCCGATAATTTCGCATAAAACTTTCTGCAACAGGATCGTTACTTAAAAGATTTTCGACGAACCACACACACTTTACAAATAAATGCTTCGACTAAGTGTATCTGAAAATAGGGTATAGACCAAGGCTTATATTTAGTTCTATGAAAGTTTTTAATACACTTTTTCATTAAAATCTACAACAACAAAAAAAGGACGAGAAGCCATATAAACAGAACATATGATTTGTTGAAAAGTAAACTCAATTCAGATATGCAAAAAGCTATTGAACAAAAAACTTTTTTGGGGCGAATGATCTTGTATCAAAAATGTTTTATGCGATATTATAAGCCCCACATGAGAAACATTGGCGCTTTTCCATTTATTTACATGAGCAATAAATACGTTCATGGTTTAATCTTGATAAGATCCTTTGGATTTCGTGATATTAGGAAGACATACGATTATTTGTTCCATCCTCCATGATTGGATGATCCTAAAAAACAAGAAAAATAATGCTCATTAAATTAATAAATATAGTGTATTTATTAAATTTTAAAATTAATTATGTTAGTTTTCATTTTATTTTAAAATAAGTGGAGATTTGTCCTCACTTATCCTAGGTCTGAGTTAAGTCCTTAGTGGTATTATTGGTTTGTCTTTTATATTTAGTATCTTTTATGGTCGATTTATTGTTTTATTGACTGATTGTTTTTGCTTGATATCGTAAGATCATGTTTATTATTATTTATTTTTTCAACATTTAATTTTTGTATTTTAACTTTTGTTTGGAGACCTAATTTAAAACTAAAATGTTTATAAATATATAAAAATACATTCTTTTTTTATTGGAAGAGATTGATTGTGGTACTAAATTGTTAATGGTATGATATCTTACTCGTGTCTGTCAATTAAAGATAGTGAGGGGGCAAATAAGAGATGGATATATTTCAATCCTTAATTTTAGATCAGAAGACTTTGCTTGTGAATTGGGTTGCATTTGTGTTTAGAAGTCTTCTTCTACTTTTACACTCATATGCCAATGCTTCGAGGATTTCAATAGCCTTACAGTCTCACGACACTCACGGAGGCAACTCGGGTTCCTCGGAGAACGGCGAGGGAAGGGTACAATAGTATTGGATTCCGGTAGTAAAGCTGGGTCTCCACCGACACTACCTCTCCATGGCCAGGTCCACCTGTAGCTCCACGTCACTCATCGAGGAGCGGAGACTTTCTTTGCCGCAAAAGAGTGTTTGTAGCAGTATACAATCTTCTTTCCTTCGTCTTGGATGCTTGAACTCCTCTTGCATAAAGATTAATTCCGTAGAGAAGTTCGTCTTGGTAGTGCTCGTAAACGTCTTTAGCTTGAGTGTGTTAACGCCAAAAGGTCCCGTGAATGGACTCTTACTAGTAACTCATCAATCCTGATGACTTAATATAACTATTCCCGTTGTCCATGGAGCTCAAATGTTTATGTTTGATAAACTCGGGTCGTCGTTGAAGTAAGGAGCCGATAAATCCAGGATTTCAACTCCTGAAATTGTGACGTAAAATATATTCTAAACATATAAAAAGTGATCTATCGATTCAAACAGTATGAATGAAAAAATGAAAAAGCACTTTTGAAAATAAAATAAAACTAGTAACGATAAACAATAACTTTTTCTATAATATTTTACATATTACGTAAAGGATTTTCTGTTAATAGGCATCATGAAAGGTTATTTGATATTAATGGCAAATGGTATTTCATATATTCCATATCTTTACTACAACCTACTTACTTATAATACAAACTTAAATATAATATAGCTTGGATGGGACACGTAGAATCACAGCCAAAAATGAGAGTCCATATCCTGAATATAATCATTCAGGATTCCCAAGTCCGATTTCAAGTCCTCAAAAATTGATCGAATCCGAGTCCTTGAGTCCCAAAAATCTGAATTCAAGTACTATAAGACCAATCACATCCGAATCAGAGTCCTGGAGTCCCAAGAGTCCGGATCCAAGTCCTATAAAACTGGACGAGTAGGACACGACTCTTATATATTTGTCCATAAATGCATTTTTCCACTTACCACAAAGACCTGGCTTCAAGTCCTTCGAAGAAATTAAGCAAAGATAATGCTGGATTCTCCATGACTTAAACAGCACTACAATTCTTCAGAAATTTCGAGATGTTTGTTGTTGTTGTTTTTACTCACGACTGATGATGAGATGATATCTTTTATTATTATTATTTCCCTTCAGCCCCCTTTTCTTTTTTTCTTTTTTTCCTCTTTTGGATTCATGAATTCATTGAAGTAAAACTACGATGATAATGACCACGATGTTTAAACGGGCGATTATAAGCAGCAACGACAATTGAGCAACGCGTTAATAATACTCCCTTTAAAAAAGATTGCGATGTTAAAGGCGTGCGATAAAGGAACGTACGAAAAAAAGCATACGATGTTAAAGGCTGCGATTAAGGCGTGCGCGATAATAATATGTACGATTATATTACTGGACACCCTACTCGTGGCTGTTAGGGTATGACAATCATAATGTCATTCTTAATTGCTTTTTCTTGTGAGCCTCGATCTATGGCATATTAAATCAAAAATCTTAGGAATAGACTCACCCCTTATCCCCTTGTGTTTGTTTGATTGAACGTAGAATCCCAGAGTACGATTTGAGATCAAGTTTTTCATCTAAAGCGGTATTACATTAATAATTTTAGTCCTTAACCTTGTATACACAGCCACTTTGACTATTTTTTTTTTCATTAAACAGGGATGCATAGCAGGTCACAAAATTTACAACTTCTAAGAATTGCTGGAATTTTTCTTTATCTCCATGTCACAATTATTAATAATGAAACAAAACGACTCCTTAAAAAAGGGAAATAAATTTGATTTGATCATAATTAACATCAAGTTGTAAATCTTTGTAGATAAGCGTAATATACTTCTGTTTCCTAAAACTAAGATGACATTGCATTTATTCTTGCAAATCACTTTCGTCCCCTTCAAAAAAAAACTCCCCTCTGATATAGTACACTTATTCAAACGGATTTTTCAATCTTAAAAGTAGTTATCATGATCAATTTCAGGAATGTCCTTTAATCGAAGCAGCTTGAATCTCTTCTATTGACTCGAAATGGTGTCCCGGAGCGGCCACTAGAGTTTGTTGAATAAAAAGAAGTCACATGGAGCCAAATTAGGTGAATACGGCGGATGTGGAACGAAATTAGTCGAGTTATTGGCTTAAAAATCACGAATAATCTGTGTAGTGTGTGACGCTGCATCATCTTTTTTGACATAACCATATCACCAAAAGCATTATGCTACAAAAAAACTATTCTGCAAACAAAAATCAATGCAAATTATTTCCTTTACAAATGTATAAAATGACAAAAAATGAAAAGTTCACTTTTAGCATCTCACAAAACAATAAGGATCTATGACGTGTTACTTCTTTTGAGTGTCAAAGACAGTCCTGACCACAAAAAAATATCCCTCCCAATCCGTGTGCGCAGGAGATTTAAAATTCAATGGTAGTTTACTTTTGGATACAGTAGTATATACACAGAAAAAAGGAGTTGTCACATGAAAAACCGAAGTATATTATTGTATTGGAAGAACTATATTGAAAAATTATATTTTTAATCATCACAACTCTCTAATTAACGACGAAAACTACTCTCTGTAACAATATTAGTTTCTAAGGGAATTGTTATAAATATAAATTGTCTACTTTATTTTTTTAATGAACATGTTCTGGATCATTTGCTAAGGAACAAGTTTCATACAAGTTTAAATTGATGAAGAAGAAGAGGAAAATGAAGTCACTAAATAGGACACTTCTTCCTCATAGTGACAGCTTCCTCATGATAATTAAGAGGTGTCATTGCTCAAAATAAAACCTTCAATATTTACTGATCGGCATGAACATTATAAATTCCAAGAATAGAGAATTTTTTTGAAATATACATATATATATATATATATATATATATATATATATATCAGGAAACGACTGGGACGCTTTTTTTCGCCGGGACCCGGGTCGAGACTTTAATATATTTTCGTTCCTTCGTCATTCTGAAAGTGACGACGTTTTTTTAGAAAATAACTTTGAAATATTTGTTTCAATTTTTGAAATTCGTTTCCTAAAAAAATGTCATAACTTTCAGAATAACGAACGAACGAAAATATTAAAGTCCCAGCCCGGTGATTTTTAGACACCGGGCCTGGCCGTTCAAAAACAGCTGAAACCGGTCGTTTCCTGATATATATATATATATATATCCTGTTCTTTGTTGTTCACAAATCAATAATGAAGTTTTTTTTTTTTTTGATAGTCCGCAGACTATAAGCATTTATTTTTCATTTCAAAACAAACACAGAAAAACAAGTAATAAAAATTAGCATAAGATTGAAAACATAAGTAACAAAAAATTAAAATATGTTAAAACACGTACTAAAAACAATTATGCTTTAAGATTTTTTAACAATTTAGAATAGTTTTTTGTAATATTTATCACTGAATCACATAAAATTTCTTTTTTTGCTTTTATTGCATAAATAAAAAACTGTGTTTTTGTAATAATTGCGTTGATATGGTCCGCCTCTTCTCCCACGTAGAATGATATGAAGTCGTTCTTGGAGGTTGTAATTTTCCAGTGGCTTTTAATTATTCCTATCGTTTCCTCATAAAACTTGAGGAGTTTTCTACAAGACCATAGAAGGTGTTTCGAAGTTTCGGGTTCCTCTCTGCAGAAATAACAGTTTTTTCCTTCTCCACTACCGAAGTGTTTCCCAACTTGGAGTGTTCCGCTGAGGACCCTGTACTTGAACCATTTTTCTGCAGAGGTCAAAAGAGGGTTTTTAAAGGCTTTAATGCATAATTTAATGTCTCGATCTATCTCCCTCCTGGAGAGGTAATTTAAGAAGGGCGAAAGAGTAGCCTTCGTTCCGCATCTTCTCAAGACTTGTGGGGCCACATTGGAAAAAATTATCCTAAAGGGAGTGACAGGTCTATTTTTAAACTTTGGTGGTCCTTGAATGTGTTTTATTCTATGGAAGAGCATCTTCCCTAAAAGGCTGTTTTCAAATTCCATGTCCCCCAAACACGACAACCCTTGGAACGTTGAAAGGTCCTTCCTTAAAGAGGATATTGCATCCATTGCAGGCATTTGCCAACCAAGGTATTCCTCAAACTTAACAATAAGTGGTGTTGCTGCTTCGCTCATTTCCTTTAGAAGAGGACACATGAGTGAGGATTTTCTTAAAATTTGAAAATAACCCTTATGGAGGTCTTTTTTAAGTCTTCTTTTTGGGAGATCAGATATTGTTTTATCATTTCTGCCCAATCCTCTGTACAATCTTTTAACCTTGTAAACCATCGTGAGTTCATGTTTCTCCACATAGACGAAAAATCGAGAACACCAAGACCACCATATCCGTGAGGATTATGTAGTCTTTTGTGAGAGAGGTTCTTGTACTTGGAGAGAAGGAAATATTTTTCCTGTTACAGGTTATATGGTCGTAAGGAGTGACCTTAAGAAGATGAATTACTTTTGGGAGAATATAAATATTCCAGCTGATTATTTTATTCCAGAATCCAAGATTGAGTGGAGTGAAAAAGGTTATTGCATTCCTTATCCTATTAATAATTTCATTGCAGTTTTTTGACCCAGAGTCGAGTCCGATCCATGTTCCTAAAACTTTTAAACTTTTTTGGGTAGATATGGATGGCCAAATCGGAGACAGATGATCATTGTGGGGGCTGAGTACTTCGCATTTTTCTTCGTTTATACAAAGGCCAGAGACTTTGGAGAAATCACTCAAATATTTGAACACACGTGTGAAATTTTGTGTCGTTCGTTGTACATCGCCCGTGGTTAGGATTGTAGTGTCATCTGCATAGGCTTTGACATCTATCCCTTCAATTTCTGATAATTGTCTTAGGAGAGGATCAGTTGCAATGATGAATAACAGGGGAGCGCTCGGATCTCCCTGGAGACAGCCTCTATTTATTTGGTATGTGCATTGTTTGGCACCATAGCCAACGGTGTTTTTTGCATTGGAAAGAAGAATGCCAACCAATCTCATCATATAATGACCAAACCCCTTGTTTGCAAGAGTTTTAATTATATGTAAGTGAGAAACTGTGTCAAAAGCCTTTTTAAAATCGATGGTTAAAATGGATGTATTAAAATTGGTTTCGTATTTGGTCTGGAGGTTAAAAGGAATGTCTTCGATTAGTTTGCTCTTGACGAATCCGTATTGCGATGTATTAATAATGTGACTCATGCATTCATTTAGCCTGTTACTAATTATGTATGAAAAGATCTTGAAAATGCAGTTTTGCATGGTTAAAGGGCGGAGGTTTTTGACAAATCGAGGATCTTTATCTTTTTTAGGTATGAGAACCAGTGAGCCAGTGGATGCGTAAGACGGGAATGCACCTACAGCGAGAACTTTTTCATAAAATAAGAGTAAAATCGGGGCAAGGGCTTTAGAATATTTTTTATAAAATTCAAAACTGAGCCCTGTGTTACCTGGGGCTTTATCTCTCTTAGCATTTTTGTTAATAGCAGTTAAAATTTCTTCCATAGTTATCAACGATTCCATTTTGTTTATTATGTCTTCCGGTATGTCTGATATTGATGAACTCTTAATTTGGTTGCAAAAGTTTGCATCATTTCGTTCACATTTTAAACATTTTTGTTGAGGGGAACAATCATTGCACGAATATAATGCCGAATAAAAACTTGCAATGACTTGGTTATTTTCTTCCTCAGACTTACTTATAGAGCCGTCTTCCTTAAAAAGATTCTTTTTGATTTTTTTAATAGATTTTTTTTCTATTTGAACACATTGAAGTCTTGATTTCGAGAGATCGTCAATTTCGGAAAGTTTCAGTTTGATTCGGTGAATTTCGTCTTCTCTTCTCAACAGAGAGCTTATTTCATCTCGTATTTCGCGGGTTTCTTTCGAGGGGTCGTCGTAAGAACATAACTTTAGAATTCGGTTTCTTTTCCTTTGAGCATTTACACTCCCTTGAAATCGGCACGCGTTCCGAATCGAATTTACCATTGATGCAAAGTCTTGAAATATATTGTTAAAGTTTGTTCTTGCATGAGTGTTACTAATTATTTCAGTAATTTTTTTATCCAAACATTCGTTTTCTAAGACTGTATTGTTTAGTTTCCATGAGCTCTTGTGGCCGGGGTTCATTGGTCTGTCGTAGAGTATCATTTTGATTGCCCTATGATCGGAGATAGGATTCTGCACAACTTGATAGTCTTTGACACTTGATATGCATATTCCTTTAGTAAAAAAATAGTCGAGTCGAGAAGATACTTTTTGTCCATTTTTATTGTTAGTGAAAAAAGTATGATTTAGATCATTTTTGCAAACTGCTATGTCGTTGAACTCGTGTGCTGAGATAATGCTTTTAAAAGCTTTTGTGGCGTTCGGTGACGGATTTGAATTACTGGACGTTGTGTCCCTTTTCATGTTAAGTTTTAAATTTAAGTCTCCAGAGATAATTGTAGGTTTGTTGGTTAGAATAGGGGAGAGCTCGTTGTAAAAGAAATCCGGATCATCGTCGTTGGGTCCGTAAACTCCAATTATTTCTATTGACCGGTTGTTTTCCACTGCAGCGCTTATTTTGAGAAGATTCCCTCTGTTGTCTCGGTAGAGAACCTTAGATTTGAAAGTCTTCTTTGAAAGAATACAAACACCTCTATTAGCATAGTTTTCTTGAGGTTTAAAAGAGTCGAACGAGTTATAACAGTCAGGTATGGTAAAATGTTTGGTGTAAGAGCATCTGGTATCCGTTAAAATGATAAAATCTGGTAAGTCTAAAAACCTCAAAAATCTGAGAAGTTCAAATTTTTTCTTTGTGCTGCTAATCGAATTGACGTTTAATGATAAAAAGCTTAGCGTCTCCATACATTAAAAAACTAAGAAACATTATCTCCTTGATGTTTTTTCCCGTCTGCCTGAGGGGAGTGCCCACCGTCCGGCAGATTTCTTTTAGCGCTTTCGGGTTTCTCTGTCTTTTCAGAACTAGTGTGTTTTATAGAGTCGAAAGGAGGAGTGTCATTGCTATTGGGTTCATTTATATTTGAGAGAGATTTTTTACTTTTTGTTGGGGTAGAGGGAGAGTTATCAGCCTCACCCGAATTGGGGGGAGGACAACAAACATTTTCCTCTGGTTTGTCTTTTGATGGGCTAGATTGTCTGCTTGGAGAATGCTTAAGTGACTTTATATTCTGTTTGGTGTAATGTTCAATGTTTTTAGGGTATGTGTGATGTAAAGAATGACTATTAGCTTGTATGTCTTCTTTATTCATTGTTTTCTCTTCTGTATTTTTAGGGGGGGTAATGTTTGAATTAGGATCTTTTTGGACGCTGGAGGCTACTTCTCCTTGGCTAACTGGAATCTTGGAGTTATTAGGGTTATTGTCTTTTGTTTCCATAATCTTGGATGCAAGAATTTTTTCATATTCGAAGACTTGTAATCTTCGATTATTACATGAAGACCTAGTGTGCCCAAACTGGAAGCATTTTTGGCACTGTAGGCGTACCCCATCGAACTTGAGATTGACTAAGTTATTTTTGATCGGAATTATTTGTGGCAGAGATCGTTGATCTGCATAAATCTCAATCAGAAAATTAGATGTCCTCCAAATGTTATTATACGATGAGTACTTTTTTGCTGCTTCTTCGTCAGCGGGATTGGGTTCAGGGCTTGCCTTTTTTACTTCTCCGAATTTTGCCATCCATTTGATCAAGTGCTTTTCATCAACACGCTTTAAAGTGTTCATTGCGGTTATTTTTACAATTTTGCGTTTGTCAACATTAATGGTTGATACTCCTCTCAGGGAGAAAGACACCATCTTTTTGTTTCCATGGTTGTCCAATAGATCCGTTTTATAACTTTTTTTCAGTTTCTCAATTCTAGGGCGAACGTCAGTTGGATTTTTTGTGAAAAAGGCTGCTACGCCATGGCTGTAATAGGGCTGAGCCCCTTCTATTTCCTCTTCAAGGAATCCAAAGAACACAGCAGCGTCAAAGACAACTACTGGTCTTAAATTCGTATTATTAAAAACACGACCAGTTTCAACATCAATGATGTCCAAAACAAACGTTTCCCACTTAAACGACTCATTTAAGTGGAAATTATCCGATGCCTCATTTAAAAAGGCATTCCTCTTATTGAGGACAGATGCATAAGATTTATTTACCTTTGACCCCGGGTCAATATTATGTCCGTCCGAGCCAGACGGCATTGTAGCTCACCCCTAGTCCTGGGTGTCGTTTAAGGCTTTGTTTACTTCTAAGAGAGGGTCTTGCAGTTCCGGACAAAGTCCTCAAAACAGAGACAAAACACCCCTCAGAACTGCAGGAGGCCTAAAGATCTTCAGTCAGTGGTTCAGCGCGTTAGAAAACACTCACCGCACCTACGAGGACGTCCGATGAGGGAGGAAAAGAGCGAAAGTTCGGAGTTGTCTACTGTAAGTCCTTGATATTCTGACGTGTGATGTTACGCAATAACTCCTTTTAAAGAGGGAATGAAGACGATTTGAATCCTTGAATTCTGTCGTCTCAGATTATCCGCAGGGGTAAATTACGGTCCACTGGAGGAGATCACAAAGTTATCTCCCTGTAGACCCCAAAATCCTTCGGAAAGAGTCACTTTATCACGGTTAATTTGCTTTTGAAACACGACCAAAAACAAACAAACGT
>CP045890.1:6609810-6653625 GCA_013387185.1 Caligus rogercresseyi | reverse complement strand
ATATATATATTACTTAGGGGGTATTATAGAAACTTAATATTAAGATATCAAAATTTATCCCCCCGCGAAAGTTGCGTCATAAGAAACTAAATGATCGTAGAAAAATGGATTTTGGTTTTGACCCCCCCTTACCCCCCCAAATTGCGTTCAAAGGTTTCGTTATGAAGCAAAACTTTTTTGTTATTACTTATTTTGAAAAAAATTAGTTTTACAAAATTTAGTTATGATCATTTATGACTTTGTTATTTTTTGCAAATTTTCGTCAAATAATATTTAGTGCCAATAAATGAACATAAGTGCTGACGCACCAACCATTTTTAAATAACAGCTCCTACTAGGTTCTTTTATAGTTTCAAGAAGGAAAAAGAAAAGAGGGTACTCATGTTGATGTTTTTAAGTTATTTTTAAATACGTTTGCTTTTCACATCTTAATTTTCATACAGTAACTCCCTCACATGGTTGAGAATATAAATCTATGACGTTGATTATATCCATAAACTTTTGCAGATGCCTCCGTTACTAGTTTTACAGCTCTTCCACTGATTGTGAATGGCAAGGATACTTATTAATTTTTAAAGGATGTTCTTTTGCTTTTATAAGATCTTCCTCAGCACAATTGGAGGAACAGACAAATTTATATTTGACCAGTCGATAAGATTTAAAATTCTTAGAATTACAACTGATAGTTTTGGGTAGTTGAAAATTTCTTTTTTTGTTTTTTTATATCTTTTTTGCAAACAAAACTTTTTCCAGGGCAAATATTCTTGTTTCCATTTATTTATCGGTTAGGCCTTCTAGCAATATATTTTCAGGGTGGGCAAAAAGCGTTTCTCTTGAGTACTTTTTCTATTGAAGGGGCTAAATTTTCATCAATCTCTTGTAATAAAGTTATGGCGAATTGATAATGCTTTGAGCCTTCAATAAAAAAGGATTTAACTTGGTTTGAAACCATATAGGAGCGTAAAATTTAGTATAAATTTACAAGTTTTATGTGAGACTCACATGGACTTTTTTGTGAAATATAGGATCTTAAAATTCTGTTGGCTTTGGTAAGACATTTTGCCTCATGTAATGCTCCTGGAGACCTGTAGCAAAAGCTTGAATTCGAAAATTTTCCTGTTTGTATTCCTAATGTAATTTCGTATAAATATTTTATCTGAGCTTAAAGAATACAGTAAACTTTGATTTAAGTATTTTACTTTTCCTACAAGTATTTAAAAACTTTTTATGAATTTTTGGTAAAGTCTGTATTAATTATTTTCCTATGGTACCTTCATAAGTCCGAGGTCCTTTTTGTGCGCCATCTAAATGTTTAAAAACTTCTCTAAAAGGTAACTCATTCATGTGTAGAAGACAAATAATCCACTGAAGTGGTCTTTTAAGACATAACTCGAGTCTTTTTATTACTCCTTACCATATTCTGACATTGGTGTTGCATCCGTAACACACAACAGTGACCAAAGTGTCAAGTCTTTAATGTTCTTCGACTACTGAAAGTAGTTATTTCGCTTGATCTTCCGCTATGCCACTTTTTAGTAATACGTGATCAATGTATTCATGGTGGAGTTCTAAAAATATTTTTTAGAAAAAATAATTAAGTTTTAAATAACAAGTTACCTTTAACAATAACTTCTTTTTATCAGTTGAGAAAACATTTTTCGTCATTATATTATTATCTGCAAAAGTTTATGGATATAATCAACGTCATAGATTTATATTCTCACCATGTGAGGGAGTTACTGTATGAAAATAAGATGTGAAAAGCAAACGTATTTAAAAAATAACTTAAAACATCAACATGAGTACCCTCTTTTTCTTTTTCCTTCTTGAAACTATAAAAGAACCCTAGTAGGAGCTGTTATTTAAAAAATGGTTGGTGCGTCAGCACTTATGTTCATTTATTGGCACTAAATATTATTTGACGAAAATTTGCAAAAAATAACAAAGTCATAAATTGATCATAGCTAAATTTTGTAAAACTAATTTTTTTTCAAAATAAGTAATAACAAAAAAGTTTTGCTTCATAACGAAACCTTTGAACGCAATTTGGGGGGGGTAGGGGGGGGTCAAACCAAAATCCATTTTTCTACGATCATTTAGTTTCTTATGACGCAACTTTCGCGGGGGATAAATTTTGATATCTTAATATTAGGTTTCTATAATACCCCCTAATCCCATGCTATACTAAATTATATTAGTAGAAAGATCATGATAACAAAATGTTCTGCATGTCATTTGGCTAACTGGACACTCGTCCAAGTGAAGAATTTCGGAAAATTCATATTTGCGTTCGTTGCAAAATTTGACCATTGCATTAAAATTCCAACGGGAGTCTCTTATTTGTGAATATGAAGTATATAAAAAACCTTCAGCTACTTTAAGACTTTCCATCGCTGCTGGCTTTTACCATTGCATAATGCAATGCATTTTCAAAAATTATGAAAAATATTCTGATTAATTTTTTAACTTGTTTGTTGTTTGAAAAATTTTACGTATTTTTTACGATGAATTATGAAAATTAAGTTGATAATATTTTATTTGTTGTTTGTTCTATATTCTATGAAATTTATATATTCTGTTGTGACTTGTGTTAAGTTTATTAATTTTTATTCCTTAATATATATTTTTTAAAATACATTTATAATCAACATCTCTAAATAAATAAAGACTAAAAAAAAGTTGAGGATTCCCCTCAATTTAAACATTAGCTATGATATAATTAGAGGAACACCTAAAAGAAACACTTTTTTAAGCCTTGGGCCCCCGCAGGATAAGTGACAATCTGCAATAAAATGATATCGTCACGCATCTTGATATAACCTTGGAGATTTTTTTTATGATAGTTTGTTCAAATTCCAAATGTTCAAGACAGGTTGTTGACGTTCGCGAAAAATTAACGTTCGTTTTTCGTTCACCAAAAGTTATCGTTCGTCAATCATCGTTCGTTTTAAGATTGAATCGTTTGTCGTTTATTGTTCGTCATTCTGACAAAAAATTGACAACGGTTTTTTAGAAATAATTTTTTTCCAGTCATTCTGAAAAATAGTTCTGACGTTTTTTTATAAAGAGGAATTTTTGTCTATTTTTTGGCGCCAAAAACGAATGACGAACGATATAATTTTTTGTTGTCGTTCGTCAAAATTTTGTCGTTCTTCGTTCGCAAACGATTACAAATGAATGACAAAACAACAAGTCTGGTTCAGGATATTAAAGGGTTTTTGTCTAGTATAAACTCTAAACTGAGGTCATTGGCAACAAAAACGGATGGTTAGGCTGTCTACCGTCCATTTAAGATATATGCTGAGCATATTTATTTATACAGTGCAGCTGACAAGGAGGCTTACTATCAGAAGAAGAGAGTTTACAGGAGAGTGATTGAGCTAGAGAGGAGACATCACTGGAGGAAAAGATGTGACGAATTAAACTCTCAACAAGTTGTGGTTGCGGCTGTTTGGAGGCAAAAAGAAAAGAATAAGTCTAGATTTGGACTTTTCCAAAGCGAGGAAGGAAGCTATTCGATACAAGAAAATCTTAAAAAAATAATTTTGACACATTTTAATAACGCTACATTGCATGGACCTAAGGAGAATGAATTTTGTGATGGATCGGAAATAAGACAAAATAATCACTCCTTACGGGTTAACCAAATTGATAGTCCCATCGTTCAGGAGGTTTTTAAATTTTTTTTTAAAACCCGGACCAGACGGGCTGGCCCCAATTGTTTTTAAAAATTTAGCTAGTGAATATTACGTTCGAATTGCATTTTTATATAGATTGTCCCTAAAGTTCTCTTAGGTACCCAGGATTTGGAGTGAAGCTGAAGTCTTGTTTTTTGCCGATGCCAAATAAAGAAGACTACTCAAATCCTAAACCATACCGTCCTATAACCCTTGCTAACACCCTTTTAAAAGGCCTGGAAAGAGTTGTGTATTGGCACATTGAATCTCTCAAGCTCAATAATCCTATGAGCAATCAGTATGGGTTCAGAATTGGGAAATCAGCTGAAACAGCTGCCTCTAAATTGGTTGACAAAGTGGAGAGTGCCGTTCTCAACAAGAAACATGTCATTGTCATTTTCTTCGATATCGAAGGAGCATTTGATATAATGTTATAGAAGAATATTAAAGAAAAATGGTGTCGATTCGTGTTCAGTTGGATGGTACAGACATTTCCTAGAAAGCCGGAAAATCGTTTGTGGGCAACAGGGAGTAAAGACTTATTTCACTCCCACTAGGGGATGTCCTCAGGGAGGAATTCTTTCGCCGTTTGTATGGAATTGTGCCATAAAACAAGCCATAGAACCTAAACCAGGACCACTACTCACCATAGGATTTGCAGATGACATTGCATTGGTAATTAAAGGCTTTGACCTGACATCAATGGCCGATATTATTCAAGAAAGGGTGAACCAAATGAACTTTTGTGTATCCAAGATCGGTCTAAGATTTAGCGAATCAAAGACAAAAGGAATGGTGTGCACCTGGGCACGTAAAATACATTTTCCCAAAATAAAAATCAGCAATACGGTTATTGAATGGGTCAACCACTATAAGTACCTTGGTATCCTAATCGATCGTAAGCTTCAGTGGGGGCCACACATTGAATACGTTATTGCAAAAGCCAAGAAACTTTTGTTTTCGGTTCGTAATCTAATCGGATTGAAGTGGGGCCTGCGGCCTTTTTATATCCATTGGATTAGGAAGGCCTGTTTAGAGCCGATTATTTGTTATGGAGCCAGTGTATGTGCACCGCGCATTATAGAACAAAAGAAGTATATAACTAAGTTTCGTAGAATCAATAGACTTGCATGTCTCCTAATGAGTAGGGCTATGCGATCTACTCCTACAAAAGCTATGGAAGTCATTCTTAACATTGAACCACTCCATTTAAGTATTAAAAAACGAGCATTAATGACTAGATTGAGAACCAAGGATGATGTCCCGATAAACTGGTTGGCACATTCACAAACTAAAGGTGGAGGAAGCATCCTTCAAAAGAAATTAAATATGATATTCAAACAGTATGGAGTTCCACTGGGAAATAACTACCATAGGGCGTATTGTTTGCCCAATTTTTTAACCGTCAAAGGGAGGACTTCAGTGGATCCTGCCTACCTTAATATTTTTACAGATGGATCAAAAATGGAGAATGGAGTGGGCTATGAATGGTGCATTTCCTTAGGGGACTGCAGTATTGATGAAGGATTCGGAAACCTTAGTTGGTTCAACACAGTTTTCCAAGCTGAGTTGGAAGGAATCCTTCAGGCAGTACGGGCCCTAAACAGCTTAGAAAAATATCAAAGCTACCAAGTGGTCATCCATGTGGATAGTATGGCAGCCATCGAAGCACTTTCAACAAAGCGAGGATTGTTTACTCAACAGCAGGAAAATATTTTAGAGGAAATAAACAAATCGAAAAGGGCTATTACTATTTAATGGATCAAAGGCCATGAAGATCACACCGGAAACGAATTTGTGGATGCTTTGGCCAAGATGGGCTGCAATATAATATTTCAATCTTGCTTAGAAGTACCACAAATAACTATCAAAGAAAAAATTAAAAAAGATGTTCGCTCACAATGGCTCAAAGAATGGCAAGGCGATTCAAGTTGTCGACAGACGAAGTTTTTCTTCCCGGACCTTATCAATGGATGGAAGTGGCATACGCATACTAGAACATCAATAAAAAATGTTTTGAGCTTTGTTTCGGGCCATATCCCTATGAAGAAGCATCTTAAGGAAATGGGGTTGACGGGAGACGATTCGTGTAGGCTCTGTGGAGAAGAAAAGGAGTCTCCACTGCACTTTGCGGAAATATGCGACGCTTTAGCTCGACATAGGAGGGACCTATTACAGGATCACGGGGGCGCTCGTTGGAGGAAGGACGATGTGCTTAAAATGATCCAAGTTCTTATAAGCACCTGTCGCTTCGAAGATGCTTTTGAATACGAAACTGGGAGAAAGCCCACGTGAATTATTTAACTATTGTCATCTCTTAAAGTTGTATTATAAGTATTTTGATATTTTTATTGTTATCAGTGTTTGCTTTGTTTTTTTATGTCTTTTTATTTATATGAAATTTTTATACTAATGATTGAAATATAGCTCGCCTTTGGGGTGTATGCATTACGGGTTGCTGGATTAAATTTCAGTTTCCGTGACCCTAAGAGGTTGCTCATAGCATATACTCTTGGGTAAGAATAGAAAAAAAATTATACAAGGAGTGTGAAACCATCTGTAATAATGTTTTATAAAGTTTTTCTATTGTAAGCATAGTAAAACACTTTGTTGAGCTGATCCTTTTAAGATTGGACGGAAAATCAAGAAGTACATATTTTAAAGCTTTTGTTTTTGTCTTATGTTGTGGAGGCCATTCTTAGATTGAAAAGGCGATCAACTTTTTGATTTTTTAATGAAAAGGTTTTCATTGTGAAAAAGATAACAGCAAATAACTCCTCAAGCCTTTAGAATTGAGTAAGCTATTTTTTAGCGTTACATAAGAATTTCCACCCAACGGAGATATGTTTCTTTAATGAGACGTCTATTTTAACGATTCAAGAGGGTTCCTTGCGTAGGACAGTGATGAAAATTATAGTCCCCTCCAGGAGTTTAAGTATGAGTATAAATATACAATTGTTTAGTGTATGGTATTTCATAATGGATGTTAAGCTTAATATCCTAACACTTGTGTTACTTTTATACCATTAAAATGGATTTTTTATGAATCTATATAATAATTCACCAATCTCTGTCCGTCTGTATGTCCGCACGCTATCTCCTCCCACATTTATGGTCAGATTTGAACTTTGAAGATACCTATGGAATCCTTGGGTCAAGACGGACCTAATAAAACTATATGCAAAGTGATGAGACCAGAAATGAAGGGGAAAAATTCAGACCTTGTCTGATTTTACTACCTACTTTTCAAGGTAAGAGAGGAAAAAAGAAAAGAAAAGGAGGAGTTAGAGAAATAGAAAAAAAACATCTCATGTGACTTAAAACATATTCTTTGTATAAAGTCAAATTTTTTATGAGGAATGTTTGTACAAAACAGAAAATTATTTTCTCTCTCCCCTCTTATATTCTTTAAGGTCTGTTTCACTCACAAACTAGCTCCAAAACCTACCCATACCCGAAGGGCGAACATATGGGCGCCGTAAGAGCCCAAATATGCGAGTATTGTTTAACAAGTCACTGATGAAGTTGACTTATAATACATAATTTTTTAAGCCCATTTTTTATTTAATATAAATAATAACAAAGCCATCCACATGTATGAAGGAACACCATAGTTATAATGAATAAATTAACTATTAAAACATTATTTTCGCATGAGGAGTGTCTTAAACCATTTGCATATTTCTCAATATTTATAAATAATATGCTGAAGCTACAAACTGTAGCAATTATATATATGTTTTCTCTAATGCTGAGCCGTCCTAGAATCTTTTAAGTTGTGTGCCAAGAGTTTTCTCAGAAATATTGTTTACAGCATTTAAAAAAATACGTTCTCATCACATTGGTGGGACTGTGGACCTATGTACAACGACATTAGCCATGTATATAGTGACTCTCCTGCCTAGATGATTAAAAAGAACTTTTTAAAGCTCAATGTTTAAAATGCTCTAAAATAGCACAAATACTCTTGTTGCGAGGTCGGCCTGTACATACTTTTTTATAAAGTTTTTAACTTTGGTAAACGGAAATAAAACCTAAACAACAAACTAAGATCCTATTGAAATAAAAGCCAGGTAAGATGTTTGGTTGCAAAAGTCAAATTTTATAATCGGCATTAATAGTAGATTAGATCAATGCTAAATATGTTAAATGGCTAATTTTTTGGATGCAGCTAGATCTTAAAATGTATTCTGTGATTCTGTAATTAATCATTTCAAAGACTTACTTCCAATATAAATGTAATGGACAAAGATGTGTTTCTTCATTTCCTGGTCGAAAAACAAAACAATACAACATTGAAGTACGGTCATGCATCTTATTCATTTTGTGAATTGTGACTTATCTACAATCTTCTGTCAGCAAGTTATAAGCTGCCCGCTTTGTCATCCTTATAATATATATCATTCAACACAATTTAAACACTATGGACTAGTTAAAAGGGATAAATTAGTATTTTTTATCCGAAAATTATACTTGTTTCATTGGTTTACTTAATTGTTATCATTTGAACTTAAAAACATTGCATTAGAATAAATCCGTTAAAAACGATTGTTCTGAGCTCAAGAAGGGTATTAATCACTGATTCAGGACTTTCCATTATAGTCTTGGTAGATGTAAAACGACAAGTGTGCGGTTCGTTAAGTCAATGTATTCATAGAGTCGAGGTATCAACTATTTTTGCTTAGCCTGGTCCTACTCTTCTTTCCAGATTGTCTTTTATAACTGATTACGAACTAGATATTTAAACACAACGTTAAACTTCTTACAATATCCAAATTCAATATTGATTAATGTTTTTTTTTAAATATTTGTATATAATTTCATTTCAAATCCCCAACCAAAATATTACTTGGATACTTAACAGAGAAGACATATCCACTCAACTTAGAGAGAAAATACATATGGATACCTAAAATGGCTTCCTCACTTGCTGTGTCAATTTTGTAGTTAAAGGTGCAAATGTGATATATGTCTTATGTTGTATTTCATAAAAACGTAGTCCCTGGAAACGACGCCACTGGGTATTATTATTACTATTGTCATTTCTCCTTTTTTGAATTCTTCATATTTATATTTTAACTGCAATGGGGTTAAAAAAATCCCATATATATATTTCGTCATAAAAGCGATATAACATGAATTCCTTCAGTTGCTTAGTTGATATTTGTCCTCCTTTATTAAATTGAGTCTTTTTTTGCATCCAATTAAACATATAGGTCGGTTTTTTAATATGTACAATTTGTTCATTAATCAAACGCATTGAAAAAACATGAAAGGGACATTAAATTGGGTCACAAAAGACCCAAGAAGTCACAAAGCATTCATATAGGCGTAAATAGGATAGACAATAGAGTGACTAACTTGTTCATAATAATATATGTTGAGGGCCTAAGCAAGTTTATAATTAAAAAATACTTTGGTAAGTCCAAATAAGTACAACGTGTAGGGTGTACATATTTTATATTTATTGAAATACTTGGTGAAAGAGTTGATATGTCCAGTTATTTGTTTTTATACAAAATCATTGTAGGCTTCTTATGCGGCTAAGAACAACAACAAATTTGCAAAGTGATCCTTCAAAGATTGCTTATGTTGCGAGTAAAATAAAAGTTTTTTTAAGAACAGTTTTTCATTATATCAAATAGCATGATATATAATTTTTTTTTGGCCCTGGGGCATTCATATATTTCATTTGATTTATCTTGACATCTTACATGTAAAATAGTAATAATGTACAGCTCAAACGAAGAAATAAAATTATAACGAAAGAAAGACGTTGATCAGGCATAAGATATGGTAAAAATAATAGTAAACAAATAACAGAATAAGTTAAAACAGTCATTGTTGTATAAAATTTCTACATATTTTCTGGATATGTTTAATATGGACCCGCAAATCTCTTTTGCTTTGACGGCGTATATACAATATTGGAGCTTAACAATCACTGCATGCTGAAGAAGTTTTTCTTTGGCCGAAAGTTAATATATATATATATATATATATATGTCCTGATGATAATTCTTTGAAATTGATGTCGAGAAGAAGTGTTGGGGGAAAATGTTCTTTAATAATGTTATATGTGTATTCATATACATTTGAGTTGTATTTATTACAAAACTAGCTTTATCCTTATATGACTGAGTGACTCTTTGCTTTCTCACTGGATGACTCTTGTTCCTGTTCAGGAGTGATAAAGTAAAATCCTCAGCGAATATAACTCAGAAGCCTTAGACAAATGAAAATATTTACCTACGTCACATCTAACGTCACAATCAATACTAGACTGGTATCTCCTTTAAAAACATGTATTCTTATAACCATTCGTGCTTCTTTAAGAAAGTGACTTGATTTAGAGGGTAAGAATTTAATACCTAACATATACAAGTAATTTCCTTCTATTTCCCAATTTGGTTGACTGAATCAAGGTACATCCAACTTGCTAAGAGAGGTGATTTTTTTGCTACCCGGTGACTTTTATAACGTAACAGAATAATATTTCTGAATGTTCTTTTTCCTGCTTATGTCATCAAAAATATATTGATATAAAATATTTTGATGCCGTGAATCTATAAACCTTTGGCTGAAGTAGTGGAAGGGAGATTCCATGATTTAAAAGCATTGTGATTTGTCACAAACATGTAATTTAAACATGCATTTTTTAATTATATATTTATATCTGCTTTGAATATATAAAAATTGCATTATAAAAAACCCATTAAGGTTAGCAACAATGTGTTTTTTTCTCATTGTGGACGGCCGGTATCTGCCATGAAATATATATATTTATATATATATATATATAGTTAATGAACATATATTGTGCTGCATCTGTATAAAACTCCCTTAAGGAACATGTGATAATAAAATATTTATATCTACATTTATATTCATTGATAAATTATTGTGTACAGTTCCATCAACACTTTTTATTGAGTTCTCATCAATATCAAATAGGAAGAGAAGCAATCACGTAGCTAGTATTAATTCAAAATAAAAAGCTCTCAGGGCCCAAAGAATATTTCAAAAGAACAATTTGCTCACCAATTGTTTTATGCATCTATTGAATGTAATGAATTTGATATGTAAACAAAGATATTGCAATCATGTTTCTATATGATTATTGTATGAACGTAAGTAGATTTCAACTATACAAGCATTCTATTATTCTATTTTTATGCCTTCCATAGAATGATGATGACGATGATGTCATATTGAATCAATGAAGTAAAACTTTGAGTTCAAGGAAGTAATTTATTTTTCTTCTTTGTAACGTGCGTCAAACCATGTTGTTGTCCACGCCCAATCTTCTTCCTTAGAGCATATTCATATTTTTCATGAAACTATAAATACAGATTCACTCCTTGGGATTTTCATCAGTTATCTATCAAACTTCCAATCAAATCAACATGAAGGTACAAAAATAGTGTTATATATATCATATACATTCCTACTTACTATAAACATTATATATTTTAGTCTGTCATTGCACTGTCCGCCGTCTTGGCTCTTGCTGTTGCTGCCCCAGCTGATCCCTATAGGCCAGCTCCCTACAAGCCAGCCCCTGCCTACGCACCGGCTCCTGCCTACAAGCCAGCTCCCGCTTACAAACCAGCCCCTTCCTACAAGGAAGAGCCCGCTGTCTACCAATACCAATACGCCGTTGCTGATGACTATGCTGGACTCAACTTTGGCGCTGATGAGGCCCGTGACGGATACTCCACCAACGGAAAGTACTCCGTTGCTCTCCCCGACGGCCGCATTCAAACCGTGACCTACAACGTTGCTGATGCCTACTCTGGCTACGTTGCCGATGTCACCTACTCCGGAGAGGCCAAGTACGAGCCCTACCAACCTGCCCTGCTTACAACCCTGCTCCCGCATACAAGCCTGCCCCTGCTTACAAGCCTGCCCCTGCCTACAAGCCTGCCCCCGCCTACAAGCCTGCCCCGGCCTACAAGCCTTCCCCCGCCTACAAGCCCACCCCAGTCTATCGCGCCTAAGACTTCTGTTGATTCGATAAAAAGTTTATTTATTTTAATAAATTATATCTATACAAAATTGAAATCCCTTAAAATTTTATCCATTAGTCTTTTTCAATGTGTCCACAATGGTTTTAAGACATATTCGAGTTTTATAGTCGTCTGTGACCAGAATTGTAAATATTAGCTGATGTTTGCTAATAGTGGATTCACGAGATAAACTATCTGAAAAAGCCCTTGCAGAAATGAAATTGCAGAAGCCTGTCTATGACTATAAAACACTGACGTTTTTTTCATTCACTTCAATCAATAAGAGATTGAAATGTATCCGCTTTGGTTAAAATTAAAATTGCTGTTTTTCATAAATGAGTAACTTGAAAATGACTGAGTACTTAAAAATAGAGTTTAAAAGAGACCAATTGGACCCAGAGCTACTTATTTTAGAGGTTACTTGACCTGTTGATGAAGACAAATGATGGATATATTTTTCTGAATCAAATGAAGAACCAAATACATTGATTGGATTGAAATGTTCAGCCAAATTGCATTGAGACTCATAGAAGATAATCGCTTGAACTTGTTTCATAAATCGACTTATAATATCGATTACTAACCAGTACGCTTATATATTCAGCAGCATCTATCAAAAGACAATGTGAGTTTCTTTTGCAACGATTAATTAGAATCCTCAAATCATATTTTACTTGCAACCCAACAATTGTAGAGGTTTTGTATTTTAGATTGGGAATTTAGTCGAGGGTGACATTTTTGTATTATTTCCATGGGCCCAAGTTTTGATCAACTAAAACACCCCATCCTGTTAATTTTAGCTAATTTGGTATTATTAAAGTGGAATAATTTGTTTGAAAATATACGTAATTTTTGTATATTTTATGAATAATAACAAATGATTATGTCTCTACGATGTAGAAGACATTAGTCTTAAGAGCACAAATTTCTTTGACAGTATTAGAAGGTTATTTAAATTGCTCAGAAATCAATGACTAATTGATTGTCTATTTAATAACTCGTTAGAAAGATAAGTAGTTATTTGTTTATAACCTCCAGTCCAAAAATTGTAAACCCCATAACTTGAAAATATAATGTTCTTTATATAAGTTATGACGTTTAAGCTAAAGAGCCGTAGTCGATTTTTAGATTTTCACTTATTAAGTTAGGTATATATATCTTCAATGAAAAAAATGAGAAAATCAAAATGTAGAATACATAAAATATATGATGCTCATGATGATTATCAACTATTTGAATGACTTGATGAGCAAGACATCTTTATTAATACCTTTATTTGTATAATTAATAAAGTTATCATAGAAGTTGTTACAAGGTGAGTGGACAAAATCTACCACTTAAAAAACTACAAGATATATTCTAATATTTATTGATTTAAAAAATATTTATTAAGATATAGAACAACCATCTATTCAATGTAGCCGCCGTCTGCGACCAAAACCCGTTCGATGCGGTTATGAAACCGAGAACAGGCATTTTTGATCTGCACTGCTTCTATCCAAATAAACTTTTCCTGGTTGCAGGTGATGAGAAACTATTTGGGAGAAATGGTTGCTCGCGTTATCCACGTAGAACCAAACATAGTAGTCCAACGATTTCAAATCCAATGATGAGGGAGTATAAGAAGAGAAGGGTACGAACGCAAGAGTATTGCTTTTCAGATTATTTTCGTGTTCTGGAGCCGAGTCCTGTTGCTACATCCATGGAATTTCGCTGAAATAAACTTGATCCACGACCACACAAAGTCCCCCATGACCTGGAGTAGATATACCCATTGTGGTCTCTCTCTAAGAAATGGGGTGGCATGACAAAATACCCTCACTTGACACAGCTCCAAAGATCAGAACAGTGACCGTAAACTTGGCTTTCAAGATCCTGGGAAATCTTTGTTTGTTCACGACAATACAGCGGTGGTTCTGGGAGCTGTAGATTTGATCCTGAACAAAGTCATTCTCATCAGAGAAGAACCAGAGTATTTTCGACTACTTTGGGTTCTTCAGCCGCCTCAAGCTTTTGTGTAGCCGCATCGCTTGAGTCTTTTCAGTGAGAAGTTAGACTGTTGGACGCCTGTAGGACTTGCACTTTAAGTCCTTCTTCACACAAGCCTTACTGCCCACTCGACCACGCCCAGGTCCCTCGTCATAGCTCTCATGGAAACGCTAGGGGCTTTATTCGATGATGTCCATGACCTTGATGATGAAGGTGACGTTCCGGACAACGCTAGTGCTCCTCCTTCTTCTTACTGTCAACAACGTCCATTTGGTCCAGTGACTCCTCCAGCTGTTTCCTGAGAATTCTGACCGTTCTAATTGGCATTAACAGAAGGCCACAGATGTCAGCCTTCCTTAATTTCATGTGATCACTAAGCATAATCTAAATAGGAGTGCACCTACGATTCCTTTCGTTAACACAATGACTTTTCTTAGACAATTAAGATGATGCTATCGCTTCAAGTGATAAACAATAA
The DNA here is from genome assembly GCA_013387185.1 of Caligus rogercresseyi. Classification (NCBI taxonomy): domain Eukaryota; kingdom Metazoa; phylum Arthropoda; class Copepoda; order Siphonostomatoida; family Caligidae; genus Caligus; species Caligus rogercresseyi. The sequence goes on along the minus strand of CP045890.1, from coordinate 6,639,472 downwards.
CCAAAGCCTATTAACCAGAAAACTTTTTAGCACTAAAAACTTACAGATCAGTTATCATGTCGTCCTTAAGATACGGCATATTTTGTCTACGCACCCTGTACTTTAGATAATGTTCCTCGTGCAAATTGAATTTGCAAGTATAAATCATACTACGATGTCCTTTTTACAACAAATCTCATGCAAGGTCACTATATAGGAAATTAAGTAAATGATTTGTGATCTTTTTCCAACGAGATAAGTACCTATATATATATACCATTGTTATTTTTCAGTATAATCTAGTGGTAAGTCTAAGTGAAAGGTGTTTTTTTTTGTTGTTGCAATAAGCACATTTCAGTTATTTTTTGCAAAGAAAATATCTGTCCGAAATATCAGCAAATATATCTGTATGTTTGTCAATAGAGCCGCTTAAAACTTCCTCGGGCAGTCAATTGTCCTCACAATCCCCAGAGAATTTCCGGCATAAAATGCATTGATTGATCATGGGGATAATAGTGAATTAGCGCAATAAGTTATCCTGATTAATAAACTTTGGTTTCTATGGAAGCATAATTCAAAGTCGGAAATTCAAGGGAGGATTAGTTAGACATACATGTTGCTCGAGTTAACTCAATACTAATGCTCTAATCTGGTTGCATGAGTAATTCAGGTTAACTCATATTGTGTAATTGTTGAGAATAATATGTTGTTCGTGTATTTTGGTAAACTTCTTCCGGTTGATACCGGTACTGTGAGGACTATCTAGGGGTAAAAACAAACACACACATATATATATATATATATATATATATACACATTTTGGATTTGTATAAGTGAATTTTGGGCAATTTTCCGATGGGTAATTTTCTGTTCACCGAGTAAAACTAATGCAGATAACTTTAGACTTCAGATCCCTCCAAGGTCATCAAATCTATTAGATATTGGAAAAGTGCATAAAATTCTAAAGCCTTTCACGCACAAACCCCTTGACCTTTGAGCTCCATTCCTTGCTATACAAGAAGTTACATGTTATGAATGAAAAATTGTGCCTCAGTTCAATGATTAAAGGCCTCATTTTAGTAATCTGGTACATAATTGTCTAAGCATGAATTTTGCATATATAATGGTTGTTATACATGATGTACCTATCTAACGGACAAACTACTTGATGATATACTTTGGGTATATTTTAGAGGGGGGGGGATGCCTCCATCTATAAATCATGCATGGAATACACTTGCAAATAATAATACAATAAGGCGTGGCTCTCATCCTACATAAGAAATATTATCATTATAACAAGGATATGAGTTCATTGATGTTTATTAGAGGAAAGATGACTCTTACCAGACAGGAAACGAGCGAAATAAATTTAGCTTTAAGAGCCCACAACAAAGACCTGATCTCTTACGGACATACTTATTTGTATCTAGTTCAAATACATACAATAGTGGGTAAATATGATTTATACAAACACTCAATTATGCTGGCTTATCTTATGGTTTTTTTAATAAGATATATTACTTTTAAGGGCCTTTTCTGGTTATTGTAAGAATAATTTGAAAAAATATTGTTTAACGTATTATTGTATTTCTTTGTAAAAGAGTTCACACACAAACATATATTTATATATATATATATATAATATATCGGAATAGATGAAATATTAAAGATATTTTAAGTTCCAATCGAATAAAATAAGATAAATTATGCTAAACATATAAATAAAATATGGTTTAACGTATTATTGTATTTCTTTATAAAAGAGTTCATATATATATATATATATATATATGGAATAGATAAAATATTATAGATATTTTAAGTTCCAATCGAATAAAATAAGATAAATAATGCTAAACATATAGACTTGAGGATACAAATGTATCTTAATGGTCCTTTTTTTAGGACATCATCCTCAAACAATGAGGATTTAAAAAATTCGTTGAATTGTATTTTTACACAAAATCCCTTATTTTAGTAATGTATATCAAAATTTTATTTCCACAAAGCTGTCCTATTTTTATAATTATAATAATTTTCATTTGTATCCACAAAGATATGTTAATAAACAAAAACAACTTATTAAAATTAAAGAAAAGATAATTAATCATGTTTTTGCTTTCATATGAACTGAGATCATTCTTTCATAATAAGACTTACACTAAAAAAGTGTCTTGTTTTAGATTCAGGAAAGAACAAACACATATGTTATTTGAACTCTAGATTCCTCCTCGAGTTCGAGGATTCATAATTTTTTCAAGAATTGTTTGACAACACCTTAAAGATATTTTTATATATTTAAAAATAATAATTTCGTCAAATACTAATGTTCAATCATATCTATGGCGAAAAACGCTTTTTTAAATATATATATATATATATTCATTATTTTTTTTGTTTAAAGGTTAAAACTGATGACAATTAAATCTTTTAATATGTTTTGGTTTTAACCGATGACTGTTGTATAATTTATTTAGTCATGAGGATTTCTTTATATTATATTATAAGACACTATAAGATTAATCCAAATTGTTTTATAGGACCTCATACCATACTTCAAGGTTTTATTATATTATTTGTCTATATTTATACTTTTGATAGATGATGATATAGATACAATAAAATATATATAAACTCAAAGCAAATATCTAGTATAAGCATAGCTAAACATTGTGATCTAAACTTGATTCGTTATTTAGTTGTGATAAATGTTTCGCCTTCAGTTAAAATATTATTACATCAAAATGTATTCTGTTGGATAAAAAATAATTAAATAAGCTTTTTTCACATCTCATTCCAACTCTTCATTTAGAGTTGTTTATATTTTTAAAGCTTAAATAATTAGGATAGCTGTAATAATGGATAGCTCTTATATTTATTCTTATAATTACACGTGTTTTCTAAAATATGAATAGTATATACGATACACGAGTTTATTTGAGAGATGTGGAACTGAATCTAAAGTTATATTCACTATCTTAAATAATGCATCAATACGAAAAATGTTTCATTTCTACCTTCTGTCCAAATATTTGTATGCATAGTTTGTTCCAAGTTTGTGCCACTTTTCAAACATGCTAATACTAGTTAGAAGAAATGTTACTCTAGTTAATAGTTAGGTATATTGAAATACGATGTATTTCCATATTGTCAGCTGATTTTTCGCTTGTTAGACTGACGTCATAAAAAACACCAGTAAGGGGAAAAATAGCATAACAAAATTGATGAGTCAAAATTAATATTAAGATTTATAACGCTTACCTCTCCATGAAAAAGAAAAGTAATAAATATGCCTTCTATATACTTTATATAACTGGCATATAACGAGGAAATGAACAACGACACTTAAAATGTAATTTGTTTCGGTGAATATAAAAAAGTAAATTTTTATTTACTCTAACAAGTTAACACAAACAAATTTCACAATAATATTTCCCGAATAGACTCAATATTAAGAGCTATTTTGAAATAAGAAGAAAATGGCTACTGACAAAGATGGGTTCAACTGACAGCTCGAACCTTAAAAATGTGATATGAACGTTGAAATAACCACAGAGTTATTTCATAAATGATATACATTTTAGTCTCTATGGGATCCCAAATGTGGACATGAAATTTTGTAAGTTTAGTTGTAATGAATAAAAAACACCTTACATCATTAAGACACTGACTTCTCAAGGATGACGATAATTATAACTTATTTATAAAACAATCTGAATTTTCTCCAAAGTAATATATTATTTATGGAAACATGCAACTTAGAATCCAAATCAGTCTTAATTATTTATATTTATTAAGTAGACATTTTAAAATACCAGTTATGAACAATTATAGATGGGTTAATAAGGCCATTTGTTTACTTTCAACCCATGAGTCATTTGAGAAATGTATCAACCTGATCTCAGTATATTTCTTCATGAAACGGTCGAGGCATTATAGAAAATAAAATAATAATAAGTTATAATGAGTTGCCCCAACGGTAAAAAGGAAAGAACAGTCCACGGAAGAAAAAGGGGGAACTGCGTCAGTTTTATGCGTCGTATTGCGTCCACGCCCAAAGGAAATATGTGTGTTGTCTGGGAGACACGACCGTAAGGATCTTACATAGATCTCAATATATTCTACACCTATAAAAAGGGAAGAACAGGAAGTAAACACCATCAGTTATCCTTTTAACTTCCAATCAAATCACATGAAGGTAGAGCAATAATTTTATATACTTTACAAAACTATATATACAAATACTTAACAAAAACATTATTTTTTATATTTTAGTCTGTCATTGCACTGTCCACCGTCTTGGCTCTTGCTGTTGCTGCCCCAGCTGATCCCTATAGGCCAGCTCCCTACAAGCCAGCCCCTGCCTACGCACCGGCTCCTGCCTACAGCCAGCTCCCGCTTACAAACCAGCCCCTTCCTACAAGGAAGAGCCCGCTGTCTACCAATACCAATACGCCGTTGCTGATGACTATGCTGGACTCAACTTTGGCGCTGATGAGGCTCGTGATGGATACTCCACCAGCGGAAAGTACTCCGTTGCTCTCCCCGACGGCCGTATTCAAACTGTGACCTACACTGTTGCTGATGCCTACTCTGGCTACGTTGCCGATGTCACCTACTCCGGAGAGGCCAAGTACGAGCCCTACCAACCTGCCCCTGCTTACAAGCCTGCTCCCGCATACAAGCCTGCCCCTGCTTACAACCTGCCCCTGCCTACAAGCCTGCCCCCGCCTACAAGCCTGCCCCCGCCTACAAGCCTGCCCCCGCCTACAATCCCGCCCTGCTTACAAGCCTGCCCCCGTCTACAGTGCCTAAGACTTCTGTTGTTCTGATGAAAGAGTTTATTTATTAAAATAAATATATATATTTATCCATAAATTCATTCTAATTATACACCCCAATATTGATATTACGAACTTAATAGCAAATCAAACGATCGTTCTTACATTTTCTCTTACCATATATATCGTTTTGTTTTTTAAAATTGGTTATTTATTCTATTGTTATTCATTTCAATTAAAAAGTAATTAATATTGAAAAAGTAGATTATGCTCAACACATTTTTCAATTCCATTTGAATTTATTTCGTTTTTAGTCATTTCGATAACGTTGAAGTTTATTAAAAAGTTGTAAACCTAGTAATTTAACTGACACGTAAAGGGAGTTTCCGCCTTCCTAACGATTAACTTATTCAATTTGATATGTTTTATAGTTAAGTAGACGATTGGAGCCAAGGGTATTTAGTTTATTTACAAAGCCAATAATAGACACTAAGTTTATGCATTATAAAATATTTTTAGATAGTATGCATTTGTAAGTCCGTCTAGTTTTTTTATAAGAAAATGAAGGAGACTACCTACAGCATGCTTGATACATTTTATATATCTAAAAGTAACAAAAAGTAAAAAAAGAAGCGTAAACTATACTGCATAAAATTGTTTAAAAACATTTATATTTGATAAGATTACAATCACAAGAAATATATTTTAAGAGAACTGAAAATAATTTTTTAGTCAAGAATACAAAATGAAACACTTATACAATATATAAAAAATCTCTACATGAATAAATCTACAACGATGAGATTGCATCGTGACGCAAGAGTAGGCTATTGGAAGGCTCCTCGTATACACCGAAAGAATAACGTATTACGTCACCGTATATAGATGCACCAGTAAAGTCAACATGGATACTGTTGCATATGAAATACTTGATTTGTGAATTATTAAAGCTATTGTAAAATATTAAAAAGCCATGTTGGTTATCCCAAGTCTTATTATTGGGAATATGATATATAAAATTATCATTATTGTCTGATACTTTGGGAGAACAAGTTTGAATACTTATCTATACGTTAACTTATAGATTGAAATAATGCAATTAACTGTGACAAGAAAGGCATTTGTGCTTATTAAATTATATCCATGACCGAAATTTCTTTATAATTTCATAATATCTGTAAATAATAGCCAATCAACCAATTTTTGTTTATGGAATAAAATCTATTAACTATATATATATATATAATATATATATATATTAATATATATATATATATATATATATATTATATATTATATATATATATATATTAGGGTTGTTCTTATTTTTCAAAAGTTTGAAATGTTAGCAACATTGTGGATTTTTCTTTTTGTTCTTGTGATAAAAGAAGACGACAAACAAAGTTTGAACAAAATCGGTCAACATTACGAGGTCGCGCAACGAGGTCAAAGTTTTAAAAATTTAGTAAAAATATAGTTTTTCCGCAAATTTCTTCAAAATGGTGACGTTACAGACTTCAATAATAATTATTAATTTAAAGGAAATCTAATTTACTACCAGACGTATGTTTGATGTTTTTTAATAAAACAAAGTTTTCAGTAAAAACAAAGAAAAAAATGGAGTGTGTATTGTTAGCTTATTTCATAGCTTTTTTATCAATTAACTTCACTCGCCTGTAGAAGATGACTTGTTCGCTTCAGAGTAAAATAGTACTTTTAAGTTTAGTAAAACTTTAGATGATAAATCCAAAAATGACCTTGGTTGCATTCTATCAATTCAGAATTCAGTACAATCTGAGTTTACATCATATGATTCAGAGCCTGTATTGACCTATAAGAAATCGATTATGAAAAAATAAAAAATAATGTTTTTCTTAGATTTGCGTCAAGGTATCCTCTCAAAATTTTACTTTGTCTCTGACGCATTTATAATCCATTATATGCGTCATTTTGTACGCGAGATAGGCTTTTTTTAATGTACATTATACTCTCTACTTCTTAAATTGACATGATTTAGTATACCCAAATATTAAAGCTGGTTAACCAAGCTTTCATTTGATATGTTTGGGGTTCTAAAAATCGCTATATTTTTAAGAAATGTAAGCAAATACATTTTGCACGTACTCTCCCCAAAAAATTGATCTTCTGATATGAGATATACAATTATTACCATTTGGTAACTGCTGTTAGTGTTACCTGGATAGAAAGAGAAAGAAAGGGAGAGTATTTTGCCTCACTTCTCTCCCTCTTTTTTCTTTCTATCCAGTAACACTACAGCAACAGGAATATGAGATATAAAAGTATCATTATGTCTGATACTTTGGGAGAAAAAGTTTGAATACTTATCTATACGTTACTTATAGATTGAAATAATGCAATTAACTGTGACAATGAAAGGCATTTGTGCTTATTAAATTATATCCATGACCTAAATTTCTTTATAATTTCCATAATATCTGTAAATAATAGCCAATCAACAAATTTTTTGGTTATGGAATAATATCTATATTATATATAGATATATATCATACAGGGTCCCGACGGTAAATTGGAATAACTTTAAATGCATATAGCGCATCCTGTATAAATGATGGAAATATTTATTTATTTTTTTTAAAGTCATAATTAATGTTAATAATAACTCATAATTAGCCCCCGTTCTTGACCACGGAGTCCACACGGCGCCAGAAAGAGATGCAGGCTCTTGACACCTCTTGCGGGTTCAGCTCTTTCATGGTCTTGATGATGGACTGCTTCAGGGTTTCAACAGAGGTGTGATATTTTATGCAGGCCAACCCCTCAACCTTCCCCATAGATAATAGTCGCAGGGATTCAGATCCGGACTGTTGGCGGGCCAAAAAGAGGGAGGCCAGAAGTTAGGAGTTTTCAAAGCCAAAAAATCAAGAGCAATTTTGGCCCTGTGGGCCGGTGCTGAGTCCTGTTGAATGTGTAAGGCCTTCCATCAGCCACATCATCCATCCAGGGGGCAACTACCTCCTCCAAAAATCGCTTGTACACCTCCTTGTTGACTGTTTCCTTTTTCTGGAAGAAGTAGGGGGCAGGCATGCACCTCATCCCGTACTGATGACGGCTAGGACCATGTTAGATGCTGGATTCTTGATCTTCATGAAGGGTTTGACCTCATCAGCGTCCAGGCAGATCCATCTGTCGTTACTCCGATTGTGGCTGGCATCAATAGTGAATATTTTTTCATCAGAAAAGAATCGAAGAAAACCACTTTTGCTCTTCATCTGGTTGATCAGGATCTTGCCTTTGGAGACTCTATCAGCCATGTTCTACTCCGTGAGCAGGTGCTTTGTAGCCCTGGCCCTGCTCCTGTATCTAAGGTCGATCTTGATAGCCTTTTCAATTGTGCTCCTGTGCACATTTCGGTCCTTGGCTAGCTTGGAGATAGGGGTGTGGGATGAGCATCAATGGACCTCTTGAGACCTGCAAGAACCTTGGAGTCCGGATTTTGTCTGCTCTTGAGCTGTGGTCAGCACTCCTGTCCTTCCCCTTATTGTCAAATGCCTTGACAACCTTATATAGTATATTTTGGGTAATGAAAGAACTCAATAATCTCTTGAGGCGTCCGCCCTGCACGACGAGCTTCGCAAATAACATCTCTCCGGACTTGTTCCATTCTTAGACCAAGTGCTACTGAAAATCTCATAAATAAAAACGTCAGCTGTTGAATGCAGCTTGTCGCAAGATTTTAATTTTTCCAATGTAACATCTCGAGCCACAAATCGGCATTTGAAATCATTCCCGATTTACCGTCGGGACCCGGTATATATTATATATATTAGGGTTGTTCTTATTTTTCAAAAGTTTGAAATGTTAGCAACATTGTGGATTTTCTGTTTCTTGGTGATAAAAGAAGACGACAAACAAAGTTTGAACAAAATCGGTCAACATTACGAGGTCGTGCAACGAGGTCAAAGTTTTAAAAATTTAGTAAAATATAGTTTTTCGCAATTTCTTCAAAATGGTGGACTTTACAGACTTCCATAATAATTATTATTTAAAAGGAAATCTAATTTACTACCAGACGTATGTTTGATGTCTTTTAATAAAACAAAGTTTTCAGTAAAAACAAAGAAAAAAAATGGAGTGTGTATTGTTAGCTTATTTCATCGCTTTTTTGTATCAATTAACTTCACTCGCCTGTAGAAGATGATTTGTTCGCTTCAGAGTAAAATAGTACTTTTAAGTTTAGTAAAACTTTAGATGATAAATCCAAAAATGACCTTGGTTGCATTCTATCAATTCAGAATTCAGTACAATCTGAGTTTACATCATATGATTCAGAGCCTGTATTGACCTATAAGAAATCGATAATGAAAAAAATAAATAATAATGTGTTTCTTAGATTTGCGTCAAGGTATCCTCTCAAAATTTTACTTTGTCTCTGACGCATTTATAATCCATTATATGCGTCATTTTGTACGCGAGATAGGCTTTTTTAATGTACATATAACTCTCTACTTATTAAATTGACATGATTTAGTATACCAAATATTAAAAGCTGGTTAACCAAGCTTTCATTTGATATGTTTGGTGTTCTAAAATCGCTATATTTTAAGAGATATAAGCAAATACATTTTGAACGTACTCTCCCCAAAAATTGATCTTCTGATATGAGAATATACAATTACCATCTGGTAACTGATGTTAGTGTTACCTGGATAGAAAGAAAAAAGAAGGGAGAGAAGGAGGCAAAATACAATATATATATAATATATATATATATATATATATATATATATATATATATATAAATGTGTGTGTGGTGTATATATATACATATATATATAGTTGTAAAATAAATATGAAATATAATGGCATTCATAAAAATTATAAGACTTTATTTTTAAAATAATATATTTTATACATATAAAAATGCAATTATATTTAATAATATTACTGATGATCAATATTTAATTTTTTTTAGTGTTCAACATTGATGCATTTGGTTTTAAAATAAATGTATATATATATATATAATCAATATACCAAAAATATTTGGAATAAACTTAGTATATATATTGTCATCAATATTCATTATATTAATTATAATTTACGAAAAACACTTATCAATATTTATTTTCATGATTCTAATATATATTATGGAGAAAAGAATATTCTAGATTTTAGAAGAACTTCCGTATCCTCAATTGTAGTAGGAAGATGATTCTTACCTAGCCAAGGCACGACTTCACTGACATTCTATTCATACAAAAAAGGCCTCAAGTGCTTTGTATTGCAAAATTAATCAGGAATTCCTTACGCCTCCTAGGACATGCTCTGCGTTTCAAGAGCTGCCTTTTTTCTTTTTAAAATTAATGACTTAATAATATTATTAAATATAAGCTTTTTATCATTTTTTAACTAAATACATGTCTATATATAAAACCATTAGTAAATATCAGCTGTGAGCATGACAACATAATGTAGAATGATTGATGCTCACTAACCTTTAACTGAATGCAAATAAACTGAAAAAAGGAATATCCTAGTGTTCAACTGATGGAAACCATATTTATTCCTTTTTAAGACGAAATAGATACTATAAAAACCGATGAAACAACTAAGAGAAAAAATAAATTATTTATATCCCTTGAAATAGAAAAGGGACGAAATAACAGAATTGATATCCAGTGACGTCATTATTAGGGACTACTTTTGTACTGATATAAGTAATTAATTATAACTATCTCTGGAGCAGTCCAACACTTCAAACCAATCTTAGAGAGGTTTAAAAGTAAAATAACAAAAGTAATCCCATATGACGTTGTTTAAAAGGACATCTTTTTCTTAGAAGAGTGGGAAAGAGATATCCCTTGGGCAATAAAAAGTCAAAAAATTAAGTCTTAAGGGATTAGAAAAAGGTAAAAATGATAGAGGAGTGCGATACCTCAGTGTGTAAAATATTGAGGGACTCCTCCCGAAGAGGGGATGGCCAATTTTGGTCAACCTCATTGATAAAATCCTCAGTTCAATAGACTAATTCTAATGCTTTAATGTCTTTTTTATATCCAGATCCAAATAGGATAAATAATGACAAAAAATAATACTCTGTGACGTCGATTGAAAAGACTAATTTTTAAGAAAACATTATTTGAGGTGGCATCATTTATTGGAAAAATTTGTTTTTTCCCCCTGACACATTAATTGTTTCACCAAATGGGCAGATATCTTATTCATTAGCTCTATAAAGTGACTGATTTTATTTTTTCTCTGAAGTATCCAGTTATGAAATGAATCGGTTATAAGTTAATTATGACTTCTGTTTTGGCGTTATGATTAGCATTTTTTATGGGTGTATATTTGAGAAATTTCATAATATGTTTCTGTTTACTGCCTTTATTTGTTTTATATCTTTCAGCAAGCGAAGGATTCAGATAATTAGGTTGTGAAGAGTAACTGACTCTTTATTATTTCAACAACAAGGAATTACTTAAAGTGATTTACAATTTAACAAGAATAAAATTATTCATAATTTTAATAAATTTTTTATAAATATGTACATATATAAAGTATGGCTTTAATATTATATGATAAAAAATCGGGAAGTTTTTCAGGATCAAATTTACTATTATCCATGATCTCATTTTAATTTTTAAGAACAACTTTCCATTGTCCGTTTACTATAAAATCACAGTATACCAAAGTCACGTCAATAAATATGAACGTTTTGTTCTAGGTATAAGATATTCTGAGAAAAAAATCGTGAAATATTAACAACATTCCTAAAAAATATTATAGGCAGCTAAACAATTATTGAAATATGAAAAAAAACATAATAAATAACTGATAAATGCAATTAATTATCTGATTATTATTTTAATCATGTACTAATCAGTATTTTGAAATATGCAGAATAAAAAGGTTGATAATGGATTTTTATGAATATTAAATCTATTGAATATTAAACATTGGATGTATATCATATCGCCAGCAAATCAATGAAGATTTTTATAATCGATATAATAGAATGACAACTGGTTTGCCAAGGATATTTTGAAAATTTAAAGTTATATTTAAGGAATGACTTCCCGCATAGATTTGAGGTATTTTTTTTATTCGATGGCATTTCATAAGTGAAGTTATGAATAAAAAATTTATATTTAGATTATGTCCATCAAGTAGTCAGAATTATTACAATAAATATTTTTTTTAACTTTTCAAGTCGCTTCCAATAAGCTAACATGCCCCCCCCGGCCACGTCGTGTATATTTTAGTTTGAATGCATTAAAAGACGTAAAACATTTCTTACGAAGTTATGCAAATTTACCATTTTTCTTTTTAAAAGTTAATAGTTGTAGTGGGGACAAACACTGACATAAATTTATAATACCTTCAGAACGGCGAACTTCAGTCAAACACTTTTTGATTCCACAACCTTTTTTTGCACATAAAACAGTCAGTGTTGCAAAATGTATATATATATATATGAAGTGTCTTCTTACACGACAGAAGATAAGACAACTCGAGGGAAATATCGGTGAACGAAGAATGTCTCTAGAGGATTATATTTTAGAACATTTATATGTTTATGTACTTTTAATGATGTTTTTATTAATAAAGATAATAGCTGATAGATAGGTCACAACCGGATTAGGTTCCGGTGAAGTGGGTCTATTCTAGGAGCTAAACATATAAACAAACATATATATATATATATATTAATAATTATGGTAATATATTTTTACATTTTAAAAATTTATTTATCCATTTATTCCTGATGAATTTAGTAGTAAATTTCTTTTAATGTTTATATATAATTATATATATATATATCATTATATATATATTATATTATATATATATAATTAAGTGAATCAAAAACAAACTATAAGAAATATTTTTGTTATATCACATGTATAGTCAACTTCTGGAGGAAATAACAAGATCCCGATAGAAATACTAATAAATTTACCTTTGCCTAAAGGGTCTAAGTGTGTACACATATAAAATTGCTTAAACTCCGTTAGGAGTCCAGTAATCATACAGTTACTCTCAATATATGTTTAAAAACAAAACAATATTTTTTAGGATATGGACGCTATTGTTATATAAGGGTGTGGTCCAGTATTTTTTATTACTAACTTTTATCCTTCTTAAAACCTCATATATTGGGACAGAAGATGTACTTACACATACATACACACAAATAACAACATGGGTCAAATAGGACCTCTCTGTAACACTGGAACAACTAAAAAGATACAACAACTTATATATTTTATAACTCAACATATATATGCTTTGCAGGACTTCGAGTTTAGTATAATATAGCTATTATTTTCATTAGTCTAAAAGCATCTTTGACGATAAAAAGAAAGAAAAGTAACAAAAATAGTTATATTATCATTTTGATCAAAAACTATAGCTACTATTTTAGAGTAAAGCACGAAATATTTTTTCTGCATTAGGTATTGTAATCTCTTTTTCTATCATCCCATATATATATATATATATATATATATATATATATATATACTAAATATATATATATATAATATATTCAATAATACTAAAAAAATAATATAATAAAATTGAAAAATTGCTATAAAATATATTGCTATTAAGTTTTTATTATTCCGAAATTTTGGTATATTTCTTTAATGTATATAGATTATTTGTCTTTATATTACTTTTTTGCAATTAAGGAGCACTATATTAGTATTCTTGAGTCTGTAGACATCTTTTTTGTCCACTTGCAGTTTATATGCAAGGCTAAGCTTTGACTCATATATTAAGTTTTAGAGAAAAAATATATTATGACATGCATATAAGGATAATAATTTATTAACAAATATTTCTCCTCTTATCTTCATCTTTTTTTATCTTTTTATAGACTCACTGGCTTTGGAAATGTAAGTCCTTATATGTTTTAAAATAAAAATGCCTATACAGCTAACGATAATCATGGCACAAGAAAGAGTATGTCTTGATAATAAAATATGCACATACCATTAATATAGGTACAACATTTTCACATATTTGAGATGATACACATAACACTAGTTATTATTATAAGGCTTCACAGAGTCTTTATGATAATATAAAACTAATACAAGTTATAAATTAGTAATAAAATATTTGAAACAGAAAAATAGTATGTTAAAAATGTTATAAATAACATTAATGTCAATATATGAGATGATATATTTAAGATAAAAATGAAGTATTCATAATTTAAAATAGTTATATAATGATATTCCTTAGGTTAGATAACTGATCTTTATTATTACTTGACGGACTATATAACAAAAGGGAAGAAAAATATTCGACTCAACAACTGAAGGGAGACATTAATTGCTTTTATGAAGGAATGTATATTTTTTTAAGTAGATGAAGCAGCGAAGAGAAGGCAGAAGGTTTTTTTATCCCGTGAGCTGTCAATGTTTAAAGTCGAAGTCTTAAGGAATAGATGATAAAATATTACACACTGACATCATCTGGTTATATTTTTATTATTAATCAAGACAATTGAATTTATCATAATATTAACAAGGATAACTTAATAATTACGTGTTTGTATCCATGAAACATTTGCATCCTGTTACTTCTAAAAAACATATTTATTTCACCGGGAATATTTGAAGCTTTCTTTGATATTAAACATATATAACTTTGAACATATATTTTCAGGAAAAAAAACAACAACTCTGTGGGTTTAAAAATACCTTAACACTAGTTATATTAAGCTACTAACGAAACGAACTGAACGGGTTATTACATCTTTACGAATCTTAAACGCATATGAAAGTATTATTCTCTATTTCAAGTGGAACGCAAAGAAATGTGAACTATTTAAAAAATTCTAAACTATATATATATATATATATTAGGTGTAATAAAAAGGAATCCATTATTTTCCAATAGATGGCTTTAGTAATCTGTATTCGCGTTGTATAAGTGCGATCGGGTTACACTAGATGGCGTTGGAAAGATAAGATTTCGTACTAAAAAACCTCTCAGCCAATTTTATGATTGTTTAATTCAGTATTGTTTGAGCACGCGTCAAAGATGGACATCAGCTAAAAGAAAATACGCCATATTTTAGAGATTTTCTTCGATAAAGGCGAAAACGCAAGCCAGGCGGCTGAAAATGTGAATAGTGTTATTATCCTGATACTGTAACTGCCAATCACGCGCAATTTTGGTTTCGTCGATTCCGTTCCGGTAATTTTGATGTCAAAGACTGACCACGCTCTGGAAGACCAATTAAATCGATAAAATAATGGAAATCGTCAAGTCCGACCGTCATGAAAGCACTGTTTCGATTACCCTGGAGCTAAACAATGCACAAAAAACCGTTTAAACCCACTTAAATAGGGCTGGATACAAAAAGAAGCTCGATTTATGGGGCCACACGAGTTAACACAAAAAAACTCATAGATCGAATTTTTATCTGCGAATCACTGCTGGATTGCGACAAAATCGATCCATTTCTGAAGCGGATGGTTACTGGTGATGAAAGTGGGTCACTTAAGACAACGTCAAGCGAAAACGGTCGTGGTCGAATCCCGGTGAGCCGGTGCAAACGGTGGTCAAATCAGGTTTGACGGTGAGAAAGGTTTTGCTTTGTGTTTGGTGGGATTGGCAGGGAATCATCATTTATGAGCAGCTCCCCTACGGCCAAACTCTTAATTCGGACCTGTACTGTTAACAATTGGACCGTGTGCAGGAAGCAATCGCCCAGAAGCGTCCAGCTTTGGTCCAAAGGAGAGGAATTGTGTTCCATCAGGACAACGCCAGGCCACACACATCGTTAGTGACTCACCTCCAGGAGCTTGGTTGATAAGTTTTTATGCATCCAACTTATAGTCCAGACCTGGCACCAAGTGATTACTACCTGCTCCTGTCTATGGCGAATGATTTTGCCGGTGAAAATTCGCCTCAAGAGAAGCTTGTGAAAATTGACTGTCCCAGGGTTTCTATGAGAGAGGCATTATGAAATTACCTTCAAAATGGCAACAAGTTATCGAACAAAACGGTGCATATTTGACCTAAATCGAATCATTATAACTATGCTAAATAAAACCTTTAATGTAACGTAAAAATAATGGATTTTTGTGGGTCATTTATTTAAAAATCATACATAACATAATATATACAATAATAAATAAAAACAGTAAGAGGGATTGTGATAATAAAATCATAAATAAACATAGTAGTAAAATTAACCCTCTGAAGCAAGACCCATCACATCATTAAAACATCATAATCTAAATTATATAAAGTTGAAGTGAGTAACACGAAATAGAGCAACAAAATTTTGTAATAGTATATGAGAACATCTTTATTGCACAGCTCCCTCGATGATGTCATTTGAAGTCCTTTTATAACTTCTAACAATGATTCTCAAACGAGAGTAAAAATGACAGGACCACTGAGGATTATTTTTTTTACCTATATGGCTCGGTAGGATTACATCTGACAGGATATAAAAAACATTATAGCACTAATATTAGTCTATCGAACTAGGATCGTATCAATGAGATAGACCATAAATGGCCATCCCTCTCGGGATTCGAACCTGATCCCCCAACATTGAGAGTTGAACACACCTGAACGCAATGACTGAGAATGGGACCTTCAGCGCCGCCGACTCAGCGCCGCCGATTCAGCGCCAGCCAATTCAGCGACGGCAATTCAGCGCCGGCTGATTCAGCGCCAGCCAATTCAGCGCCAGCCAATTCAGCGACGGCCGATTCAGCGCCAGCCTCAATGACTTGATTTTAAAAAATTCAGACCTTTTTTCAAAGAAAATTATGTTTCTGTAGCAATGGGGTTGGGGTTTCAAAACCATCGCAAATTGTAACAATACGAGTAAAAAAAACCTCAAATGTCCTTTTGTGCACCTTGGACCTTCGGTTCCGCCAGCCGCAACAATGGGGTATTGGGGTTTCAACCCTTCGCCAATTGAAAATACGAGTAAGGAACCCTCAAATGCCATTTTGTGCCCCTTGGGTCCTCGGGTCCCGCCAGCCGCAACAATAGGGTATTGGGGTTTCAAACCCATCGCAAATTGTAAAAATACGAGTAAGGAACCCCTCAAATGTCATTTTGTGCACCTTAAGTTCTCGGGTCCTGCCAGCCGCAACAATGGGGTATTGGGGTTTCAAACCCTTCGCCAATTGTAAAAGTACGAGTAAGGAACCCCTCAAATGCCATTTTGTGCACCTTGGGACCTTCGGGTTCCGCCAGCCGAAACAATGGGGTTTTGGGTTGCAAACCCTTCGCCAATTGTAAAAATACGAGTAAGGAACCCCTCAAATGCATTTTATGCACCTTGGGTCCTCGGGTCCCGCCAGCCACAACAATGGTGTATTGGAGTTTTAAACCCATGACAAATTGTAAAAATACGAGTAAGGACCCCTCAAATGCCATTTTGTGCCCCTTGGTTCCCGCCAGCCGCAACAATGGGTATTGGGGTTTCAAACCCTTTGCCAATTGTAAAAATACGAGTAAGGAATCCCTCGAATGCCATTTTATGCACCTTAAGTTCTCAGGTCCTGCCAGCTACAAAATGGGGTATTGCAGTTTCAAATCTTCCGCCTATTATAAAAATACAAGTATAGAACTCCTCAAATGCCAACTGCAACCTTGGAATACCGGTTTGTTTTAAATCCACCAACAATGGGGCTCCTGAGCTGTTTGTTTATTTTGATAAGTTCAGACTCTTCACACCAGAGGTACTAGGAGTTGGTTCATTTTCCATTGTATTATAAGTATTTCAATTGCAAAAACGTGAATTTCATTCAAAAAATTGCAAATATTCTGCAATGTTGGTCGAAATATATGGCAAATAGACTATTTGATCAATATAATAACGTCATTGACTTTTTAAAGCTGAGTTTCGTGGTTGATAAGATAATCTTATCAAAAGACTTAAATGTATAACACATTGTTGCGGCTGGTGGGATCCAAGAACTTAAGGTGCACAAAATGGCATTTGAGGGGTTCCTTACTCGTATTTTTACAATTTGCGATGGGTTTGAAACCCCAATACCCCATTGTTGCGGCTGGCGGAACCCGAAGGTCCAGGTGCACAAAATGACATTTGAGGGTTCCTTACTCTTTTTTTACAATTGGCGAAGGGTTTGAAACCCCAATACCCCATTGTTGCGGCTGGCGGAACCCGAAAGTCCAAGGTGCACAAAATGACATTTGAGGGGTTTCTTACTCGTATTGTTACAATTTGCAATGGGTTTGAAACCCCAATACCCATTGTTGCGGCTGGCGGGACCCGAGGACCCAATGGGCACAAATGGCATTTGAGGTTTCTTTACTCGTATTTTTACCAATGTAGTGGGTTTGAAACCCCAATACCATATTGCTGTTGAATACTTCTGCAAGACAATTATCTTGTTCCAGGTTTGACCAATTGTACTGCTACAGAAAACATAATTTTCTTTGAAAAATGTCTGAATTTTTTTAAATCAAAGTCATTGAGGCTGGCGCTGAATCGGCCGTCGCAGAATTGGCTGGTGCTGAATCGGCTGGCGCTGAATCAGCCGGCGCTGAATCGGCTGGCGCTGAATCGGCCGTCGCTGAATTGGCTGGCGCTGAATCGGCGGTGCTGAATCGGCGGTGTTGAGTCGGCGGCGCTGAATTGTACCGTACCCCAAATAGCACTCCCTTGATGGATTACTTTTTTACTACACCTTGTATTATATATAATACGTTCCACATTTCAAATTATTGACTCATATGGTATATAAATGTTTATAGGTTCCTTATTTCTTTACGAATCTTTTGCACACAAAATAAGTTTACAGTAGTTTTTTGAATCATAAAACAAACAATCTGCATGATATTTACTTATTTTAAGATCCATAATAGATAATGTAATTATATCTTTCAAGTCTTACCTGAAACTCAAAATGTAAAGAAAAACATTGTAAATAGTAAAAGTATATTGATTAAGAGTACATAATAATTATATAATAATAGAAAATTGCAAATACTTCCTACTGACGCATATTCGGTTGTCGTAATATTCGTAATATCAACATTAATAAAATGGAAATGAAGTGTTTTACATTTCAAATGTTTACATGGACTTAATAGTAGTTTCATGGAGGCATCCCTATTTGTTTTGTAGTAAGCCCCAGGCCCGGCGGGATTGACGGCCTGAGGGGGCCAGGCCCGCCCACCCACTGAGTGACGTGGGTCCGATTTTTTTATGAATGTGCCAACTGTGTCCCCCCAATAACAACCGTAGGGCCCCCCAAAAGTCTGGGCCTGCTGCCGGGCCTGGTAAGCCCCCCAGTTCCAAGCACACATATTCATATATATTGATAATTCAGCGCATTGTTACATCCTCTGTTCCCAAAACACTTAAAATTTTGAAAAAATAGAGCCTACATTTATTTTGTTTATTTTAATGGAGCAATCGCGAATTGAAGGAATAATTTTATTGTTGATTTTAGTTTTAAAAGATTTTGGAGTAATTTTGTTAACATGTCTTAATATAATTTGCCACCTAAGATTATTTGTATTTTTTCTGTTTATTATCGTTATAGTTTCGTTCATTTGCCAATGTACTAATCCCGAAAGAGGATGGTCATTTTTGGTCTACCTCATTGATAAGAACCTAGGTTCGATAGACTAATTTTAATGTTATAAAATTGTTTTTCAGTCGGATACAATTCTATTGAACCATTTAGGCACAAAAAAAACTCCCTAGCATATAACAGCTTTTAAATAAGTCGAGTTGACCAGTTCATAGATTGGAAAAGGTATTGTGTTGAATTAAGTGATATATTTTCTGCACAAATACACATTGTTATGAAAACAAAGCAAAAAATAATGTCTTAAAATATATCGGCGGTGGTCTGTGCCTCCTTCAGTCTATTGTTCCGAAATACTATCGAAAGGTAATACAAGAAATGGGTGTGTATCACACTCGTGATTGGAGAAGATACTATACAACGTCAGAATTATTGAACTGGATAAATCTGGGCACGCTTTTAACCAATCTGGAATTGGAATTAATTTCTTATTAATTACTTATGTGGAAGATGGAGCCCAAATTTCATTCTGATACTACTGTGGACATTTATATCAGAATAAGAACAAGAAGCCTTTTGTCAGTAGATTTGGTGATCCTTCAGCTCTTGAGATGTTTGCCCTTCATCACAACATCTTTACGATACATGATTTTAAGTCAGAATCGGTCTTTAATGTCAATAGGTTCTATTTTCCTCTTTCTCGTACTGTTAAGCATTATTGTCCTCCCTTGCCTTGGTTTTTAAAATTTAAGACACCCACGGGTGGTGTAAGCCAAGCTAAATCTATAGCAGAGTCTTTTATCAAGATGATTGGCTTGCCTCTTTCCTGGGAGAAAAGGATTCTCCACTCTACGCAGGGCATTGTAGACGGGCTAAAATTCACTGCCCAATTTCAAATTTCAGGACAATTAATAAATTTTATTACCCCTGCAACAATTGCGGTTGCTTATGCAACAATATTTTACACGCATTCGTTGACTGCCCTGCACTATCATTGGTGAAGCAGTTTTTAAAACTTAATTTATCTGAAAATAAACTAATTTCCCCTAGTATTATAAAGGCCTACATTCTATTCGGACCATACAAATTTAAAAAAAGTCATAAAGTTTTAAACGCAGCATTAAGCAACATCAAATCATTAATTGCTAAGCAACTAACGGCAAACTCTTATGTGGAAGCTGAGGACCTGAGAGCGATCATCCTTGGAGCAGCGGCTCGTTACGAGGCGCTCGATGTTAAAATTCCTGACCCTGGATCTCCTTCTTGGAAATGGGCGGGAGATATTGTACGATTTGTGCCATCTCGCTCAGGAGTATACCTGAAAGCTCTGAAGAGGATTTTAAGACGTCATCGGGATTTTTTAAAGAATAAATAAACGCTGTTTCGTCCATGTATATAAGGTTATAATCTCTTGACAGTAAATATGTTCTACAATGTTCATTCATGTTATTTATTTTAACGCAACTGTCGAGAGTATTTTTTATTTATTTATTAGTTGTCTTGTATTTTAGTGTAGTTAATATTTTACACTGTCTTATAATATTTGATAGCCGAATATAAAAAAATTATAACCAAAAAAAAAAAATGTCATAGCAACAAACATTTTTTTTTCTATAAATATATGAGCTTTAAGGATTACGCCATATGTTACAATATTTTCCAGTTAAAAAACTATGTTTACCCGTGGATAGAAAATGCATTTAATATGAAAAGTGGAGGCTCTTAAAAGCAGAGATTGAATTAATGCATTTTAAGTATTTTAAGTCATATATTATAATATAATATATATATTCTTTGGTTTAAAAATTTATGGTAATAGCAATTGAATTATTCTTAAACAACGGATTTATCATGTTATTTAGCTTTAAAAAAAGAACAAATAATAAAAATATTTAGGATGTTTCCATAAAGAACTTACCCCAAATATTATATTTAAATGGCATAAACATATTGAAATATTTTCATTTAAGGATATAAAGTCTTGGGATAAAAGAGTTTTTATGATTCTGCACATATATAGAATAAGATGTGCTTTTGTGGTAAAATTTTTTGACTTCTTCCGTGTTGTTGGCAAAAAACTGTAAAAAATATTTGGAATAGAGAATTCATCTAGTGCTTTTATAAAAATAAACTCTAACTGATCTAATACATGGAACGACATTCGTATGTAAAAGGATTGAAAGTCTCCAAGGAATTCTTAAGAAATGCCTGAGGAGCTTACTACACTGATATAGCGTATTATAACTATTCTGCATTTGAAATAGTATAAGGCTGGATCGATCAATCAGATTTAATCTAAACTGTAATTATCAAATGCACTGAAACATTCAGTCTAAACTGATCTTTTTTTTTTGGATTTAGTTTACAATATTGTTAAAATGCCGATTTTTTAAATTAAAGCATTATATATATATATATGTATATAGCGTGTACGCGCAAATCGTACACAAATGACCCAAAGTTCAATATTTACAAATGTAGCCTAAGCTAAAGGAACCACAGTAATGCTATTTTGAAATTAATTGTGCATTAGGAAGTTATCTCTTTTGAAGAATAACTGTCATTTTTTATGCGACCTTTGTTTACCACACAGCCAATGTCAGATTCGACCTTGATTTTTAGTATGACAAAAAAGTAAGGTTGATTATTTCTGAAATTAATTGAACAATTATGTAAAGATAAAGTGATTGCAAGCATTTATCAAGTTTTTAGCGTGGTTTATAAGGCCACTATAATCAAAAGTCAGGCCCACTTGAATTTTTACCGCATCAGAGTCGATTCTTCCAGCATATTATTATGTCCGCAAGTTCCAGTATTCATTTTAAGACCCTTCCCGCTTGCTAAAAAGGCATTGACCATGTAAAGAGACGTCTTGAGCAGCCTTCCTTGTCCACAATAATTGTAACCGGGAAATTTTTCTCATAGAGAGCAGCAAACTTGATCCGTTGCGCCTCCATAATTCCGGGCAAGAGAAGATAGAGAAAAGCTGCTGAATACAAATTGTTTTTTACTTTTTCCTCCTCTATTTGATCCAACATTATATATATATTTTAGGCCCCCTCTATCTTGGTGTATATTTTCCTCATGTAAACTTTTTCCCAAAAAACCTTTGAACCGAAATTTTATTAATTTAATTGATTATAATCCATATGTGTTTTACTGTATGTATTCCTTATGAAATTGAAATCGAATGTGTAAATAAACCAAGTAATAGTTAGCTGTTTTTGCAACACAAAAATATTACAATGAAATACTATACGGTAAATAAAAAATATTCCATGAGTATAAAAGGGAAACATGGTAGATATATATGTATTAATGTATATTGTTCTTAACTAATTTTTTTATTGGTATTTGATCACCGACACTATCAATATATTTATACTTCAAAATGGTAAACTATATTTTTTTAAACTTTTGTTCATATATATGTACACGTAATTGCTTAAATATAGCTCTATATTAAGAAAAAACAAAATAAATAATCTTTAGCGTAACAGAATTGTTGAATATATATATATATATATAACTTGTAAGATGTCAAACTAACAATATGAATAAAATGCATATATATATTATGTTCATTTTTTTACTTTACTATAAGGAAGATATTAATAATAAAGAGTGAATAATCAGTCTATAAATGTTACTAAAGTATGAATAGATATAAATCAAGTATAAATGATATTTGAATCGGATTAAAGTAGCTTTAAAGCTTTTTTACATATTTTTACTTGACTTATAATCTGACTAAAATTAATGAAGCCAATAAGGAAGGTTTTAATTTTGGTCAAGTCATACCTCAGGGTATGGTATATCATGAGTATAAAACATTGTAAAATATATTTCTCCTTTTTTGATACGTCATATATGTAGCCAGATATTTTTCTTCCAGAAATATTATATAAAATACTATTATACATCTACTAACTGATATGGTATATGTTTTGAGTAATATAAATATGAAAAGTTATGGATAGAATGGAATCCTTTGGTGATATATTGGTTTAAGCAAATTTGAACTAACATATTTGTTTATTTTTCGGTTTACGAGTTTCTATTATTGTTTTATCTTTATTTATTTTGTATTGTTTTACAATAATGTAATTGTTCAATCTTAGTTCTTTAACGACCAAAAAAGCACCTGTGTCTGCAGAAAAAAAAAAAAAATACTAATCAAATCTTGTGCAACTTGTTTTATTTTATTTGAAGGAAAACTGAATTTAAAAATATTTGTTAATTACGAACTATTCAAAAGTCGATTTTCCTCATGTTTTGAGTGTATATGTTTATATTCTTGAAAAATATCTACCATGATATATATATTTTTGAAGTAGGAAAACAAGTACATTAAATTATGTATACATCATTTAAAGTTATATATACTGTATTTTAGATCAATCCTCAAACTCTACCTACAAATATCACACACAAAAAAATCTTCAGTCCCACTGCATGGCAACTCAAGAAAGATTTTTTCCCCTGGAAATTAATGTATATACCACAAATGTTTTATGATACCAGCATCCTATAAGGCCTCATAAATAACAGTCATGGTTATAAAGTATATCTTAGCCTACAACAAGTTTTAAGCATCTGATGCACACGGGGTAGTTTTTATAATTTATTTATGAGATCATTATTACTATATCTTACTCAATACTTCTGTTGACTATCTCAAAAGAGTTAAATGGAAGTGGAAGTAATTTATTTCTCGACCAATACAGCAATGAAGTCACATATTATATAAGAAAATAACCTTAAGTCTTTTAAGTCTTGGATTAGTCATAAAGCTTAAATAGTAAAAAGAAATGTAACAACTTTAGTATTATCTTCTTATAACTACTATGTTTTTATCATTTCACAAATAATTTATATACATAAAACAAAAGGAAAAGCCACTTGTTCAAAAATCAAAAGCCCTACATATATATATAATTTATTCATTTATTCAGATATGTATAAATTATTCATTTCTCAAGGTACTGTTGACTTTTTTTATCTACAAGTATTAGCCAAGCTGTCTTAGTTTTTAATAATTATTTTGTTTTTATTATCTATCATATTTTTAACCGATTTACTGCTATAATACTCATTCTTATCCACTATAACATAATGACATGAACCAGGGGCAAGCAAGCACAATACTGGCGATGCATATGCATTTGCCCGAGCCACCAGAGAAAAGGGAGAGAAAAATCACTATATTTTTTTTCTATTTAACATGAGCCTCATAATGATAATTTAAATAGTTTTTTTTATTCAATGTACGTAACGCTGCTGCGTTTTCGAGACAAGTGCTGGAACGCATTGTCATGCGACACTAATGCTGGTCACTTGCAACCTGTCATTCAGAGGGCACAGGGAACGTTTGAGATAGGCAAAATTTTCTCTCCATTATCCAAATGCTGGCATCCTATGATACTCCTTAGGAGTTGATAAGTCTCCTGTTGGCTCTGTTAAGTACCGGTGTCCTGACACCCAGAACGAGGTCATTTATATATTGACACAGGGAGTGAAGCAGGACATAACGGCTGGAATAAATTAAGCTCTGTTTTATTCAGTGATTATGGATACCACGCAGGGTCTGTGCAAGCACGACCAGTTAAGCTAAGTATATAGATATGTAACCATAATCAGGAATACAATGGACATAGCTGTTGGATGTTAAATAACAGAGGCTTTTTGGAGTTCAAGAAGACATCGGATACGTCTACTAGTGAGCTTGAAAATTATAATAATAATATTGAAGCAAAGTGTCATTGGCAAGACTATGACGGAGTAGCTAACAAAAGTGGGATTTATTCGGGTGTCCAGGCAAAAAGTAAAGAAAAGGAACCACTTGCCACTAATGTACATTGTGCAACTCACAATTTAAATATATTCCTAATCATGCTTTGAAATACATTGTTGAGCTCAAGCAGCTTTATGACACTGTAGAAAATGTTTACACGTTCTTTGCCACAGGACCATGCATGATGGAATGATTTCTCTGTAACTCCCCATGTGTCACATTGAAGCGACTGTGCCCTACCCAGTGGTCATCCCACTATGATTTTCTTGTTGCTCTTCGCTACAGATATGTTGACGTCATGAAGGCATTGACAAAAACGCCGCTAACAAGTGATACAAAGGATGAGTGCACAGTAGCAACGGGATTGAAAAAGAAATAATTAATTTAATTTCCTAGGGGTTCTCCAGAGCAAGATATTGAAGAGTGTTAATGCAAACTATGACCCAGTACCGAAATGCATTCAAGGAGGCAAAAATAATGACACAAACTCTCACAAAATAAATAGGGAGTGAGTATTCATAATCTGATCTAGCTTACTTTTGGAAATGTCGGAACGGAACACATTATTCAATGATATTTATCAATAATTTCCCTTCAATGATTCATTCTTTTAATAAACCAATTTTTAAAACCGGAAAAACCGCGGGCATTTTTTGGCTTGTGCTTTTGCTAGGCCCGTCCTACATAATTTGCATCGAGACCCGCAGTCTCTACCCTACGCCACTACAATTAAACCAAATACTTGCAAGAGGGGAAAAGGATAATTCCATAAATTTGGTGATTAATTTGTATATAAATCTTGATGCATTCATAAAAGCTTTTTATTATAAATATGGCCAACAATCATTTCAACAAAAACTCATTCTTACATTTAATGAGCACTTATAAGAATGACCTAACTTCAATAATTATTTCTTTAATTATCAAATATTTTTATACTACAATATATGCAAATCACCAATCACACAAAGATTTATTTTCCATTACCCTCCTAATGAAGAATATTTTTCCCTCAAAATCTTGTCTATTAAATATTGCATGAGTCATTATAAAAACTGATAACTAACTCATCAAAATACATTGGTCATTTATATGACTGCATCTTTTTTTTCCTATCTGGGTTATGTTTCTTTCAACAAACATTTTATTGCATACTATTATCTATTGTTGGACGAATTAAAATTTACATAATTTAATTTATTTAAGCAATAATGATTTTTTTTTTTTTTTTTTTTTTTTTTTTAAAATTATTTTTTATTTTATTCATTCACTCAGACATGTATTATAATCTATAAAACATAACACGTCACAGATAATAATGGGGCAATAGGATGTAAAATGTTGAGGAGGGAGTTCCGGTGCGATTAGAAACTCCGCACATGCAAAAGGACATTTTAAATATTAAAACTAAACTATAGAGGACATTTCGTTAAAAACACATCTTAAAATTTGGGTACAATCTTCTGGTAGAGGGGTTTTGGTGCTTCTAAATTTATATAAAATAAATTGTAATTTCGTTGTAAAATAATTTATTTGATTTTGATTGGGGCCTATGTAGATGAAAACTAATTCTACCGATCTTAAATTTAAGTTAAAACTTTGGGAAAATACTCTTTTCAATTGATCTAATATCTTATCTACAAATGGACATTCGATTAAAAAGTGTTTCGA
The DNA here is from genome assembly GCA_013387185.1 of Caligus rogercresseyi. Classification (NCBI taxonomy): domain Eukaryota; kingdom Metazoa; phylum Arthropoda; class Copepoda; order Siphonostomatoida; family Caligidae; genus Caligus; species Caligus rogercresseyi. The sequence goes on along the minus strand of CP045890.1, from coordinate 6,612,713 downwards.
CGTTTCCAATGAATTTTTGCAGAAAAAGCAAAGCCTTTCCTCCATTGTTCTTCCATACACACTTCCTAATGAGAGTGTATTGGTAACGATTCTATACTTCATCCAGTACAGCCTACAATCAAGACCACTTGAGTTGAGAGCAGACATAACTTTTTCTGCTGATGAGGATATGCCATATATATCTTTCCTCCTTTCTACTTGATTTAGGTATTGTTTGGTTTTGTCGGCTAATGATATTCTCAGGGTTTATTATTTACTTTCGCTAAAAAGTTAAAAAAACTATCTCTAGGTCCAATTTCCCTTTTTTAAGATTAATTCTGTTTTGGATTGTTTTACTTTCTAAAACTTCGCTTATTGTAAAATTGTTAAAACTGTTAAAAATTTCACCTACATACGTAATTTTTTTCCTGATTGACGTATCAGAGATAAAAAACAGCCTTTTGTTTTCTGAAGCAGGTTCTTGCCACTTCATTTTTTCTAGAGCTTTGTGAGCCAGCTCCTCATTGATATTATTATTTTCCCGCCAGAATTCACTGATCTCTGTACTCATTTGGAGTATCCTAGTTGGACCATTACCCAATTCGTTTTCTATTGTATCTTTGTCAAATTTTTGTAGCAATATTTCGGCCCACACAGATTTCTTTTCAAAAATTCGTTTAAACCATTTAAAAAGCATAATTTTCCAGAAAACTTTAAAAGATAAGAGTCCTAAACCTCCATATATCTTGGGCGTGTTTATTCGCTTCCAAGTTATGACGTTTCTAGTCTCCTCTGGAAGTATAATTTTTTACAAAGACCTTCAATTTTGTCGCATAAATCGTTAGAAATTCGTGTTTGCTTAAGAATGTGGGTGGTTCTTGGTAAGATTAGGGAATTCCAATATATATTCTAGCTAAAATATTTTTCTTTAGTAAAAAGGCATATTTTGATATAGTTTTTTCAATATTTTTTTCAATTAATCTAAATTCTCTGCGACATACGACTCATCTAAAGAAATGAAGGTGCCAAGAACTTTAATAAAATTACTTATTTGTATATTTTGAAGGTTAAAACAAACATTAAAATTTGCTAAAATATTGGATTTCATAAAATTAATGTAAAGACCGGAGTTTTTCCCGGTGGCTGCTAAAATGTTAAGGGTTTCTTTAAAGGAAATTTCTATTTCTTTCACACTCCCAGAGAAAAGCATAGTGATGTCGTCAGCAAAGGCTTCAGCCTTCACCTCTGTTTGTCCTAAATCTATACCCTTATTTTTTTGTTGTTATAGATTTCCTCTAAGAAGGGATTTAACGCAATAGTAAATAAAATTGGGGAAATGGGATCGCCTTGACGGCACCCTTTACTTATATTAAATTCATTGCTTTCATTTTTATAGAATGTATGAATATCACAAAGACCAACTGCTATTTTCTTATTAATTTATCTCTAAAACCATGCGCCTTAAGACATTTGATGATCCATTCATGTGAAATGCTATCAAATGCCTTTTGAAAATCAATTCCCATCACTGCCAAACATTTGTTGTCTTTTTTTTGCTTCTGCTATCGAGTCTGTTATGCCTCTACACACATCTTCCATTGCTCTGCCACTAACAAATCCTTTTTGTGATATATGAAGCAGTTCGGGGGTCACTTTTTTTAATCTATCTGCTAAAATTCCATTGTAGATTTTGTATACTGTATTTAGCATTGTTAATGGGCGATAATTCTCAATAAACCTAGGGTCCTTATCAACTTTGGCAAAGATGGCAAGTTTTCCGTTAGAAATATACTTTTCGAAGTGTCCCTTTTGGTCTGCTTCCTCGTAGATTTTTTCCAGTAACGGAGAGAGTAAAAGGATATATTTTTTATAGAATTCCATTGGAAAACCGTCTGGCCCTGGAGATTTGTTTTTTTTTGCTGAATTTTTCTATAAAGCTTTTTATTTCTGAACAAGAAATATCTTCCTCTAGAAATTTATGATATGATTGGTTGATCTTTTTTACATTGATGTTATTTGTGTCTTCTATTTTTGTTAAAAAATCCGCTGAATTAAAGAGGCATTTAGTGCATCTGTTGCTGTATTTTTTCTTACAGTCATCGCAAGAAAACATATTATAAAATAGTTCGTGACAACACGTTGTATTTTAGAGGGGTCTGTTATAATTTCTTTCTTTTCGTTTACTAGGACTTTCAAGTCTTTTTTTGACCTACCATTTTTTTCCATATTTTTGATCTTCCCAAAAAGTATTTGTTCTTTCGGGATGGATTTAAATCCAGTTCTAATTAGATGGCCATTCGAAATTGTCTCAATTATTCTATCTAGTTCTTCATTTTCTTGTACTCCATTACTTCCGTTGTCTCTCCCTCTAGATAGTTGTTCCAACTTCATTTTTCTTTCTTCGCTTAATTTAGAACCCAGCTTTATATATTCTTTTCTTGATGCGTCCAAGATTAGCTTTAGAGTGAAGGAAGGAGATTTTTTGGGGGATATAATTAACTTGGAGATTTTATCTCTTATTATATTTTGTATTTTATCATCAACCGTGGAATCCTCCAACAATGTAGTATTGAGGTGCCAATGTTGTTTATAGTTGCTCTTTTGGTGGATGAGTGACATAAATATGGGGCAATGGTCTGACTGATGGGGCGGTAATGCATGATAATCGCACACGTTTGAAAGAAGTCCATCCGATATTAAAAAGTAATCAAGACGGGAGCTTTTAGAAATGTTGCAATCCCTTTTCATTGAAAAGTATGAGCAGGTAATGAGCTAAATTTTAGTGCTACGTCAAACAATTGGTGTTTATTTATGATATTTTTTACCTCCCTTCCCGCCTGTACATTGTTATTATTTAAATAGTTTTAACGTGTCTCTCTTTGGATCTAGGGCAATATTAAAGTCCCCCATTTAATATGAAAATA
>CP045890.1:6551671-6609710 GCA_013387185.1 Caligus rogercresseyi | reverse complement strand
CGTAGTTAGTATCCTTCTCGCCAAACACTATTGTGCCACTCGTCAGCAAAAAAAGTGTTTGTGATTCCTTCACTCCCTACATTATATTCATGGAGAACTAATCCATTCGCGTCTGGAGAGGGCAGAATGTTATTAAGAAGAGAACTGGACTTAGAGAGTCCTTTGACGATCTCCTCTTATTAGTTTTATACTTTCCCTAAGACATCGATCGCAGACTTCTTTTCGATTTTTTTTATTGCATTGCTATCAAAAAATCTATGGATGCACTTGTTTTGTATTTTTTTTTAATGGGAACTATGTTCGTGACAATTTTTTTAAATCTAATAAAATAAAAGATTTTATTTTCTTGTTTGCACCCTAAATTATTATAGAAGGTAATGATCGCATCGTTGACTGCCTGCTTTTTGGAAACTCAACTGTGTAATATAATTAATTCATTTTACAAGATTTATAAGTGGCATAAAAGTTAATTAGACAATAATATAGTATTTCCTTGTGGACTTGACCATATTATTTAGATATATATTCAGGAATACAGAAGTTTGAGAGATAGTTTATATATATATTTCAGTTCTAATAATTCCAAAGTAATTGCGATAAAACCAAACAAAATAGACATTTTAGTCTAAGAATTATTACTCGGATAAGAACGACAACAATTATAACAATGACATGAACATTTTCAAACAAAAGCAAAGTATTAAAAAATGCACAGAAATAATTATCGTCTTACATCCGATTAACAGTCCTAACAGATAAGCTGAACAAAGCTGTTTGGTGAATCTTGATAATAAATATTGCAAACTAGAGAATATATCCTCAGAGAGTGCAAACCTCCGCCGTCACGGGTCCTTATGAACCTTCCGAGGCGGGTTTTTCACGACTGGGCGGCGTAAAAGGGACGGGGGAGGGGTTTTCCCTAGACGGAAATTCCGAGAGGAAGACGCTCCTGGCACCCGATTTTACAGCATAGCGACATCTATTGGCAGAGTAGGCAACTTGAAATATTGTATTAGTATTTAGCTCGTTTTGCATCTTAATTCTGCAACTCAGAGATGCCAAAATTTAATCACTTGTTTTCTTTTTGAATTTCCAACACCCCCAAAGTTTCATCCGAATCCCGTTTCCGTACTTTTTGATTATCCTGCTGACAAACAAACCAACAAACCAACGCCAGTGAAACTAGAGGCCTATATACACTCAGAGAGTGTGTACCTCCGCCGATCCCCCCAACATTCCTAGTCAACATTCTCCCTTTACCACGCCCGATTTTCTATCTCACTCATTGTTTCCTCTCTGTTAGCTCATTTTGCATATTAAAAAAGCACTCAGAGATGGGAAGACGGAAGAGTTTAGCTACTTCACATAGGTTAACATAGTCCTGAGCTGATATATGAACCTAATACGTCAATGAAATTTTTTTAGCGTTTGTTCTTTCCTACTCCCTGAATAGAGACCCCCATTTCATTTAGTATTTTGCTCATTTTGCATATTAAAAAGCACTCAGAGATGGGAAGACGGAAGAAGTTTAGCTACGTCACTGGGTTAACATAGTCCTGATGCTGATATATGAACAATAAACGTCAATGAATATTTTTTTAGCGTTTGTTCTTTCCTACTCCCTGAATAGAGACCCCATTTTCATTATATATTAGTAGTATTTTGCCTCATTTTGCATATTAAAAAGCACTTAGAGATGCCAAAATTTAATCACTTGTTACTTTGGCATTTCCAACAACTCCACAAAGTTTCATTTGAATCCGTTCTTTACTTTTTGAGTTATCCTGTGACCCACAAACAAACCAACAAACAACCAACAACAAACCCAAACGTTGAAAACTAGAGGCATATATACACTCAGAGAGTGTTACCTCCGCCCATCCCCACAACATTCCCATTCAACTTTCTCCCTTTCACAACGCCCGATTTTCTATCTCTAATCATTGTTTCCTCTCTGTTAGCTCAAATTTTGCGCTATTAAAAAAGCACTCAGAGACGGGAAGAGGAAGAAGTTTAAGCTACGTCCTGGTTAACATAGTCCTGAGCTGATATAAATGACAATAATACGTCAATGAATATTTTTTTAGCGTTTGTTTCTTTCCTACTCCCTGAATAGAGACCCCATTTCTTATTATTAGTATAGTATTTTGCTCATTTTGCATATTAAAAAAGCACTTAGAGATGCCAAAAGTTAATCACTTGTCCTTTGGCATTTCCAACAACACACTCCACAAAGTTTTTCATTTGAATCCGTTCAGTACTTTTTGAGTTACCTTCTGACAAAACCAACCAACAAAACGCCAGTGAAAACAATACCTCCTTCGGCGGAGGTAATAAAGCTTAAAGCAAAAAACAGAAACAAATAGAGCTATTTCTACATCCATTAGGATAACAATACCCATTTACCAATATAAAGGATATGCCGTTATTGAATCGGATTATAAAATATATGTTATAATAATGCATATTAAAATGAAAAAAAAACTTTCCAAGATCAAACAATAAATTGAGTAATTTTTAGTATCAATAAATAACTCAATTAGCGCCGTATTGTTATGCTTATCATTTACTTACGAAAAGTAATTTGATTTACAAAATATTAAACTTTTTTCCTATCATATAATTATATCAATATAAGAAGTAATAAATTTCAGTTAAAAGTTGCCTTCTGATCTGTTAGCAAAGTATTTGTATATAAAACTAAACATATTTACATACAAAACTATATGAAAATAATAAGATACCCAATTATAAATACATAAAATAAACTTTTCTGCATGAATATTTATAATTAAGTTATACATATATATTCATTTATATATAAATGTATACATACATATATATAAGGGTGTTTGTTTAATTATCAATATGCTAACGAAGGATGGAGATGTCCTTGCAAGAAAAAGGGGAGAGATGAGAGCAATCTCAAACTCTCAGAGAATAAACTTCACAAGATCAAGCTAAAACTTATGAAATCCCAGAATCCTCGTTCTCCAAGCTTGGCAAGGTCACTGGCGTTTCAAAGACAAGGATTAGCAGGGCAGTTAGAGGTTTCAACCTACCAGCTATATAAAAGGCATTATTCGTATCTTCAACGACAAGAAATTCTAGATTATAGATCAGGCCAAAAAAATGTCAAGATCGTTATTTTACTCACAGCACTCCTCAAAGATTTTAATAATTTCAAATTAGTTTTTTTATATTCTTACCCAAATAGTATATGCGATTGAGCAGCCTCTTAAACTGAAATTTTATCTAGGAACCCGTAATGCAAACACTCCAAACGCGAACTATATTTAAATTATTGGTATATAAATTCAATATAAGTACTAAATGAATCATAAAGCGATACAAAACACTGATCACAATAAAAACATCAAAATACTGCTAGGACTCTAATAGAACTTAAAGAGATGGCAAGAGTTTAAAAAAACACGTGGGTTTTCTCCCAGATGTATATTCGAAAGCATCTTAGAAGCGACAGGTACTTATAAGAACTTTGATCATTTTAAACACTTCGTCCTTCCTCCAACGAACGCCCCCGTAATCCTGTAATAGGTCCCTCCTATTACAGTATTACAATATTTAAACTCCATGCTGTTTAAATATTACACTTAATTCCTTTGAAGGATGCTTCCTCCACCTTAGTTTGTGAATGTACCAACCAGTTTATCGGGACATCATCCTTGGTTCTCAATCTAGTCATCAATGCTCGTTTTTTATACTTAAAGGGAGTGGTTCAATTTTAAGTATGATTTCCATAGCTGTTGTAGGAGTAGATTGCATGGCCCTACTCATTAGGTTGCATGCAAGTCTATTGATTCTCCGAAACTTGTTATATACTTCTTTGGTTCTATAATGCGCGGTGCACATACACTGGCTCCATAACAAATAATCGGCTCTAAACAGGCCTTCCTAATCCAGTGGATATAAAAGAGCCACATGCCCCACTTCCATCCCATTAGATTGCGAACCGAAAACAAAAGTTTCTTAGCTTTTGCAATAACGTATTCAATGTGTGGCCCCCACTGAAGCTTACGATCGATTAGGATACCAAGATACTTATAGTGTTTGACCCATTCAATAACCGTATTGCTGATTTTTATTTTGGGAAAATTTATTTTACGCGCCCAGGTGCACACCATTCCTTTTGTCTTTGATTCGCTAAATCTAAGACCTATCTTGGATACACAAGAGTTCATTTGTTAACCTTTTCTTGAATAATATTGGCCATTGATGTCAGGTCAAGCCTGTAATTACCAATGCAAAGTCATCTGCAAATCCTATGGTGAGCAGTGGTCCTGGTTTAGGTTCTTTGGCTTGTTGAATGGCAGAATTCCATACAAACGGTGAAAGAATTCCTCCTGGAGGACATCCCCAAGTGGGAGTAAAATAAGTCTTTACTCCCTGTTGCCCACAAACGATTTTCCGGCTTTATATTTTTATTATTTCCGTTAAGACTTTTTTTTACAATCATCAACTAACATTGTAGATAAAATACACAAAGACAATAAGATTATAAATAAAAGCATAAAAAGAGGCAGTTGCCTAAAAACAATATACAATTGAACATTAGAGTTCATAATTACTGCCTAAAAATAAAATAACCTTTTATAAAGGGACAATAAGACGATGTTCATTGCTAAAAATAATCACAATAATGCCGTTCTTGACATAAAACGTTGATATCTTCTAGCAATTGATTTAATCAGGTTTAAATATTATGCTGAAGTTGATGGAATGAATTTGATGATCTCGCCAGCCCAATCCAGGAGGAAGATACTACTTGAGGAATTTTGATTCCGAGTGCCGAGTTACGTGGGGCTGCTCCTATCATAATGGATCTTAACTGTCCTTCGTGTATGGAACTGATCATTGTTAATTTCTTCCCGACCAGGTATATTATTTTTTTAAATTCAAAATTGGTGGTAAATATTACATTGTAAAAAAATTATATTTGGGGCAGAAAAAAGAGGTTGTCAATATTTTAACTTCTATATTAATATGCAGGGTGATCCTGTACAAGCAGGCCTACTTTATGGGATATCTCCTTAATTTATTCGTCAATTACCCTGATTGTGTAACAGCACAATGAAAGACCTTGATTACACTAAGAACACAGTAGGAGTTGGGTCAAATAATGCACCGTTTAAATTTGAATATCTGACATGTCTCCTTAAGAAAGCTCAGAACACTGGAATGCATCAGTTTGAATGTGAATGGGTTCCATTCAATAATATAATTCAGAGCTAAATCGACAACTTTCAGGAATATGGGACAGTGTAGAACCTCGACTCAGCCAGCTTCAACTGTCGAAGCCACTTGACAAAAATCCCAAAGAAAAAATTGGTAGTATAGGTTCTGACTATGGTGCATAAACTCAAAGTCGTTTCTGAGACTCGGCTTCTAAAATTGAGAAAATTGTCAAGGAGGGATGAGTACCATTATCATTTCGAATCTTAAGAATATCGTGGAATACTTTCGTGCTTCGCCCCAAGAAATACTTGGAAATAAATTAATACCATCTAGAATACTTACTGGAGAACGAAGAAAAAAATTGCAATGATACTAAATCTTAAATATTTTAAACTTAATGAACTAACTTTGACTAACTTTTCGTGCTTCATGTCCTTCAAGATTTTAGCTCCATTAAATAAATGTTTTGTTGTTTAGGGTCAAATAAAGAAATAATTTTAAATATGAATCGCTGAAAGCTTCGAAAAGGGATCGAAATAATGAAATCTGCAAAAGAACGAAAATTTGCGTGTTTCAGACAAACCAGAGAATCACTTAAAAATTTATCTTCAAAAGATATCTATGAAGAAATCTATTGTTTAATCTATAATGAATATTAAATAATTTTTTGTAAAAAAATGACCACTAAATATTATACTTCTTAATACAGATTCACATAAAGATTAATTTTGTTACAACGGAAGTCACGTAGGCATTTTTAAAATTTCGAATTAGAATTTGGAATACTTGTGAATCTAATGGGGCTCTTGTACAATGTATTAAAAATATATATAAATAACATACGCTAAAGATTACAAATTTCTTTCTAAGTTAATAAACACAAAATAAATTATAAAAATATAATTCCAATATGATTGTTGAAAAGAAATCCTTTATGGGACTTAAACCCTGCCTCAATGTCCCTTTATTCCTGCTTAAGAACTTCAACAAAGATGATGTAGGACATGTTTGGAGAAAAGGTATTGAGAATAGTTAAAGTGTCTTGATTATTTACTGCAAGGAAGTTAACTTCAGTACGTAATTAAAACATTTATATAGAAGACAAGGATCAACATCCTAATGCAGAGGTACTTGAAATATTTGAAGGATCTTGGGTTTTATAGGACAACATTTAATCCCTTGCCAAAACTAAGTTTATAAATCCTTCTCATTTAACATTTTCTAAGAGATATTTTCTATTTTTTATGTGGTCCAGTACTATTTCATATTATATAGTAAATATGGAAAAATCAATGAAAGCGCATGTATAGGTATGTTAAAGTTAAAATGCGTAACCAGGGATATTGGGTAATCATTTAAGTGATCGGGTTCCAAGGGTAAGATATATAGTTTATTGAGGGTCCAAATCCAATATAAGTAAACCCTCTGTCTTCACAAGCCACAACTGTGAGTGCAATTGCTAAATACGTTAAGACGTGTTCAAGTCTCAATGTTGAGGGCGCAGGTTCGATTTCATAGAGGGGAAGGTCCTTTTTGGTCCGCTACCACATTGATAACATCCTAGCCTCGATAGACTATTTATACGCTATAATGCTTATTACATCCAGTCGGATGCAATTCTATCAAACTATATTGACAAAAAATCAATACAAGCGCATTTGTCTGTGTTAAAGTTAAAACGCATAACTCAGTCTTCACATGTCACAGATGTGGCAGTTTAGAGTCCGAATCACTGGGCTTTCGGATTCGTTTTGTCAAAGTTTTTGAATGCCAAAATACCAATTATTGTATGAGGATTTACCAAATAAGCATCTATTGAGCACGGATTCTACATGTCACAATTACAATCTATTTTTGTACTCCAACCTAACTGCTAGTCATCCCTATTACGTTTTCATGCAGAACATTGCATATATTATAAAATTCAATCTACAAAAAATATTTAAAACTTGATGCTTTAATAATATATCATCTTTTTCATGAAATTTATATAAAATTTAATACTGATGGAAAAATATTTTTTATAAGTTATTCATTGGATTAAGTAATAATATGGTATATTTTCTTCATAGAAATAATTTGATTTTACATGTTTAACAAAACTTTTGTGATGTCAATATATATATAATTAGGCCTAGCTTGCTAATAAGTCATACTTTTTTAAACAGTACAGAAAATTAAGAGATGATCCATTATAGTAAATTTAATATTTTATGTATGGATAACATTTATGAGTATTAAAGTAAATTCAATTCTGATATAAGTCGATATCTTTTAAAGATTTTATAATTTCTGAAAAATGAACGTATAACATTTGGACAAAAGGACATTCACTCACTGGGAGACGAAAGGGATTTTAGATTACCTTAATGGAAACGCCACTGTATCAAAAATAACATGATATCTTAGTGATCACTCTTTCCCTATGATATTTTTTGTTATACACATGTACGAAAAAAAATACATTGATTGATTACTCAGAAGCTTGAGCACGGTAGTAGACGGTTCAATTAAGAAATTCATTTTGTATATTGATTTTTCACAGATTTAAGGCAAATTTGTAATTTAAAAATAACAAGAATTTATTATTTTTTATTAATTTATTCCTGAGTATATCAAATTAATTTTATTGTTTTACTATTTGCGATATGCTGGTTTTATTATGATAATTTTTATTGTTAGGGGACTTTTTTAAAGTGTCAAATTATTGTATAATCTTTATTTTTATTCATTTATATACATTTTCAACAAACTTATTTGCTAATGTTATTGATAATTGTTCGGCACTCCACTTCGTAAGGTAATTTTTACAAATAACTGAGAAGGGAGCTAACTGTATATAATCACGGCCTACTTTGTTTCGGACTACCCATGAATCCTCAATGGGTACACACAAAAACTTATTATTAGTTATCTTAATAAGAAGAGGACTTAAAACAAAAATATCACAAATCATGACATCAAAGCAACGATAGTTTCAACGACAGCGTGATACATCCCCTTTCTCATAGAAAATCCCTTGTACCAACAACGTTCTAAGGAAATACGTCTGGTGCTTTTGAACCCCTCTAACTCCAATGGGCATCTATAATTTCTTCATTTATTTCTTTATGTATTCCAAACACATCATTTTAATTATTTGGAATTTAGAACGTTTTAATGATGATACATATATAATGTAGTTGTGAATGTAGTTTGTGTGGCTATATATTAGAAATATCATAGTAAACTACATTTTTTATATATATTTTTAAATATATAAATGCCCACTTCAATACAGTTTATATTTAAATAACAAAATTTAACAAACTAAATATAAAACCGGTTTTTTATTCAAAACAACAAAATATCAAACCTATAAAAACTACTACTGAGTTGTACCTAGTTCTCATTTTTATACAACATACCTCATTTAAATTTCCAATAACTCATTTCCTCAGAGTTTTCAATAACAATTAAAACACTTATTACATGAGAGAGTTTCTTAAAGGAATAACAGGGAACATTTAATGTATTTCTACTATGAATGTAGAGGTTTAATATTTCCAACCCTACCCCCCCCCCCCCCAAAAAAAAAAAAGGCCATACACTTATCAAAATCGATAAATATGAATAGAACTCATCTCTTTGTGAGCTTGAAGGCCACCCATATTATTACTTCTTTCTTTTTGCTTTAAGGCAATAAAATATTCCTACCTTTATTAATGATGTATATGAAGAATTTCTGGCATAATGGAGAGACTATGATTCTATATATATTATATATATATTATTATTATGAAAATATATTGTTAGTAAATGAACAAATGTTGGATGACTATAAAAAAGTATTAAAAATGAGATAGCCAAAACATTTTTTGTAAGCAAACTATTTTTTAAACAATACAGAGATGACGATGGGGCTATTTTTGTGCGATGTTGAGCATCTGGGTTCATATTGGTTCATTGATTTGAGAATTTACTCCACGTGGAACCTACGTGTTGACACTGGAAGAATATCTTGTAGGGCTCTCATTGAGACTACAGAAGGAGTTGTAATCTTATCATCGATATGCTTTGGAGGAATCGAAAATGCTGTGTAGAATTCTGAATTTAATGTTTAGATGTGAAAAATAATATCTTGGATATCGTTCAAAATGGGGGTCTCTTCCTTTGGGTCCTCTTTTGTCCAGGTTCCAAATGTAGCAGCAAGTCTTTTGCTTGGTTCTTAAAACAACAGAGCTTCGGATTGGACATCTCCGGATCTAGAAGTAAAAGAAATTTTAAATATCCATAAATTTGCCAAGATGTTACTTTAAAAAGGCATGAATATCATGAAGTTGATAAACCTTCATTGTTTGGACCGCTTCTTCATAAAAAAATAAAATAGTAAAAATCTTAAGATCCTTAAGAAGATCTCCTTTAGAAGTCTTCCTTCATTCCAAAGTTTTCAAAGCAACAACATCCATCTTACCTTGCTCAATGTCACTTTCTAACATATTATCAATGAATAGGAGCTACCAAGTTTGAAATGCCATGAAATAATAGTGCCACAATAAAGAGTTCGTGCCCTTGTCATAAGTAACCATGAAGGGCAGTATTTTTCTGAATAAACTCTATATGTATTTAAATTTACATGCATCAAATGTTCAATTCTCTCCTTATAAAAAAAGTTGCTTCATAACTCGCCCATTTTTGTACGTATACATATATAATTATAAATAATCTGGTCTCATGTTGACATTGATAAGATAATTGTTAATCGAACTCGATCCCAAACCGCGGGGAATAGGAACACACTCGAACCTGATGACTAGCCCGATAAAGGAATGTTAATCTCAAGTACAAGAAACATATTCACAGCTTTTATCGAATTGCAACTACAAGAAATTTTAATCAGCAGCTATTTTACATGAAAGTGATGGTTCTAATATACTCATACATCAGGGTTACTATAAAAAGATGAGAGTTTACAGGAGAGTGATTGAGCTCGAGAGGAGACATCACTGGAAGAAAAAATGTATTGAATTAACTCTCAACAATCAGTGGTTACTGCTTTTTGGAAGCATAAATAAATAAATAATTCTAAATTTGGACTGTTCCAAAACGAGGAAGGAAGGAAATAATTTGGACACATTTTAATAACGCTACTTTGCATGGACCTAATAAAAAATAATTTCTTTAATGAACCGGAAATGATATAAAATAATCATTCATTAAGCTAAAAACAATTTGGTTCGCAATCTAATCGGATTGAACTGGGGCCTGCGGCCCTTTTATATCCACTGGATTAGGAAGGCCTGCTTAGAGCCGATTATTTGTTACGGAGCCAGTGTATGGCATGCGCATTATAGAACAAAAGAACTATATAACGAAGTTTCGGAGAATCAACAGACTTGCATGCATCCTAATGAGTAGGGCTATGCGATCTACTCCTACAACAGCTATGGAAATCATTCTTAACATTGAACCACACCATTTAAGTATTAACAAACGAGCATTAATGACTAGATTGAGAACCAAGGAAGATGTCTCGATAAACTGGTTGGTACATTCACCAACTAAAGGTGGAGGAAGCATCCTTCAAAAGGAATTAATATGATTTTTAAACAGTATGGAATTCCACTGGAAAAGAACTAACATAGGGCGTATTGTTTGCCCATTTTTTAACCATTAAGGAGAGGATTTCAATGGATCCTACCTACCTTAATGTTTTAAAGATGGATCAAAAATGGATAATGGAGTGGGCTATGGATGGTGTATTTCCTTAGGGACTAAAGCGGATATGTTGATAGTATGGCAGCCATCGAAGCACTATCAAAAAAGCGAGATCGTTTACTCAACAGCAGGAAATATTCTAGAAGAAATGAACAAATTGAAAAGGGCTATTACTATATGGATCCAATGCCATGAAGATCACACCGGTAACGAATTGTGGATGCTTTGGCCAAGATGGGCTATAATATAACATTTCAATCTTGCTTAGAAGTACCACAAATAACGATCAAAGAAAAAATAAAAAAGATATTCGCTCACAATGGCTCAAAGAATGGCAAGGCGATTCTAGTTATCGATAGACGAAGTATTTCTTCCCGGACCTTATTAATAGATGGAAGTTGCATACGCATAGTATAATATCAATAATAAATTTTTGAGCTTTGTTTTGGGCCATATCCCTATGAAGAAGCATTTTAAGGAAATGGGGTTGACGGGAGACGATTCGTGCAGGCTCCTGTGGAGAAGAAAATTTCACTTTGCGAAAATGTGTGACGCTTTAGCTCGAAATAGGAGGGACCTATTACAGGATCACGGGGGCGTTCGTTGGAGGAAGGACGAAGTGCTTAAAATGATCAAAGCTTTTATAAGTACCTGTCTTTTTGAAGATGTTTTTGAATATTAATCTGGGAGAAAGCCTTGTGAAATTTTATAACTCTTGCCATCTCTTAAAGTTGTATTATAAGTATTTTGGTTTTTTTGTGATCAGTGATTGTTTGTTTTTATAATGTCTTTTTTACATATATAGAATTTGAATACTATGGATTGAAATATAGCTCGCCTTTGGGGTGTATGCATTACTATAAACATAGGGGAGATGTTTGATTTGGGAGGGGGGGGGCAGCATTCAATTTGCCCGAATTTTAACAAGGACCTTTAAATCAATGAAAAAATGATCGAATGAAGAAAGCTATGTAAATTAATGTTTTCTTTATAGTAATTACATACTATTCATTACATTATATTTATTTGGTTAAAATTCAAAATCCAGTTGCTTTCATGATTTCATTTTTTTCTTCAACTTAAATGCCCGAATACCTCAAACCATTTGCCCGAATTTTTTTTTCACAGCTCCAAAAAAATATACAATGTATAAAAAAAACGATGCTAATGCGTAAATTTTACATAAATAAGCATTCTAGCTTAGATTTTTAGCAACGTAATGGAACAAACAAACAAGCAGATAAAAGTCATGAGATACACTCAACAATCAAATCTAAAACATACAGATAATTAACAAATCATAAAAAACAGTAATTTACACGAAAAATATCAATAACAGTTCTTGTAAAATTCAGTATTCTCTTGATTGTCTTCCTATGGCAGAGTGAGGATGAAGGATAAAATTTCACCTCCCTCGCCGCTAACGTCCATGTGGAATCCAAAAGTGAGGAATCTTTAAGTCTAGAGCAGTATACCTTGCTGCAGCAGAGATCATGATGGATGTCAAATCAGAGGCTTTGATGGGAACATTATTGGGGATGCACCTCGCGATGAGACCTTTAGCGTTTAGAAGGGAGTTATTAATTGCTTTCGACCTAGCTGACTTATCACCTTTGCCGAGACCAAACAGTACCGTAGCTTTGCAATATCTGACCGCACATTTTTTTTCTAGGCCCCTGATATTGAGAGATACAAATTTATTTACTATGTTGACCGCCTGACAGTCAACAAAAGCATGCAAAGTTGTATTGAACAAAAGCCCACAATCTTTGCAAGGTCGATCAAATCTTGTGAGGCCTGAAGAAATTTGAAATTGCGCTGTAAATTGTTTGCAGTCTTTGATCCCACGCAGTGAACCCAAAATACCCGAATTTGAGAACTCACCCGAATTTTTTGATCAGTTGTCTCCTACGTCTATGTGCTTTACGGGTTGCTGGATTAAATTTCAGTTTTCGTGACCCTATGAGCATAGGCGTAGGAGACAGGGGGGCAAGGGGCAACTGCCCCCCGAAAATTTGCATGAGTTATCAAATTCGGGCAAATTAGTTGAGGTATTCGGGCATTTCAGTTGAAGAAAAAAATGAAATTATGAAAGCAACCGGATTTAGAAATATAACAAATTAAATATAATTCAATGAATAGTAAAAAATTACTTTAAAGAAAATATTAATCTATATAGCTGTCTTCATTCGGTTATTTTTTCATTGATTTAACAGTTCTTGTTAAAATTCGGGCAAATTGAATGTCCCCCCCCTCAAACCAAACATCTCCCCTACGCCTATGAGGTTGCTCATAGCATATACTCTTGGGATAAGAATAGAAAAAAATTATATACCTAAAATATTATCCTTCGTTCGATTATCTGATCTAAACTGATGTATATTTATAATAGGGAATGCTCTGTATACAAAGGCTACAAATAGGAGCAGAGAACAAATAGGAGTGATTGACAAATTGGAGCAGAGAGGCATAGAGAATCTGCTACAATTTTTCCTCTCTAGGAGTATATTGTATTGAGTCTGCATCCAATCAGCCTTTGATTGATTTTACTTTGTTGAGTCAATACTGTGTAGTCTTTAGTCACTATTTATGTTAAAAATAACTTTCTCTCATTGGTTCGGGAGTCCCATCTCATTTTCACGTTATTAAAATAATCCATCGAGGCTACACCAACATCAAATGATTAAAGGTAGTTCCGTATTTAAAGCTCGAATCGTTTTTTGGTTTAAGGCTTGCATGTTCGTATGATTCTGTTTCTTAATTAGTGTTTATGTCACAAAAAAATGGATATCTTCGGATACGTTAGTTATTGTTTAATGTTCAATAATGTTTGCTGCTCTAGAAGTATTATTTTTACCTAGATCATTATTTCTAGTACCAAAACCCCATTGTTAAATATAAATAATAATAAAAAATTAAATTTTTAACGTGAGAAGTAATATCACCCAGTATTTTATTATGTTTCTATCTCTTAATGGTGGTTGTAGCTGCGAAATAAAGGTATTGGAGATCTCCAACTGGATTTTTGGTTGCGTTAGCTATATTTTATGTTTACCAAATCATGCATAATGTTTGCTGTCTCAAAAGTATTTTATTATCACATATATTTAAATCATTATTTTATAGTGACATAAAAGGCACTGCCTAAATTCAAATATATAAACTTGAGAAGTAATATCAGCCAGTAAAAGCATGGTGGATATATATTAGAAAAAAGAAGAAGCATTATATGTATATATATATATATATATATATATATAAATGTGTCCCGTCGGATCTGCGGATCCCCTTCAATATCCAGTTCCTACAATAGGACAAGCTTCCATTTCAGGAGCTTCTTCACTCTAGAGGGGACTGCAGATGAGTTTGATCGTTCTTTGTATAATATTGAGTGAGTGCAGCTCTTTATATCCTAAATTTTCGGATGGAATACTTGTTAGGGAAAATAGAACCAACTAAGGCATATATACATCAGAGAGTGCAACCTCCGCCGTCACGGGGTCCTTATGAGCCTTCCGAGGCGGATTTTTCACGACTGGGGCGACGTAGAGGAACGGGGAGGGTTCCCCTCGACGGAAATTCCGAGAGGAAGATGCTCCCGGCACCCGATTTCACAGCACAGCGACATATATTGGCTGAGTAGGCTAACTTGAAATATTTATTAGTATTTAGCTCATTTTGCATCTTAATTCTGCACTCAGAGATGCCAAAAATAATCACTTGTTTCTTTTGGCATTTCCAACAACTCCACAAAGTTTCATCCGAATCCGTTCCGTACTTTTTGAGTTATCCTGCTGACAAACAAACCAACAAACCAACCAACAAACCAACGCCAGTGAAAACAATACCTCCTTCGGCGGAGGTAATTAGAGAATGACAACGATGACTCATATATTCGTTAAAAAGCTCTAACTAGGGGTAATCTGTATACAGCCTGCAAAGTCTCACTTGATTGATATATATTCAAGAACTTTTCTATTGCCGCTACACGTTTTATCCTAATATATGCATTTATTGAAGCTTTCAATATTTCCTTTAAAACATTTTTATTTATTTCTACGAATTTACATAACTAATATGCACACAAATTAGTATTATTTTGTAGGACATATGCAAAGGACTAATTGTTTTAAAAAGTTTTAATGGCGTAGGTAAGCTTTTTCCATCCCCTGCTTTTTGATGAAAACGATTATGTTACTTCCTCGAATTAATTAAAACAATTGACAGTTTTATTTAGCTAAAGGGTATTTTTTGGAATTAGTAAAATCATATAAAGTTTTCCCCTTGATTATGGATATAAATAGACCGTGTGAGTGTTTAGAACGTCATCGTTCTCAACACTTAAAGTTTCAACAAAGTTTTGATCCTAGGTTCGTTAGACTAATTTTAATGCTATAATACTTATTTATATCCTGTCCGATGCAATCCTATCAAACTATATAGGCAAAAAAAAGTCTTAACATCAACTTTGTAGGGGGTTAAAATGTGATTTTTTGATAATTATTTCTTAAGCCATTAATATCATCAGATCCATTTTATAAAATAATTATATCCAAAAAAATAGTAGCTCTCCATATTTATTTAAATGTAATTGTAAATTTAGGTCCTTGTATTGTTATGTATATACAATATATATCTATCATTTGTTATATCCTATTTATAATATAATATATTATCATAAAAACAGAGACTCTTGCTCTTGGAAATATTGTTTGAAGAACAAACAACGAAAGGATATTTCCATTTCTTTGATGATTCTTTAGAGACGTTCAGGCATTGTCTCCTTGAGTATATCCTTTTTTTTGATAAAAAATTAGATCATTTAAAAAATTATTTCTTTGCCAATGACAATTATTCTTAAAGTCAAAGGATTTTATATATTTTATGTAGACAAGCCCAAAGGAAAAGTAAATAGTATTATTACCTTTGCCAACTTTGTCATCCACAAAGGTCTGGTCTTCCACGCCTCAAACCCCCAACTGAAAGAGATGGGAGGGGGAGGGGGAAGGGCCCTCGAAGCATTTGTCAGGGTCTCTTTTGTGTTAACTTAGGAGGAGTGGAGGATCTAAACCAAAAAAAACTCTGGCTTATCCGTTTTGAGTTTGACGATAACGGCTCCCCATCTTTAAGACCTTGACATATATCAAAGCAAAGAGTTGTTCTGATATCAAGGCCAGTGCTTCGACTCCTGAGGGAGAAATACCTTTCTCGGCCGTCAAAAATAATATTTATGAGCAAGGGGCTTCTGCCCCCACAATAACATATGAGGCTTATTAAAGAAATCCCATTCGCTGCAGACAAGAAAAGAATATCATCCAAGTATAGCAAAACAACTCTACAAGAGGGGGAGGCCCACCTCACGGTTTCAAGGCTTTAAAGGACGCACAACTCATAACCGAGCCGTAGTAAAGTCCATCTCCATTTAATCTTACAAAACATTTCTTAGTAATAGTAGTATGGCCCTGCAGGTGGTAGGAATACGGCAGGGATTGTCACTTACGGGAGTAGAAGAGACGCCAAGCCTACAAATAGCCATTTGTATTTTTAATTTGGTATGTAATATTCTAGATATACATCATATATTTCAATAATAATTTAAAAATATACTTTTTCCTTAATCTTTTACTATTTTCTACGACATTTTTTAAATAAATACTTTCATATTTTAGAGATTTTAAAAAGCTATTCTTGAAAAAAGGATTCTTTTATTTTTGGCATAAGTGACAGTACTTAGCTGTCACTGTTTATATATTAAATTCCAAAAAATATTGAAGCAAATATGATAATGCTAATCAAATTACTACGCCTTGTAGATATAAATTCCACATGTATGCTTTGTTGGAGGACAAGAAAGCTAAGGCGCATTACAGTTATATAAATTGTATTTATTTATGTCATAGCCTCAGTCATATACATACATAAATGGTTTTTTTTGTGTTCTGACAATGTTATATTCTTTATTTTGCTTTTTTCCTAGAGCCATGGGGCCTTCATATTTTTTTCTTAGTTCAGAATATAAAAAAATATGATTCTTGTATGCTTATGATATTTTATTTTTTCATACATTGTGAATGTTTATTTTGAGTTCTTTTTTTAGTTCGATCCCAAGTTTTGTTTGTTTATATAACTCTTACCGGGTGACCCGTAAGTCTTGACTGATTTCTAACTTCCAACTTCATCAAGATCTACAAGGACGAAAAGTAGAGATACAGAGAAATGTTTTTTATAAATAACTTTGATTGTAATTAATCTATAATATTTAACCATTTGGCCTTTATTTTCCATGACAGCCACAACACGGTGACGGAGGGAGGAGCAGGTGTTCTTGATGTAGGTGGAGTCCATCTTGGCCCAGGCCTTGGTGATGCTGGCCTTGAGAGCTTTGCTACTGCTGTGGTGTTTTTTGCAAGCCTGTCTCTCAATTTTTGCCCAAATGCTAAAATCAAAGGAGTTCAGGTCAGGGGAGGAGGGGGCCAGAAGTCCTTGGGCCAGAATTCCACATTCTCCTTCAACCACTTTTGGGTGTTCTTGGTTATATGTGCGGGTGCCCCATCCTGCTGAAAACACCCCTCTTGCAAGCATACTCCTTCCTGATCCATGGGACCACCTTGGTCTTGAGCACCTTGATGTAGTCCTCCGAGGTGAGTATGTAGCCCTCTTGGAAGAAGACTGGAGGCATGGCTTTATCATCTGAGCCAACAGCTCAAGCATCATGATGCTGGCTGGGTGCTTGGACATGGACACATATTTCTCAGATCCCACATGACCATTTAGGCTAATGTAGCGATCATTTTTTCGGTTGAAGACTGGATCCACTGTAAAAGTTTTCTCTTCGGAAAAAATGAGAATTATGTCCCCATTGCTTTTCATGTTGTTCAAAATCTTCTTGCATCTGATGTATCTGGCCTCCACATTGGCCATGGGCAACATGGGACGGGTGGTTTGGACCAAGGACTTGCCCCCAATGTCCTTGACAATGTTGGCAGCAGTAGTCTAACCATGTTGTTCTCTTGGTAATTGTTCTGATGCTCAGAAGAGGGTTTCTCTTGATCTGGAGCCTGATATTCTTCTTAGTGGCCTTGCCTTTAAGACAGGTCTCCTACTTTGAGACTTGTCTTCAAGGCCTTCCCCCTTGTCCAACCTCCACTTGATCCTGCCATTGGTTCTGGCAGAGATGCTGGTGGCCTCAGAGATCTCCTTGTGGCTGATTCCTTCACGAAGCAGGGCAGCTACTTCATGTCTTTTAGCTCCTTGTCAAAAACGATTATGCATTTCGAAATGTTATTGGAACAAAACTTGTTAATCGAAATACGGTCTTTAACTTTTATTTATGTAACATTTACGCAAAAATCTCTGAAGCCTCGAAAAAAGTCATCAAAGGTATCGGTCAAGACTTTCCGACACCCGGTATTTGTAAGACGAATTACACACAAGATAGAAAAGTAGTGATTTCATTTTTGGAATTATATTTTTAAAATTGAATTAAGTTGTAATTATCTAATTGAAAATAATTCAACTTTTTTTTTCATACCGATTATATTTCAATGAAGGAGTAGATTATTCAAAGTACAAAGATTAATAATGGAAACATATTAAAAATCTCAAACTAAGAATTGGACTTTTTATCTGATAATTAATACTGATTTAACAAATTATATTACTAAATGAATTAAAGGATATATTTGAGAATGTTTGAAAATATATTTCAGACTATTTTTGAGCGTGCAATCTTAATGATGCGACTAATATTATCCTAGAGAGCTTAGGCTATGTCCACAATAAGCTCATAAATAAAACCATTGCTCATAAGCCAAATTATAATTCAAACTGTATTCCTTTCAAAGCTGAAGCTGCATGATTTAGGAAGTAAGTGAATACATGTTTTAATTTTTTTCCCCTCCTTTATTGTTTAGATAATAGATATAAAATTATATAAAAATATAATATATAAGTAAATAAACATTATAGTTTATAATAAAAAATCTAAACAAGAGGTATAACAATAAAACATATCATACGGGTAACTATTTATAATATTTCACAATTTTTTTCATTATTTTAAAATATCTTTCTGATTTTGAAGGATAAAATTTGATGACGTTCCCCGCAAAAAACCATGAATCCTCGGAGACGGAGGGGATCTTGAGAGTGAGGGCGGCGTATCGGGCGGGCAGCAGAGATCATCACAGACCGAATAATAGACGGTTTGATAGTTTCTTTTTTTTTGTCAACAACTCGCTATGTAAGCTTTGGAGTTTGATAGAGCAAACTCCAGTGAAGATAAAAATTGTATTATATTCTCATATGACAGATTTATGAGTTATATTGTCCGCATGTACAATTCAACCAAATACATTCTTCAACATTTTCCAACAAAGTGTCAAATGTGTCTCAGCACTCAAGAAAAAAAAGCCTAGCGATATGATAAATAAGCATTTATTCCAACCTAGGTCTTGATAGAACGCACTTCTACATGTAATATACAAAGTTATTCATGGTATCTTATAATCAAACATGGACAAAAACATTGATATAGCCCTAACAGTGTAATTTCTTATCCTTTCCGGCCAAAACAAAATGAAAATAGTGCTAGAAAAAAGGCTTCATTCAATTGGAAACACCAAACCTCCATCTATTTTTTACTTCAATGGGTTTCAAATGATGCTGTTGAACGAGTTGTAAATAATTGTTGCTTTTGGCCGTTCTTTTCTTCATGTACACCAACTGATTATATTATTTTGCTATTATTTTTTATGAAGTATGTAGTATTAAATGCAAACAAGAAAGGAAGAACGAAACAGTTTCTACCCATGATCTTCTTGTCACTGATTTGTTTTCATTTGAGAAAGAAGAAAAAAAGTTATATGAACTAAATAAAAATCTGGACGGAAAAAAGAAGATTTGTTTAATTTATTCTATATAAATCTAACACGTGCAGTTTGGGATCCACAGAGACGTTTCAGAGATTTTTCATTTCTCTTCTATTTCGTCCCATATAGATGTAAGTACTCGCTAACTAATTCTCATTCTCGATTAATTCAATGTCCGAGGCCCAGGACGCAGAAAGAATGAGTGAAGGCAAAGAACATGAGATCTGCTAGGAGGGAGGTATCTATGCGCAACTTTGGTAGATTTTCTAAGACACATGGGTCTCGAGCTGAACAAGAGATTATCTTGAGGCTCCTCAAGTCCAGCTCAAGCATTGTTTCGAAGAAGCGAGGGAGGAAGATTCCAGCAGGTCTCAGCACAACCCAAAAGTGACCAGAAGAGGGACCCCAGGCTCTTGGCTGCCCTCAAGAAATCTGTCATCAATTTAGGATTGCTCCTTGTGGTCTCATGTAGCGTGTTGTAGCAATAGAGTCCAAGTCATTCCTCCTCAGGCAGGGACAGAGTCAAGTCCTTCCTCCTGGAAGGGCACTGGCCTCCGCAAATGATTGAATGTTCCATGTAAAGGCATTCCTGGAGACTGGAGGAGGGAATGATACCTTAAGTGTAATGGGCCGATTTGGTTGAGCAAATATGTCTGCAGAACCTTTCCTTATTTAATGTAGTGACCCTTAAATAATATTAAATTGACTTGCATGGAATTGCACTTAATGTAGTTTTGATTATTGGCTGGTTTATTTTTTTATCTTGTTTGAATGGAAAATAATCTTTTAATTGATGATTCTCCATTTAAAGAACTTTAAAACAAAAGACTATGTAATTTTATATCATCATACTGTTTCATAGCTTCAAATTAATTTGTTATCAAAAAAAATCTATATCACTAACGTTTTTATTACTTTCAGATATTCGAGATGCCCAAAGTTATAGATCCGATCCGTCTCATCCACGAGCTCGGTGGGAACAGAGTGTGGGTTTACGACTCACAAAAAGAATCTCTCTGCTGTAGGCTGTGTTCCAAATCCTTCAATATTAAAATTAGGAGCAACCTCTTCCATCATGTCCGATCCAATAAACACCAGAAACATCTTGATCTCTTCAACAAAACACAGACTATTGAGTTGGAGGAACAGACTTCATCGGTTACACGCCCTACTTTTACCATGGATCTGACAAGAATGATGATCGCCTGCAACATCCCTTTGGCCAAGGTGGAACAACCTGAGTTCATCAACTTCTTCGAGAAGCATTGCGGCAAGAGACTTCCAAGCCGGACAACGCTAACAAAGTGTATGGAGGAGGAATGTGAAACAATTTGCTCCAAGATTAAAGAGCAATTGAAGGAGAAGGATATTTTTGTACAGGCTGACGAGACGACTGATTCGCAAGGACGGGCCATGACCGCAATCATGGCTGGAACTTTGAATGGAGTCACCCTGGAACGTCCGTTCTTGATTGGTCTGAGCGATGTTACTACCATCAATAATCAGAGTCTCCAGTTAGCGGTTATCAGGGCTTTACGCAAAGTCCTTGGAAGTGAATTGGCTAATAAGAAGCTACGTCTTTTTCTCACTGATGGAGCCAGTTATTGTCTCAAGGCTGGTCGTGGACTGAGGCAGCAGTTTCCTAATGTAATACACGTTACCTGTATAGCTCACGCTCTCAATCGTGTTGCTGACCTCGCTAGGACGCAATTTCCGAAAGTAAACCATCTCATCTCGGAAGTCAAGAAATTTTTTGTGAAGTCATCAATTAGAAAGCGCCACTTCGCAGCTTCCTTCAAAATTCCGCTGCCGCCCGAACCGGTGATTAGTCGTTAGGGAACTTGGTTGGAAGCTGCCTTCTATTATGAAAGAAATTTTCTTAATGTCAAGAAATTCGTGGAGGAATTGAAGAACGACAGTGCTGCAATAATTGAAGCCAAAGAAATCTTTGAAGATGAAGAGATCCTTACTCAGCTTGAAGTCATCAAAGACAACTTCCCAATACTTGTGAAGGCAATTAAGGCTTTGCAAGAGAGGCTTCCTCTGGTCGAGAGCTTCAAATTGATAGAAGAGGTCCAGACCACTCTCACACTGCAACCTTTTGCCAACAAGTTGAAAGAGTTGCTGGATAAGAATCCTGGATATAGGACAATGATGGAAACAGCAAGTTCCTTGCATAGTGCTAAAGGAAATGAAGAATATGATGCCAATACCTTCTTGATGGCCAATGCTCCGATGGTGACATGCGACGTGGAAAGACTTTTCTCTGTCCTAAAGGATGTTAACTCTCCAAAGAGAGGAAGATTAACGGAGGCTCATCTTGAAGATATTTTATTCATTCGTTGGAATGGCAAACTCATTTGATAATATCGTTCCATGACCATCAAAGGATTTTTCGGATCAGACGTTTGAATAAATGATGATAGAAAAATTGTTCCCTCCCTCATTTTGCGACCTTATGTTCTGATATGTAACAAAACGTTTTAGTTAATAATGATTTTAGAAAAACTTAGGAATATAATATTTTCAAAAATCTTGGTGCTATTTTTTGCGACAGTAAGTGAACGCAAAGTTAATTTTTCAAGTGACTACTACTATGACTCTCGAAAAAGAAAATTTATTATATATATATTATTATTCATTTTAAATATATGCACAATATATATATATATATATATATATACTTAATAGCCATTAAATGTAATCGACAATTTAAAAAAGTAACATTCAAATAGTTTTGAGCTATAATTTCATTTAAGGATTTCTATGATTAACTCTTAAAGGATTAAAATGGAAACAACTCTGCGTTCAGAAATATTAAGCGGCATATAAAAAATGTTAATAAATATTCACATCCCAAACTATCACTTTTAACCAATTTATACAAATAGTTTTACCTTTTCATTTTTAAGAAATTATTTATTCATGGCAATACAAGGCATATTTTTCGGTAATTTATTTAAAAAATGCCAATAAATTTTCTAAAATAATCCAGAAATAAACCATTTTATTTATAGTATGTATTGTTATTTGAAAGTAGTTGGCGCGTAGAACTTAGTAGTCACTTACTGTCATAAAAAATGACAACACAATGTTTTTATAATAAATGTCTTCCTAAAAAAATCTTTGATCGCAAAATTGAGGGGGTCAACAAAGAATCAATTTATCTATTCTTATATTCCTTTTATATTTTTTTGTCTTATCTTTATATAATTGATATAAAAGTATTCTCATTAATCAGTAAATCAAAATGTGTTATTTTGTATAGTATATGTAAATAATGAAACAAACATACTATGCGAGTACTTACTGGATTCTTTCTCGTAGTAGGTGTTTAAACTCAAAAAAGGAAAGCCAAATTCATTCCTTCAACTTCTTAATGTCTCATCTAATATCCAATACCTCGATTCATCTACGGATCCGTATATTCTAAATGAACATCCCTTAATATATCCTTGGTTTGATGTAATTTTTGTTAGTCAAGAAGGAGAACTGATAATTTCTCTAGGCAACATTTAATTGAATTATCTGATTATTATTTTCATTAATTTGCGAAAAAAAATATTACTCAAGTAATAAAATTGCGGGGTATAAATTCAACCAATATTCATGTTTGGAAAGGAATAGTTTATTTCGTTTACTATATATGAGAGGTAATTTAAATGACCCTTTACACTGTATTAAAATTTGTAGCTGCACTTCTTCATCCCATGAGGATCCAAAACAGACAGGCTCATAATGAAAATGTTTGTAAAGGTAGGTTGTGTCGATTAGAAAGGGACCGGAATGCGTGTCAATAAGGAGTATTGAGTTTCTTGAAATATACAACCTTCACTTGATTTTACTATTTATTTGCAAAAAAATATATTAAATCATAACACAATAAAAACCAATGGATACAACTCTGAGAACAATTCATCTAAAATTCATATATGGGTATAAACTGAATATGTTGCATCAGTCTACGTATAAGCCATTCATGTCAGAAGATATATATATATATATATATGATATTAAATGGTAAACAATTTAAATTATATGGTGCTATAAATAACTCTTCATATTGTAATAAACATCGTGATTTCATTACTTCTTCAGGGTTCCATTATACTTTTGCCTCTCTTTTTTTCCTCGGGAGTAGCTTTGTCCTCCTAGTAATTTATATTGAATTTGGAGAAATCCCATCAGGTTCCGAAACAGACAGTCTCATCATGAAGGCGTATGTAAAGGAGTCGAGAAGTTAAGACCCCCAGAAGTTGGGGGAAGACTGCCCTATTGTCTAGTTTTCTTCATACAACTCGAGGTCGATAATGAATTTAATTATACAACCATCAACAACGAATTCGATGAAAATTATGTCGCCCTCATCACCAACGAGGCTGAAAGAAACAGCTGCAGTCGTCGGC
Source organism: Caligus rogercresseyi (assembly GCA_013387185.1). Classification (NCBI taxonomy): domain Eukaryota; kingdom Metazoa; phylum Arthropoda; class Copepoda; order Siphonostomatoida; family Caligidae; genus Caligus; species Caligus rogercresseyi. The sequence continues at coordinate 6,585,541 of CP045890.1, read as the reverse complement.
TTCGGTTCCTCTCAATAGAAAGCGAAAAGACCCACCACTCCTCTATAGTTGCACTTCCACCCCGCATCTGGGCATTTTTATCCTCCTTGGTTCCATTCAAATGTAGAACACTTGTGGTCACGTGTCTTGGGGATGCCTTTGGGTCTTTGAACTTCTTGGGGCGACTCCACGCCTTGGATCTTCTTTACTTCGATAAGAGAGCTGAATCCTTCCCTACCATCTCCGACTCCATTGTTCGCTCGAGCTTGATGACTTCCCTAGGGTTGAGTTTCCCTATTAGAAGACTGTCGAGCGGCATTGTAATGAAGCCAACAATAATCGAGTGATGTATCGTATTGCCACACTAGTAGTGTCCAACCCTCATCCGATGGGTAAGGAAATCGTCGATAGGCTCAGCCTTAAAGATTTCCTCGAACTCTTCCATGACTAGAGGCTCCTCGGCCTCTACGAACTTATATGTGCTGGAACTCCACAGTAAAACAGAAAGTTCCGGATCAAGCCCAGGCTTTTGGGAGGGCCCTACAGATGTTATGGGGGGCACAATTTGGCACATTCATAAAAAAAATCGGGCCCACGTCACTCAGTGGGTGGGCGGGCCTGGCCCCCTCAGGCCCGCCCATCCCGCCGGGCCTGTTCCGGATCCATCCAGTCAGGTTTGCCTTCTTCTTTCCCGTAATTGATCCGGATTCTCCCCGAGCTCGAGTTCAGGGCATAGCTCTTGAAGCTCCGGAAACTTCAAGGTGGAACACGAATTCTTCTTTAGAGGATCCTAAATATAAACGGAGTAGGATTCATAGGATCCCAGAAAAGTAAACATTCTTCCTAGGATTTGACTTCACATTTATATTTTGTTGCTATGAACTAACACTATTTATTATTATCATAACAATAAGAAGCATAAGGATTATTATTCTAAAATAACATTGCAAAGATTGTTAGTGTTTAGGTTTAGTGAGTAAATATAAAAATAAAGCATTTCCTTAGTTTTCTTCAATATTGCTGACTTTGTTGCATGTATTAAAAAAATGTAGCATGTGGCTAGGTTTATTCAATTTTTTTCTTCAACTCTGCTTATAATACACACATCCCTTCAAATATCCTGATAAATAGTTTTTTTATATTATGTATATTGATATTATATTTTCTTATTATGATGATGATGGTATTGTAGTCGTTTCTTCGCATATTTGTATACTTATAAGCAAAACGGCTTAGATGAAGTGTGATTTTCTTCCCTTATAAGAGAGCTTTTATATATATTTTTTTTGATAATGTATACAGCTTAAATCTTATGTCACTGTATAGTTTAAAAAATATTTGAAATATGGTAAAAACAGCTATATTTCAATGGTTTTAAAAGCAACCAACCACTGTGATTCCGAAGATTTTTCCTCATAATTGGATCTTGCTTAAAAGAAAAGAAGATACTCCATAGTAATCCATCAAAATAATCATTTTATATTATCATGATTTACAAACACTGGGACTAGGCATGTGATCAATATTAAGAAATACAAGTCACACCTTGATTACATACATACCTATAATAAAACAGCTATAAAATTTATTGTATTATTTTGTACCGGGTGACAACTTCTTAAGAGGTGCCTTAAAATAACTTTTAAGAAATTCAGAAATAAATAAATAATCTTGTACACCTCGTTTTTAGTGTTAATGTTTAATAGTTTAATTATTACTTTTGGAGAAGTTATGAGTATGTTCATGTACGATGCTAAAATTATGAACTATGATATTTATATGTTGCATTTTTCTACTTACTAGCACCTGTTTTGTATATCGTTATGTATACATATTTTATCATGAACTGTTGAAGAAATAAAAATCTGCTCTTTTGAGAGGACTTGTCGGAACCGGTCTGCCGGTAGGAGATGATGCGCTTGGCCTTCATTATATACTTAAATAAAATAATTTGTGCATTGCACTTGTAAACATTATGATTTAAATCTTTTTAAATATTCATGAAAAACCTAGGTATCACCTCAAATATAAAAATAAACAGTTAAAAAAACTTCAAAAGAAAAGAAAAACAATTCCATAAATTTGTTTCGACCAAAGTCTAATAAAACTTTAACATACTCTTGAAAATTTTAAGAGAGCTATATAATTTTCTTGGATAATACTTAATTTCTTTCGATGCAAGAGTCCAAGAGTCGTTGATGAGAGAAGGAATTCTAAGAGAAAAATCTCTATGTGGTGGTAGCATCTAATATGATTGCGCGAAGATCTTCTGAACATAAAATGTCACTCATTATCAGATTGTTTGCTATTCCGGCTTTCGTATTTAATATAGCGAACTCAATTGCTTTCGAGACAACGGATTGGTTGGTTTTCTTCTTGGTTAGTCGAAACAACACAATGGTTTTGACTATGTTTTTGTGGACCTTTCCATTCCTTTTATGATAAAAACAATGTATCGTTTAAGAATGGAGCCAAAAGGACAATCTACAAAAACGTGCAGCATGTTGTTATTCAATTTGCCACAGTCTTTGCAGTGACAGTTGGTTATAATACAGTTGGAAGAGACCTGCAGTTGAGTCGTGAATTTTCTTCCATCATGTACTCTCATGAAAGACCGTGCAATTCTCATTGTCCAACTGTCCGGGAGTTTAAGGAGCCTGATATAACACTCCGTTATTTTCTTAATGTCACCGTGATTACTAGGAACGTCATATTTAAATGCCGGGACATGACATAAAATGTATATTTGCTGCCCTTAATGAGATATCTAAATCTCCCATCTTTGAATGGGTGTGTTTGCTAAGAGGAAATTATAGACAAAGTGTCATTAGCAATAACCCAATCCTCAAGTTTATCTGGGCTTTATATATTCTTGAAGAAGAATGGCCTATGAGCATTTTAGTGTATGATTTCCACACTTGAGTCATTGTTGTAAATATGGACACATCTTCAAACAATTTTTTGAGGCTCTGCCCATACTTCAGAAAATGTCCTGGTAACATTGTTTTTAATATTTTTATATAACATTAATCAATTAAATAGATCGCTATGTGAGACCGAATTCCTCCATTCCTTTTCTGGAAACTTTGCCAAGTCGATATTTATATATATATAGGGAACGATTTTCGAAAGTTTTGTTAATCCTCCCCTGATTTTGAACCTAGGCCTCTTTATAGTTACAATTTTATCTCTTATGAAGACAACAGAAAGCCAGTGTTTATTCTTCTTCAATAACATATTCAGCTATCCAGGGGTATACAGTGGCCTTGTACAAAGCAATTGGGATGGCCTGAGTATTGTAAAGGTCAATCCTTTTCTGTAGATTATACCCCACCATACGTTACTAAAGTTGCTTACACAAGAGGATATTTGTCCCAGTTATTGACGTCTATTCCTTCGGGTACCCACTCAATTCTTAGTTTAGACACTTTTCTTTTTACTTGGCATTGAGCTAAGCTCTTTTCTTCCATGGGATACAATGCCCCTATTGGAAGAATGAATCTTTAGAGTGATTCAGCTGCATCCCAAATTTCCTATTGAATTTTGAAAAAACATTTAGTAGGACTTTAATTCTCTTAATGAGCTGGTTCTCTGAGGTTGGCTCTACAGTTAGAATGATATCGTTTGCTTATAGATCGACAAGATGTCTATCTTCCGCAAATTTAACTCCGAAACAACTGCATTTGTGAGTCAATAGGACCACTAGTTATTCTATATCTGCGACGAAAGAGGAGGAGCAGAAGGGCAGCCCTTCCGACAGCCTTCGAACTGGTTGGAAGAAGTACCTTGGGAGCAAACGTTTTACTGCTCGAAGAATCTGAGCGTGAATTTAAAGTCTATTTCTTTAACAGCTCTTCACATCCTCAACAGCCGCTTGAATATTGTGAGAGGCGTCAGCTATATTTGTATGTAAAAACCTACTGAGTCTTGTTTTGTTGTTTGAATACCTTGTGCCTCGATACAAAAAAAGTATTCTAGTATATACGTACAGTATTTATCATGATTTGGCCAAGAGTTCCATTTATTTGAAAATTGTAAACACATATACTAAGATCATATGAAAGACTCTTAATATGTTACGTTTTTACTGGCATTATGCAGGCATGCCATTCATTCAATGTATGAAATACACGCATTTATTCAGCAGCTTCTTGTTCTTGATTTCCTTAAAATTGCCCTTCAAGATAAAAACCAAGTTTTTAGAGTTGCATTTATCAAAATAAAGAAGAGAGAAGATCTCCCAAAAATGTGACTTGGTAGGGTTTTTCTTCATCTGATTAAAAATGTTTTTTTTTTGGCTGGTGCGACTTAAGATTTGAGGCCATGTAGGTATATCCAAAACATGCAGTAGTCCTGTAATGCCTGTAATTATGGACCGTAATAATATATTATCATTGGTCTAAAATTTACTCAGTTCTATATAAGTAAGCAAATATTTCGTTGGCCTTTTTGACAAAATCATACTTTTCGGGGTGACATAGAATGAAAAAACTAAACCCTTCCTCTAAAAAGTAGTAGTAGGTGTTGGCTTCAGCGAGTATTAACTCTATCAAACTAAAGCCATGTAAATCCATGAAGACCTACTTCCGTATCTCCGCAACTATTTCCTATTGGGCATTTCATTGCATCGTGAGATACAAGATAATGAAAAGGACAATATTTGAAATTTAGAGCTTTACCTCCGACTGATTTAGACGGACAATGATCTTGCGAAAGGGACATTGAAATAATAGGTATGCCCATATTGCCAAGAGATCTGATCTTTCGTTTGCCGGTGTGACGCCATTAATACACCTTGGGATTGCCTACATTGAAGGAGGGATGCCTTTCATATTTACATTGGTCCAGAGCCTTATAAGTAGAGTTACGTCGTAAAAAATGTCTGTAAAGATCTATTAAAAAACACAACTATGCCTGCTTGTAGTGCTGTGGATTGTGCAAATCACTCAGGAGCCCAAGGAATTTCTCTCTTTTTTCCCCATGGAACAATCCTCCGATAATGAAAGGTTTTATAAACACATGTTTTGTCATAGATTCCGATTTATTATTGTAACAATAACAAAGGAACAATGGTCATTATTTTCATTCCATGCATTGTTTTGAGCCAAATACTTTTTTCACCAGGTGGCGCTCCAATCTATTGTCGTAAATCTTCTTATAGGGCTCTGCATTGGTTGAATATATAACTTGGTAAAAAGAAGTATCATTATCCTTGTTTACTCAAGACATAAGTAAGATGATTTTTTTCGTAGATAAGATAAGTAACTATAACCTACAAAGAAGGTTTTTGATGGGTGCCATAGTACACCAACAAAACTCTACACTTTAGGGTTTGCCATCTTAATAAAAATGTATCAATGAGTTCTTTATTTTTCCTCCTCCTTCTCATCCTCTATACAGCCATTATATTATGTTTTTTCCTCCTTCAACTCATTTATATAATTCTCTTTGTAGTCCATTTTGAACAATTTCTTTTTTCCCCAAGACACACAAAAAGACGGATAATATAGATTATAATTTGCTTTCAGATTATGTACGTGGGAGGTTTTGTTGTTTCTCCTCATCCTCAATGGATGAGGGCTCCCTTCTTTTCTTCTTTTCTTTCTTCTTTGGACTCTTCCTTCTATTATTATTTCTTCTTTATTAGAAAAAGCGACATAAAAGTCAACTTCTCTTTCCGGCTTTTGGCATTATCAGAACTCTGTATATTTGTGGGCTTTATTTTGTTCGTTTTTTTTTAGTTCTATATAAGTGCATCCGTGGGTGAATACAGTCCCCTCAATGAATGAAACGATTTCACTTATCCCTTTTGGTCCAAGTCAATGAGTGTTGGAGGGGTGCAAGGAAAGAAACTTCCTTGTTGTTCAATAGGGGTGGTGAACGGGGGCATTTAGTTTCTAAAGACCATTAAAAAGTTTTACAAAGAATCCCCTTGGTGAGGGTGGGATGGTGAAGCACTATTTAGAAATATCTACTATTGTTAAGAATGCTTTTATGGAACAACTCATTGATTCACCAAGTAAAATAACTTTTTCGGGTGCTATCTCCATTTTCTTTCTTTTCTAATGTCTTATCGTCAGTTTGATATTATATTTATCGTCAATAAGATAAATCAAAATAAAAGATAATTTATCATGAATTTGACAAAATAGTTTCTTAATTATTATTAATTATAGTTGATATTGGAGGATTCCATCCTTTGAAAAGATTTATAAATGAAATGAAAGGAGGCCAGTATGAAGATACACATTCTTATCTCTGTCCACACATCAACAACGAATGAGAGAAGCGATGTCTTATTTTAATAATGTCAACTGTTTTTTAAATTATTGCCGCTCCTTTTTTAACAAATCAAGTTCGAGAAAAAGATCCTACAGGTGTCACCCTTAAGGCTTGCACTGAAAAGATCCCAACTGCCCTTAAGGTAGTTGAGAGATGATGTATCTTAAAAAAACATAAATTGGCTACGGTGAGCTTTTTTACCTTCCCTAATGGGCATACATAAATAAAACGAACATTGGTTTAGATCATAACGAAAAAAATAACTTTTTTAATGCTATAATGCTTATTTATATCCTGTCGGGTGCAATTCCATCGAACCATAAAGGTAAAAACTATGGAAAGTAGATTTTGGCAGCCGCCGAATTTTTTTTTTTTTGGTACCTCAGTACAACAATTTATTTTCCATCGAATTGGTTACATTATAAAAAATTTACATCATTACATTAACATATTTAAAAAATCACTAAATACTTTACAATACTATGAGGAGGGACTAATCTTGTAGAACGAAATTTATAAAAAAGTAGATTTTGGCAGCCACCGAAATTCGTTACTTCCCCTCATGTAACGATATAGAAATTAATAAAAAACTTTTTTGTAATTTTAAATAGGAATATCTATATATATTTTTATTATGGCAAGTTGTTTTTATTATAATTGTGTTTTAGTTTTTGTTCATATGTGATGTAAATTTTTTAAACTAAAATATTTAATTATGTTCTTTACGCATTAACATCATTTTATATACATTTATTTATTTGTGCTTGTATATTATTTTATGGACTATTGACTAAAAAAATCAATTATATTGACAAATAGTGGGAAAACTATCTCCACATGTGTGATTTGTTACAATAGTCATGTCATATTTAAGACTAGGCGAATTTAAATTCAGTGCAAGAAAGGAAGAGCCATATGATTGACATCGCTGATAACTCATTCTATCATTCCAATGAAACCGTTATATGCATACCGTTCTCTTTACTCGTCATTTATATTTTAACTCTACAACACCGTTAAACTCCAGACTTGAGGACTTGAAAAATGGTGTAGACAAGCTATAGTCCAAATTTCCAAAATCAAACATGATTGAAGAAAAGAAGAAAAAACCCAAAAAAGTAAATAAATATAGCTTTCTTTTTGTGATTTGATAGGACCAACAAGTTAACAGATAGTAGGCTTTCCTTTCTTACAAAAAGATTACCAAAAGTACATCCATACAAAGAGAGACTTGATGGAGAGTTGCTCAAGTATAGTGTTAGAGGACGTAATGTCTGCTAAGTGACTTGCATATAAATGGATAATAAGTAATCCATGTATTGGCATAAACCATTAGGAAATGGTTTTATCCTGTCTTTGTACCTTATTGAGGGGGGTTGGATGCCCAAATTAATATATGAGGGTTTAATTTAGGAGACATGTGTGTTGAAAAGTGTTTATAGATTGGTTATTTCTATGTTGGAAAAACTTGGGGTTTGTAAAATAAAATATCAGTGATATGAGCTAGAAAAATGAAACTCTTTTTGCATTCAATTATTCTCTCATCAAGGTATATATATAACGAGCTTGAAATAATTAAAAGGTATCACAGAAACGTAAATCATTATAGAAAACATATAAAAAATCGCTATTTAAATATTTTTCTTTAATATAAATCTACTTTTGCTATAATATTTGACTTTTACTATTGTAAAGTTTGTAGAAAATATAAAAAATAAAAGGAATCATTTATTTTTGCGAAAAAAAACAACCAATAAAAGAAAGGTTTTGCTGTTTTACGTCTTGACTATGATCCTTATTTTCTGTTCTCATATTAGGCGAAGTTATATTGTAAAAACACAATAATACATAATTCTTTTATCCTTACAAATGGATGTGTTGCCGGGTAGAAATATAATGGGGAGGCCGTATAATTTAGAAACAATAGTGTTGATTATAGAATACATACTAAGCAAAGTGGGAAATCTTGTACATTGACTATGAGCTTTTAAGAACGAAATCAAGACTATATTGGATTTACGCACCCAATAGGGACATTGATTGTTTCTATGCGAAGATAATCCACCATTACCCCATCCATTAATCATTGCCGGAGACCTGAACATCACAAGAGATCCCAAATAAGACTGTATAATTACCTGAATTCTAGAAATAAGAAAAACTTCTTTGAATTTCAAACAAGTATAACGAATCATTTACTAAAGGACAGTGGTTAAATATTCAGCAATAAAATCATATTATGGCTTCGAAAGATATTACCAAAGACTGAAAGTCATTCGAACGTTACCTTGATTATATTCATGTTGTCATCTAAAATAACAACCAATCTTTCTAACTTCAAAAAGTTTCCTCTTCTCAATCCTGCTACTGTCAAGTAGCAAGATTTCATGACACGAAAAATCAACACTTTTCCTTTTGGCAGATAAATATAAGTCATCTTAAATTTCCAAAAACATGTAAAAAATGATTAGTACAACAACGAGCTTCACTCATAAAATGAACGCCAGAATATAGTCGATCTCCTTCACTCTCAAAAACATAAAAGCTTCATCCAGGAGGAGGGAGATCTTCCAAAAATGGGTTCTGATATGGCTATACTTTGTTCAATAATTTCCTTCATAAGTGAAGACTTCCCAAAAAAAGTTCATAAAAAGGAAAAAAGATCATCATATTGTCTCAAGATACCAATATTTCTAAACAACTCTTTCATATACTCACAGCGATCCTGTAAAGGTTTATTGAAATGTAAAATGGCTGGTGATATCCCCCATATATCCTGGACACTATTCCTGACTAAAAAGAAAGTCTTAATTTATTTATTGTGTTGGTTGATTTTCAAATAACATTTGATTCAATTATCTCAACATGTTTATACAATTCTAATACAAAAAGAGCAATATCTCAAAATATATTATGTATAAAATTGTGTCTACTCGGAGATAGGCCCAGGGTGTAGATGGTAGCTTCCAGGCTACCCACCTGGGTAGGTTTTCTTAATCTAAAAAACTGGCAGTGGATTTTAGGGGAGTGCAATACAAATGCTTTTTCATTGTTCCCCAAACATTATAGGCATTGAGTGTTTCACTGGTGAAGAAAATAATAACTGCGTAGTATTTTGATTTGCTTTTTATAAATTATGGGAAGACAAAAAAAGGTATTGGAAAGAATATAATTTATATTTCTCATTAGCCAACGGGCCACTTTTCTTCGATATATTTTTGCTCATAAAAAAATTATTTGGAAAGTTAAGAGCGAAGTATTTATTTCTAACGTCGGTCATCATGTAACATTTATACTGAAAATTGAAAGAGTCAATTTGTGAATATTTCTTCAATTCTTCAAATCTTAATACTGGATTACAATAAGCATTTTCTGACATCGTAAAAACATTTTTTTTTCATGTTTGCAATTTTAGCACATAATGATTTAAATATCGACATATACGACAAACAATTCTCTTATTGGTTAAAAAAAAAATATTTTGATTTAAGTTTTAGATCAGGAGATATTCTATTTTGCCCGGTTTTTTTCAAAATCCCTGTATTTTTTTGAATCCCTGAGATTTATTTAAAACTTCACCCCGGTTTTTCAACAACCCTGGATATGCCTCTTGTAAAAATAGACATTCCTGGTCAAAATCCCAGCTTCAACGTTGTGTTAGGCAAGGAGACATTCTAGCGACTACCTAGGCATCAATGTGCTGTGTGAAGACAATATTTCAAATAAAAAATCTCAATTGACTTCACACGTAAAGACGATATTAAAATTCAACTTTTGTAGAGGACTAACTTAATTCTTTGAAAAGAACACTATGGTACACCAAGAATCTATCAATGAGCTCTTAAGGCTTTCTATGTCTTTCGAAACGGATATGGGATTACCGAGATTGGAATTAAAAAAGTCTTTTGGTTATCCACATCGCCCATCCTGGAAATTAAAAATGAATCATAAATAACATAAAAACAGTAGCTTTCCTAATATGAAACATTCAATCTCAATCTTCGTGACAAAAGTAACGTGTGGACTAAAACGATTATCCTGGAAGTAGTCCATTTACATAGAAATGCCTTACTCGGCTCCAATCCGATCCTTAGTGATTACATCAGAAGGGTTTTCTATGGAACTCAAAGCGACGATATATATATTATATATATATATATATATATTTATAATATACATATATATATATTATATATATATATATATATATGGGTACAGACAATTCAGCGCCCGCCGACAGCGCCGTCGCAGAAAGTGGTGCCAGAAGGTGAAGGAAGAAATGATGTGGAAACAACAACTGATCAAAGGACAGAAAACTCCAGGCAAAGAGAGGAGAACTGAGAGAAGAATGGAAAATGGTTCTACGTAAAAGATCAAAATCGCCGAAAAAAAAGCCAAAAAATTCAAAAAGAAACTTAGATAATCCTGGAGAAGAAAAAAGAAAAGATCTCGTGAAAAAAGTTTTTATGAATAGGAATGGCCTACTAAAAAACATAAATGATTGCCGTTCTAATAGAAAAACATCAAAAAAGACACTACCTTGATGATGCCGACCCCGTACACCTACTCCGAGGAGACATGTATGTTTCTTATTTTATTATATTTATCTCCCCCCCCCTCCCACCCCTTTTCGGACGGTTTATATTTGACAGTAGGTCCCATACCCTCTCCTTCTGGACTTTTTATTATATTATTTGAATATGGAACTTAAAATTATATCAGCAAACGCCAATTCAATTTTTAACAAAACTAAAAGGAGGGATTTTATTGATTATTTAATTACGTACTCACCACATATAATATCAATTTGCGACTCCAGAATAAGTAATTTAAGCCCTGATTTTATCTTCCCTGAAGGATATGATGTCTTAATAGTACCCGCTGTCAATAAAAAGGCAAATCACCCCTCTAGGGGAATTCTGCTGCTCATAAAGAAAGAACTAAATTATAAAAGTTTGGCAAATGATGCTGGGGGTAATTACTCTGTATTTACGATAGTCTGGAAGAGTAGATGTATAAAGTTTTTATCAATATATGGACCGAACAAGGATGATCCATCCTTTTTTAGCTTTTTAGAAGAAAAATTTGTTAATAACAGTATTAGTAAAAACGAAGATTTTATATTATTAGGGGATTTCAATGTAGCTCTGGAGCAATCTAGAGATACTTTTAATTACAAAAATGTAAATAATTGTAAAGCAAAAAAAGTTTTAAAACATATTTTGAATAGGAACACATTCTCAGACGTAGCCATCAAATTTAGTAAAACTCCAGTTCATACTTTTTCCGTGAAAGTAAGTAATACGGTGACAAAAAGTTCTCGTTTAGATTATTTTTTTGTATCTGAGAACCTCTTCCCTCTCATATCAGATTACCGCACAATTCCCAGTCGGATGTCTGACCACAATCCAATACTGATGACTTTAACATTTCCAAAAAGATATTCTAAGAAACATTGGAAATTAAATACAGATTTATTAAATGATAAAACCACCAAAGCTAAGATTGAAAAAATAATTGAAGATGTATTATATAAATTGAAAAATGGAATAATAAAATCATCTTCTCATGGTTTAAAATTGATTCTAGATTGTTGCAAAAGAGAATACATTAAATTGGGTGTGAGATTGAGTGAGGAAAGAAAACGTAGATATACAGATTTATGCATGAAAAAAGAATTGGGTATAATAAATTTAGCGGAGGATGAGGAATTAATTGAAATAACTCATACTCTTTCTAGAGGTCACCTCATTAGGACCAAATTACAATCAATTTCAGAGGAACATGTACTTATTGAAAAAATTAAACAAACTGAACGTTTAAATGGAAGTAATAAAGAAGTGGGGGCATTATTTAATAAATTAGGCATATTGGATAATAACACTGATAAAATTGTCATGGACTTTTATGAAAATTTGTATGCATGCAGAGACTGCCAAAATCAAGATATATGCCTTAAGTGCACCTTTAGCTCTACACGTTTCATATGTCGCGATGTAGGTGGATCTAAGACTTTAGTATCTCATTTAAGTGAGTGCCAAAGTAGATCACTAGAAAGTGACATTGATAGTAAAGAAATTGAGAGTTATATTAAATCATATAATAAGAAAAACAAGTCACCAGGATCCGATGGCTTCCCTATGGAATTTTACACTATGTTTAATAGACTTTTATCCCCGCTTTTAGAACAAGTTTACAAGGAGGCTCATATAAATGGTTCCTTTGAGGAACATAACTCATTTTAATTCCCAAAGTAGGAAAAGATACCAGATTTGTGGAAAATCTAAGACCCCTAACCATGCTTAACACAGTTTTTAAAATTCATAGAGGTATCCTAGCGGGGAGATTGAGAGGTTTTTTAAATGAAATAATAAACCCGGCTCAAAAAGGTTTTGTGCCCGGTAGGGTAATGGAAGATGTGGGAAGAAGCATCAAAGATGCTTTAGCCCATATTGAGGGAACACAATCTAGGGCAGCAGTAATGAGTGTTGATTTTAAGAAAGCGTTCGACAGTGTATCGCACAAATGGATTTTAAAAAGTTTAAAGGATCATGGTGTAGGGGATAATTTTATCAAAATGGTGGGAGTTGGTCTATGCAACTTATATACGTTTTACGATAAAAAAGATAATAGAATTAAGGTCAACAGAGGTTGCCGTCAAGGAGACCCTTTGTCCCCCACTTTGTTTGTTCTGGCATTGAATTCTATTATTGAGGAAATCATTGCGTGTAGGGATATAAATGGTATTAAAGTAGGCAAAAGCATGTCTAAAGTTTTAGCCTTTGCAGATGATGTGAATATTATTTTTTCTGGGAGCATCGATGATATTCACCGTTCGATTAGGAAAACATTAGATATTTTAAAACAATATAGGGATAATTCTGGGTTAGAGATTAATCTTAAGAAAAGTACCGTAATGACAAATTTTGAGTTTGCATTGGATCTGGGGGGCTTGAAAGTGACTTCTATGATGAAAGTGTTGGGTACCTTTATATCATTGAACGATGAGGATATTATAGAAAACGCCAAGGTCATAGAGGATAAAGTCCAAAAAACAACAAATAGATACGCAAAATTTCTTAAGAAGAATACTGTGACAAGAATTTTTATATGGAATACATTTATTTTACCCAAAACTATTCATATTTTAAGACTAACACCTTTTTCTCAAATTTTATGTAAAAAAATCAATGATTTGTGCGAAAAGTTTTTATTTCCGGAAGGTCGCCCTAAAATAATATCATGGAGACGTGTCAAAACACCAAAAAAATTCGGTGGTTTGGGTCTGTTGGAGCTTGAAAGCTTCTGGAAAGTAATACTCTTCAAATGGTTGAAAAGACTTTTGGAGAGTGGTTCAGTTTGGACGGAAGCATTAAGGGGACTATATTTGAAAAAGGTAGGACGCCCCTTGGAGGGAGAAGAGGGTAATGGACCACACTCTGTGCTAGATTTAGCCGCAAACATTAGTCCTTTTTGGTATCAGAATAGTGCGATCAATAAAGAGGTGGCAGTTTTATTATTACAAAAAATGAAATGGCAGGAACCAGTTGTTGGAAATGGGAGGTTATCTTTTTTTAAAATACTTCTATTGGGAAAAAAATAGTTTGCCTTGGGGATATTTTTAATGAAATAGGTAATTTTACAGCAAATGAAAGACTGGAGAGGATGAATGTTTTAAAATGGGTTAATTTTAAGAAAAGAGAGTTCGGTCCAAGAAATAGTTTTTACAATTTTATAAAACTAATTAGTAATAAGGAACTCCGACATTTTTTAGTGGATAAAAATTCAAAAAGTCATTTTTTAAATCAAATTGAGAGGAGGAAAGAAGATTACGGGCTGAGAACACCAGTAAATATATTAATGCATGGTTTAAAATCAAAAATGTTAAATCACTCTCTCTATTGGTTTAAATACAGAGTACTTACCAACACATTGACATTTGGTAGTATATATGGGACTACAGCGGAGGAAAGATTATGCTTTTTTGCGGGGATTCGCTGGAGACATCAAAACATTTTTTATTAGAGTGCATATATGTGGTAGAAATTTTAGAATATCTAAAATTGTTATTTGATGATTTTTTTAATATACAATTACGGAGTAAGGATTTTATTTACTTTTATAATGGACCGTACCAAGAAGAAATTAATTTTATTACCACTAAAACCCAATATTTTATGTATAAAATGAGATCTACTCGAGTTCCTTTACCTAAAAATATTACTTCTCTGGTTGATCATATTGTTAATAACACGACGTTTTAATGTATTTTTATGAATATTATAAGATATAATCTAATGTGAATAAAGTTTTACCTTGGTAAAAAAAAAAAAAAGAAAGAGACTATACAGAATTAGAGTGAGATGTTTAAACTGTGGGAAATAAGTTGATGGCGACTACAAGAGGGAAGACGTTTCAAGAGTACATGAAAATGATGAACAAGTAAAGTTTATTCTTTTGTCGATCAAAAGTAGAAAAAACTTTCCTTCGGAATTATGAACAGTGGGAAAAAATGAGATAATGATGCCAACGGAGGCCACTTCCTATACAGAACAATCAAGCAGTATAAAGGACATACCAACTGACAACAATGAACATACTGAACAGGTAAAGATGAAGATTCTTAATTTGCTAGCTGTAGAGGCAGTGGTAGAGGATATACATCCTACAATGGACAAAACAGAAAATAGGCTCATAGGCTATCATCACAGTGCCAAAACTGACATGCGAGATCATCCACATCAACCTCTGTTGGATGAATACAACAGGAACAGCTAGATCAGGGAAGTGGGACAAGAGACTTTAATCCTGACCTGTTCAAGAAGTACCAATGAACGAGCTTTGATATTCCCACGAAATCTATAGTTTGTTTCCCCTGTCAGAAGTTTTTATCTGATTCCACTTTCACATACAGCAATCGGAAGAAACGACTAGTGAAGCATGACAAGAGCGGTAATCATCGACTTGCAATGTCTTAATGGATGATTTCAAAAGTTAATAAAAAGGATCAAACATCAGTCTTGGTCCAACTTGATACAATCCACAAAGACATGGTCCAAAAGAACAGAAATTACCTTAAAGTTATTGTAGAGTCCATCTTGTACACCGCACAGCAAAACATCCATCAGAGAGGCCATGAAGAAGACAGATCAATGATTGGACAGCAGTCATACATAAGCCGTGAAAACCTTATAGAGCTTTTGAATTTGCGATGCAGAGACATTCCTTGGCTTGTCACTAGACTAAACTCTAATTTTGGGGTCCATCGTCAGTGGCTTTCTCCAAAAATCCAAAATGCATGCATCTATGTTAGGGAAGCAAGCAAGTTCAGTCTTATTGTGTATGAAATATCAGACGTTGGCAACTGGGAACAAGTGGCAGTGTGTTTGCACTATTTAAATAATGAGCACTGCTCATTGTTTAAATTGAGCAGCCTACAGAAGCATTCGTGGATTTTATGAAGCTAAGTCCACAACCAGTAAGACGCTGTTCAAAATTGTGATTGAAGTTATCAACTGCCTAGAGTTACGCGTTGAAGAAATTGTGTACCAATGCTTTGACGGCGCATCCAACAAGACTGGGAAGAAAATGGAGTTGCCAAAATGATTCAAGAGATGTCAGCAAACGAAATAGTGAAATACCTCTGATCAAACTCCCTCTCTGAAACTTTGCCACACTTCACTGAGATTTCAAAGACCTTAGCTAAAATACCAGTAACTTAATGTTCAGCAGAGAGATCTTTTTCTTATTTGAGAAGACTCAAGACCTACCTCAGGTCCACCATGAGCCAGGAAAGGCTCTAGACTTCTTAACATCGAAAAGCGTTTTGTAAATAGAGTGGACATCGATACAATAATAGATGAATTGGGCAGACAAAAATGAAGAAACAACATGTTTTTTCTTGTATCTTCTAAAATAAAATAATGTTATGAATAATGTGTAATCACAATAAAAAATATAAATCTACATAGCTTATTCATTCGAATATCTTTTTCACATATTTAACAGTTCTTGTTAAAATTCGGGCAAATTGAATGCTGCCCCCCCAAACCAAACTCCTCCCCTACGCCTATGTATATATATATAAATATATTATATATGTATATGGCATCTTGATCTTGAATCATTTTTGGGTACATGTTTAAAAGGAAATCCCCAACCAAAAGTCCTTGAATTTTTCTTGACTGAAGAAGACAAGTCGAGAACAGTTTGCAGAAAAAATTAAAAGAATTATAAATAAATAAAAATATCACTTAAAACCATGATTTTGAAGAATTATTTACAATATTGAAGAGCAGAGATGTTCATGGGCAAAAAATAATATTATGGTTGAACTATTGATCTTGTGAGAGTTTGATCTTTCCCTGACGAAAGTTTGCTTGCAGTTAATCTGAAGAGTCAAAATGCTCTCAGTATGAACACCGTCTTCGTTAATGTTATTTGTATGGCTTACTTAGCAAGAAGCAGAATTGTATTAAAAATAAACTCTGAATGAAATCAAGTCCTTTTGAATTCAGCCCTGGCACTCACAATCAAAGAGATATTAATGCATATTTTTTGAATGGGGAATCCCATTAATATATTGAAATAGGGTTTTTATATTTGTATGTAAATATGATTGAAAAATACATACATATATTAAAATTCAATCCAGAGATGAAGGAGAATAAATATATTCATTCATTGCCTGTTTTTAATTTGCATTGATCGAGATCAGATTTTGAAGGAGTTATTTTATTTGTACAGACTGTATAGGGAAAACCATATTTGAATGGGTGAAACGTAAGATTCAACAAATCTACATCCACAAATACTCCAAAACTCATATCAGATTGTACTATTTTCATTTTGATTTAAATACACTTATCCTATAATTCAATTTCTAAACAAAGAATTAAGATTCCTCAACAACTTAACTTCAATTCATTGACGTTAAGATTTACTGCTGCCATATAGTTTGGATCACACTTTGAATCTGTGTTTTGAAGACTATTTATGTTGTAAAGATTATTATTTAGATTTTTTAATAACACTAATTTTTTTTCAACCCCTAGATTCAATGTTATGATGGTTTTATTTTAATATATATTCCTTCAATACAATATACCTGTTAAGTACATTATTTTTTATTAAAGAGTAGTTAAATATTTTTTTGGCCAAATATTTATGTGCATTAGGAAGATCAAATATAATTTGTAGTGATGTCAGTTGAGGTCATAGAGAAGTGTTGTGGGAGAGCCACACTGCGACTGCAGGTCAGTTAAACATTAATATGTTGTATTTTGATGGATGCCGAACTGGGAGCTCTATCGAGTACGGAACCCGAGACACAAGCTATCACGGTCCTATCAAATTTAAAATTACTTAGATATGACTGCAGGGGGAGCTAAAGGTATGGATGCGTCAAGTCCAAATCACCAAAGATCTGTTGGGATTCAATAAGGACCCTCGACTCATCCCCTTCTTCCTAAGTGGAAAGGCTTTCGGTGTCTACGATCAGCGATCAACGATCTACGATAAGGGAGAGGAGGAAAAAATATACAGTGAAGCTACTACGAAAGGAAAATTAAGGTATTAAGAATACAATGTAAGTTAGTTTCAAGCTTTCATTAAATAATAAATGTCATTAGTATTTTTTTTTTCTTCTGTATTGTTAAGATGGTATATAAAATTATATAAAATAATATATACGTAAAATAAATATTATATTTTATAATAAAAATCGAAAAAGAGGTACAACAATAAAATAATATCAAATGGGTATCTATTTAAAATATTTCAATATTTTTGTATAATTTTAAAATATTCTTTTTATTTGGATGGATAAAATTTGATGACGTTTCCCCGCATGGACCCATGGTCCCTTGGTGTCGGAGGGAATTTTGAGGGAGAGGGCGGCATATTGGGCGGCAGCAGAGAGCATCACAGATCGAAGAATAAATGGTTTTACCATTTCTTTTTTCGTCAAACAACTTGCTATGTAGGCTTTGGAATTTGACAGAGCAAATTCAATAGCTGACTTTTATGGGAATTGTGTCCTTTTTTTCTTTAGAAGACCGAGAGGATTGTTGATTATGAATTATTTTGAAGTCGTCAGAAATATATTGCAATATTATCATTTAAGCTTGCAAGCAGTTTTTAATGATATCACACACAACCGGCAAACGAAACGTCAGCTCTCTTGGCATTATGGACATATTTTGTATCTCTATATGAAATGATTTACACTTAACAAATTGATAATTGGTATTTTCTTGATTTGATCAGAATCAAGGGATACAGAATACAAGGTATGTTTATTGGTATACGTCATTAATCATTTTGTTGTATTCATCAAGAATATAAATTAACGTAATTATTCTCACTTGCCGGTGGTTTTTGATGACGCCACGCCGGCAAACAAAAAGTCAGATCTTTATATACCTTTTATTCTTTGGGAAAAAACTCTACTTATGATGTAACATTCCCAAAAGAATCTTAAGAAACCTTAGCATATAAAACAACTTATCAATGAACGTGAACGGATAGTAAACGTATCAAGAAAACTTGTTTATTTTACTAATGTATGCTATTTTTATCTGTGATCTTATATCGACATGTCCTTTTATTTGTTTGTGTTTTGCAAAACATTGAATCATTTATCATACAATTTTCTAAATATATATTCAATGATACAAATACAAAAAGATCAAAAGCCTGAATGAAACATTGTGTGGGAATTATCAAAGTATTTTTTTTAATTGTCTCCAAACATAATTTTTGGTTTAGTATTTTTTTTTTCAAAACTATAAACGACCTTCGTTTCGGAAAAAACTATAACATTATCAAAAGAAAGCTTGGTTAAACGCAACTTTAAAATAGATAATTATATAAACATTTAAAAGATCTTGGAAAATATTGAATACACTGTAGAAACTAAGTAACAATCACAAGATATAATTTTTGTTCGATATATTTCAATAAGTTAACAATCCACAGCAGACACTTCGGCGTGATAGACGCATCAGCAACGTAGCAGGCCACAGTTTGAATGCAGCCGTCGGGGAGGGCAACAGAGTACTTTCTGTTGGTGGAGTATCCGTCACGGGGCTCATCAGCGCCAAAGTTGAGTCCAGCATAGTCGTCAGCAACGGCAAATTGGAATTGGTAGACAACGGTGTCTCCTTGTAAGTAGGGGCAGGGTGGAAAGGGGCAGGCTGGTAGGCAGGGGCTGGGTGGTAGGGCTCATATCTGGCCTCTCCGGAGTAGGTGACATCGGCAACGTAGCCAGAGTAGGCATCAGCAACGTTGTAGGTCACGGTTTCGAATTCGGCCGTCAGGGAGGGCAACAGAGTACTTTCCGTTGGTGGAGTATCCGCCACAGGCCTCATCAGCGCCAAAGTTGAGTCAAGCATAGTCGCCAGCAACGGCGTATTAGTATTGGTATATATAGGCAGGGGCAATGTGATATGGGGCTGGGTGATGTGTGACGGCAAGAGCCAAGACAACGGACAGAGCAATGATGACTAAGAAGAAACATTGGTTGTTTACGTTAAACGAATTCCTTGGTGTCAATTGATTTTCATTACCTACATGTTGTTTTGATTGTGTTAGCAGTCGAGGATGGACGGATGGTCAATTCATTTATTTCTTTCGTAATTATAGTAAAAAGCTAATACATACATAAGTCTAGGAAGTGTCTTAAGTCTTGGGCGTGGACATTCTGAAGTGAAGTATACATTCTGGACCATATTTCCTCATTTTAGTAGTAGGTTAAAAAGAAATAAAGCCATAAAAAGTGTATTATGAAACGAGACTACCCACTTACATAGACAGTCGTAAATGAATAGGGAGACATGACTCAGCTACATATAACCATCTAATGAAGTTTTATTTTTATATTGAAATAGATTATTAATGATAAGGACATAATTTTTCATTAAGAGCTTCTCCATTTAAAATAATATAAAAATTTGATTTGTGTTAAGAACTATTTTTCAAGTTTCAAATATATAAAAGATTCTATGAATATTATTAAATTTATAAAGGTGGCATAATTATATGTACATATATATATATATTCATTTATCAAACAATCTTGTATATTAATCATCCAAATTCCTCAATAATGTGCATCCTGTTAATAGTTAGGTCGATGGTCTCATATGACTTATTGTTGCTAATATTATCTCCACAAAGTATATGACTACACAACTATTAAATATTTTAAAACTCTGAACACAAATGTTAAAATAAACATAGAAATATTCAGAAGGCTATAACTTCTTGAAATATTTTTTATCAGTTTTTGATGTTGGAGGGAGAAACTTGGGAAATATTTAATGATTCTTCCGGCAGACATCCATGTTGCTCTTTCTTCCAGCGAGGGGATTTTTCAAAGATAAGCTGCATATCTTGCTGCTGCCAACAAAAATATGTTCCTCAGCTCGAAGGGTGCAAGGGTTCATTGACGGACAGCTTTTGACATATCAGGGCCTTCTAGCTTAAAATAATTTATTGATATTTTGTTGATATACTTTTGATATATTAAAGCCTACAACTCTCTATTAAGAAATCGGTTAAATAAAATAATCATAAGAAAATATAATCATGTCGTAGACATTTAAATAATAATAATAGTTGCAGTATACTTTTGTTTAATAACATAGAAATATTAAAATTACGAAAGCTTATCCAGAGAGCTTATTGAGTTTTGCAGCTGTCGAGAAAAGAAGCCCAAAACAATACAATGCACAGCAAAAAATACAATGTTAATTAGATATTTCCTATTGTTTATTTCTTTATAATTTATGTATAATATAGGGAGAGAGTATTTTGCCTCACTTCTCTCGCTTCTCTTTTTCTTTCTCTTTCTATCCAGGTAACAGTAACAGTGTTACCAAGCGGTAATTGTATATTCTCATATCAAAAGATCAATTTTTTTGGGAGAGTACGTGCAAAATGTATTTGCTTATTTATCTTAAAGTATAGCGATTTTTAGAACACCAAACATATCAAATGAAAGCTTGGTAAACCAGCTTTAATATTTTGGTATACTAAATCATGTCACTTTAATAAGTGGAGAGTTATATATATATTAAAAAAACCCTATCTCGCGTACAAAATGACGCATATAATGGATTATAAATGCGTCAGAGACAAAGTAAAATTTTGAGAGGATACCTTGACGCAAATCTAAAAAACACATTATTATTTATTTTTTTCATAATCGATTTCTTATAGGTCAATACAGGCTCTGAATCATATGATGTAAACTCAGATTGTACTGAATTCTGAATTGATAGAATGCAACCAAGGTCATTTTTGGATTTATCATCTAAAAGTTATTAAACTTAAAAATACTATTTTACTCTGAAGCGAACAAGTCATCTTCTACAGGCGAGTGAAGTTAATTGATACAAAAAAGCTATGAAATATGCTAACATTACACACTCCATTTTTTCTTTGTTTTTACTGAAAACTTTGTTTTATTAAAAAACATCAAACATACGTCTGGTAGTAAATTAGATTTCCTTTAAATTAATAATTTTTATTGAAGTCTGTAACGTCCACCATTTTCAAGAAATTTGCGGAAAACTATATTTTTACTAAATTTTTAAAACTTTGACCTCGTTGCGCGACCTCGTAATGTTGACCGATTTTGTTCAAACTTTGTATGTCGTCTTCTTTTATCACCAAGAAACAGAAAATCTACAATGCTGCTAACATTCCAAACATTTGAAAAATAAGAACAGCCCTAATATATATATATATATATTAGCCTGCCCCGTTTTCAGGTCAATCGCTCCGATTTTTGCTCCAAGCACTTTTCTGCTGCGTAGTGATGAAAAAATGAGATTGAGAAAGTTTCAGCCTTCAAAGGCCATTTTTGTGACTGCACAAGCCACTCAAAGTTTCAAAAAGGCCGTTTTTTGGGTCAAAAATGGCAATTTTCAAGTGGCTTGTGCTGTCTGAGTTTTAGTGATATCGAGTTAATTTCTTTTCCTAAGGGTTGCTTGAAGTCTCATCTTTCAATAAAAATTTTGGAGCAATCAAGCAAATAAATATTTCTATTGTTTTTGGCCCGTTCAGTAGGCCTCTTTTGGCCCAAAATAGGCATTTTTTGTTTTTTGCTAATATTTGCCCTAAAAGTTATCTTAGCAATTTTGTTATTTTATGGCAAAATAATTGCCTTGTCATAATGCACGTTTTGTGCAATTTTCATAATGATCAAGAGGATATAGACGTTTTGATAGAAAATATTGTGTTTATTGTTATGAAATATTGTTCATTTGCAGAAATAAAATCGCTATTTATACTTTACAATATTATTTATTTCCTTATAAATAAGTTTTTTTATTATAATTTTACTAACTTTATATTGGTTTTTAAGATGAGTAAAAAACTACGTAAAATGTTAATACGTTTTCCACACCACTCAGCGCACTACCCTTTTGTGTGGATGGTCCCCCTAGAGATCTATTCATATACTGTGACTTATTTGAAAGTCATATTTGATATTTTTAAGATTTTTTTATTCCTTAATTAATTTATTTTTAATTCCGTATTATGAGATATAAGATGTAGGTAGTCTCATCCATTCCATATTTTCTTTGACCATTACAAGCAAGTTAAACATAAGAAAAGAGAAAAGGGGTGCGAAACTATACTAATTGTTTATTTTTTTATTTTTGTTGGTTATATCTGGTTAAAAAATATCTTTATTTTTTTCTTATAGTAATCGAATTGTAATGTCCAACCTTTCTTGATCCGGTAAGATTTCGTCTCCAAGACTTTAAAGAATCATGTACTTCCATGTAAATGCCAAGTTTGGTTAAACATACTCTTCAAACATTTTTCGTAAAGTGATGGATTGCTGTGTTAATAAAGCTTCATTTTCCAAACAGCTTCTATATCTCTTTTTGGTGAAGACGTATTTTGGTGTGCTGTCAAAAAAACATCTGGAATTGTATAAAGAAATTATTGTTGAAATTATTTTACTTCCTTCTGTAAGGCCAAGACTCTCCAACTTAATGTAATGAACGACCTTCGACATAAACCGAGCATGGTGTATTGGTGTAGGGAGTTTTATGTAAAGTTGTTTTGAATTCGGATACATATAAAATGCTCATAGGTTGCCAATAATCTTTGCATTTTATTTTCAATCAGTATTTTTTTCAAAGCTTTTAATATTTCAAAATATTTTTGTTTGCTTGTTTCTGTATGTTCTTTTTCATCCATGTACAATAAAAATCTCTGTATTTTGTTATGCTACTTATAAAAACATTTGGAAGTGTATCTTCTGGAAAATTTTCTCGATTGATCTTTTTGCATTCAATATTTCAATATTTTTGTGAGACTGAATTAAACTATTCACATTATATCTACATATAATGATCTTATTTATTAGTTGCATAACCAACTTTTTATTATTTTGTAGTAAATAAAAATGAGTAATAATATTTTACGTGCTACATGCTAGGTTATTTTACTCATCTTAAAAACCAATATAAAGTTAGTAAAATTATAATAAAAAACTTATTCCATGAGGAAATAAATAATATTGTAAATTATAAATAGCGATTTTATTTCTGCAAATGAACAATATTTCATAACAATAAACACAATATTTTCTATCAAAACGTCTATATCCTCTTGATCATTATGAAAATTGCACAAAACGTGCATTATGACAAGGCAATTATTTTGCCATAAAATAACAAAATTGCTAAGATAACTTTTAGGGCAAATATTAGCAAAAAACAAAAAATGCCTATTTTGGGCCAAAAGAGGCCTACTGAACGGGCCAAAAACAATAGAAATATTTATTTGCTTGATTGCTCCAAAAATTTTATTGAAAGATGAGACTTCAAGCAACCCTTAGGAAAAGAAATTAACTCGATATCACTAAAACTCAGACAGCACAAGCCACTTGAAAATTGCCATTTTTGACCCAAAAACGGCCTTTTTGAAACTTTGAGTGGCTTGTGCAGTCACAAAAATGGCCTTTGAAGGCTGAAACTTTCTCAATCTCATTTTTTCATCACTACGCAGCAGAAAAGTGCTTGGAGCAAAAAATCGGAGCGATTGACCTGAAAACGGGACAGGCTAATATATATATATATATATAACATATATATAATTTATCAAACAATCTTGTATATTAACAATCCAATTCCTATTCTTATTCATAGTATTGTGCATCCTGTTAATAGTTAGGTCGATGGTCTCATAAGACTTATTGTTGCTATTATTATCTTCACAAAGTATATGACTTTGTTTTCAGAAATATGTCCATGCATGTCCGTACAGTAGAGGGCTCAGATTAAAATTCTAAGCAAATTCATCACAATAATGGAATGGAATATATTTATTTATTGTACATACACAGAAGGCCTTCTTTATCCTTAAAATGAATACAAATGTATGAAGTAAGGCAAATACACTATGGCATGGTGGACATTGACATGTTATAAATAAAAGAGGAAAAAGAGAGTTAGGAATTTGACAGAGGTTATGTAAATAATTTTGAAATACACAAAACAAGAAGGATAATATGAGAAGATAGAGCCCGGATCACAAAATGAGGGTTTCCGTTAGAATGTGACAAGAAATGTTGTATATATTTTCCGGTGTCCAGTAATTCATCGCGAGTAAATTTGTCACGGAGCTTTTTATAACCGTTTTTTTGTCGCGGGTAAATACATCGCTTCTCTTTTATAGTCAGTCAATTTTGTAGTTTCTTCTTTTTTCACGGGTAAATTTGTCACCTAGATTTTTTGTAGTGAAGTATTTTTGTCGTTCTTCTTCTTTTTTTTTCGTAGATAATTTTGTCGCCAAGCTTTTTTGTAGTGCAGCATTTTCCGCGCTGTTTATTTTTTACTTTGTGGACCTATTCATGGGGACAGTTATACAACATATGAGACCTATTCCCACGTCAATTTCCCTAATTATACTTCATTCAAACCCACCGCTTAAAGAATCTGGGGTCTTATCTGTGTTATACATTATTTGGGTCTTTTTAAGTATGGATGAATGATCAGTTGGATTGTATTTCCATGGGGTAATTAATTTTTAGCCGTTAATTATTAATAATTGTGACTGAGGAATCAAAAATTCTAATTGTACAATTGATGCTGCTGGCATTCATTTATGTTGAACATTTTTGCGAATATGTTTTTTACTGCACTATCACATACAAGAGTATAATTGCCTAGCATAGCCTAAAAATATAGTTTTCGTTTTCTTGTTTCTTTAAAATGGCTTTACGCTTGCCTTTTCATGAGGAATAAATGAATATATTTTTGTTTGTCACACATAACTTTATTTTATACATTGTAAGTAATACGTTCAAGCGTCCATTGGCGGAGGATTTGTAACTCAAAAACAGCTCGATTGTGTTTGGCGGAATCCGAGCGCCCATTGGCAGGGAACTTGTATCCCGAAAATATAATAATTGTGTTGGCGGAACGCGAGGGCCCATTGGCGGGGATTTGTAACCCCAAAACACCCCGATTGGGTTTGGCGGAATCCAAGGGCCCATTGGCGGTGGATTTGTAACCCCAAAAACACCCCGATTGTGTTCGGCGGAACCTGAGGCTCCATTGGCGGTGGATTTGTAACCCAAAACACCCGATTAGGTTTGGTGGAACCCAAGGGCCCATTGGCGGTGGATTTGTAACCCCAAAACACCCCGATTAGGTTTGGCGGAACCCAAGGGCCCATTGGCGGGGGATTTGTAACCCCAAAACACCCAGATTGTGTTCGGTGGAACTGAGGGGCCATTGGCGGTGGATTTGTAACCCCAAAACACCCGATTGTGTTCGGCGGAACATGAGGGCCCATTGGTGGTGGATTTGTAACCCCAAAACACCCCGATTGGGTTTGGCAGAACCCAAGGGCCCATTGGTGGGGGATTTTTAACCCCAAAACACCCCGATTGGGTTTGGCAGAACCCAAGGGCCATTGGCGGGGGATTTGTAATCCCAAAAACCCGATTGCGTTCGGCGGAACATGAGGGTCCATTGGCGGTGGATTTGTAACCCCAAAACACCCCGATTGTGTTCGGCAGAACCCGAGGGCCCATTGGCGATGGGTTTGTAACCCCAAAACACCCGATTAGGTTTGGTGGAACCCAAGGGCCCATTGGCGGGGATTTTTAACCCCAAAACACCCCGATTGTGTTTGACGGAACCCGAGGGCCCATTGGTGGAGGATTTGTAATTCTGAAACACCATGATTGTTTTCGGCAGAACCCGAGGGCCTATTTTAATTGTGAGTACATTTTTAATGGGTGTCTAAGAAATGTCCCTATCTAAGAAGTGTCCGTGTCTAAGAAGTGTCCGTCTAAGAAATGGCTGTCTAAGAAGTGTCCGTGTCTAAGAAATGTCCATCTAAGAAGTGTCCGTCTAAGAAATGGCTGTTTAACAAAAGTCCGGTTCCCATCTGAGGGTCTAAGGGGCTGGAGTCCACCGCCGACTCCTCTTAAATGTAAAACAAACTCGGGTTAAGTGGTTTTCAGACATACATCTTGCAAGATATGCATGCTTCATCCGAGAAGACTATGTAGAAATACACGGCTGACCCTTTGAAGGAGGAAAATGCATTTAGCCCAAGAGTTTTGTATAATCTAATCTCGGGGGGGGGGGGGGGGGTACGCCAGTCTCAGCCGGGGCTCTATAACGTTGAAATCCACCGTTGACCCTGCGTAGATTTCAACTCGCGGCGGAACACCCGAGGCTAAGGTGCACAACCCTTAAGCCGCGTGTCTTTTCTCCCTAAAAATGTCAGCGGTAGATTCAAACCCCATGGGACCCCAGACAGAGTCCCCATGAATAGGTCCACAAAGTAAAAAATAAACAGCGCGGAAAATGCTTCACTACAAAATAGCTTGGCGACAAAATTATCTTCGAAAAAAGAAGAACGACAAAAATACTTCACTACAAAAAAGCTAGGCGACAAATTTACCCGCGACAAAAAGAAGAACTACAAAATTGACTGACTATAAAGAGCAATCGATGTATTTACCTGCGACAAAAAACGGCTATAAAAAGCTCCACGACAAATTTACTCGCGATGAAATTACAGTAAACCTATATTTCCCTTAGTCAATGAATTATAAAGTCACTCCATATTTTCACCTAATAATAAAATTAAAGACTTCCTTTTATTTTAAAAAAATCACTGACCTAACAGAATGACCAAGTGACTCCAAGAAGGTAAGAATGATATTTCATGGAAGCATTATTATTCGCTTTTATGACCAAAGACAATATAATTTTAAAGGAATAAAAAACCGGATATATGACATTAAAGATCCAGTAACAATGTTTTCAGGGACTTGTCTTTACGAAACATAACATAAGATATCATCCATTGAATTTAAGGTAGAGTTTCCTTGTTTTATTCCAGAATAAAGAGTAAACAACAGTGTTTCACAAAGTGCATCAGCCATTTTAAATCGTTGAACGTATCAAGGATTTCGTTAAGCCAAGGGATTTTTCTTTTATGTTGGGTTCCCATATATAAGGGTCAGTAATCAGAATAAACAAAAAGTCAACTGTCATATTCCAACACACTCCAAAAGTCGATATATTATATATATATATATATATGGAAACGACTGGGTCCCGGCTGTTTTTTTGAGCGGCCCGGCCCAGTGTCCCGGTGTTCTTAGACACCGGGCCGGGACTTAAATATTTTCTTTCATTTGTCATTTATTTATTTTGGAAATTATTATAAGAAAACTATTTTTTTGAAAAATCTTTTATAAAAAACGTCCCTCACTTCAGAATGTCAAAGAAACGACAATATATTTAAGTCCCGGCCCGGGTCTCGGCGAAAAAAGGTGTCCCGGTCAAATATATATATATATATATAATTTAAAGTACATATAAAAAATATATAAATATAAACATTTAGTAATGCAGAGAATGGTTGGGGGTATTCAAATTATAAATATACACTCAAATTCTTCTAAATTTACCACTTTTTTGATTGGAAACCCATGGTATAAAATTTATTGAGACAAATATAAAAATATTATTATTCATTTATTCATTTAAAATGAATACATATAACAAATAAAAAAATATATAAATGTAGAGTAATGCAAAGATGGTGTGGGATATTAAAATAATAAATAAACACTCAAACTCTTCTACATTTATCACTTTTTTTATTGGGAACCCATGGGTATAAAATTTATTAAGACTTCTTTGCGATCATTTTTTTTTTTCCCTTTTCAAACGGTTAAAAACATTTTATTCGGTTGACTGCAAAATTTTATACAGTGTAAAATAAATACACTAAAATTATATACAGAAACAGAGTAAAACTATCAGGGCAGTTGCGAAAATACATAAATCATTTCGTTAGTTGCATAAATATTTATGAAATACTATATTAACTCTCTTAATGATAAAAGTCATTTATAGTAAAAGGTATATCTGTTAAATATTATTGTCAGATTATTATAGGAAGGTGTTATTTTTCAGAGTAGCGAACTCGATTTGGATTCATTATGGGTATGTTTTTAATATAATTAGATATACATCTTCCTCTGCAAAAAAACATATTCCTTTGTGAAATTAAATAGCAATTTCTTGATCGATAAAAATTCGTTAAAAAAACAATTCACTACGTAATCGTATACATATTGCTATCTTTGAGTCTTCGTTCACATATATTATTCTTTCAACTCTTATGAAACGTCTAAACCTATCCCATTAACACATGGGACAATGTTTGAATTGACCGACATACAAATATTAATCAGAAACTTGTAAATGACACATGAATGGACCATTTTTAAATTTTGATATTCCCATTTATTTGTATATTTTTTGTTATATCGATGTAAAACAATCATATATATATATATATATATATATATATATATATATATATCTATATATATATATTATATATATATATCTAGGGTCTTGCAGGTAAATCCGCTAAAAGTTCAACTTGTCCAGATCCATAAGGAGTGCAATTAAGCTTAGATATTGCACTTGTGGGAGGTTTCGTGAATGTATTGTCGAATTGCGACCGAAAACAAACAAATACACTGATACGGAGATGGAACAGACCCGTAGGGACACGGTCATCGAGTTGCTGTTCGCAGGGCGCTGTCCTACAGCCATCATCAAGTTGCTCAAGTACCCAGGAGGACGGTCTACGACATCACCAAGAAGTGGGAGGAGTCAGGGATGTCCAAGAGGTATGAGCAGAAGACCCAGGAGTGACCGGATCTGTACGCCCACTTTTGTGGCTGGTCTCAAGGGTCCATCAAGGGGACGCCCATGTCCATCCTCGCAAGAAAGCGTGGGTCCATCTGTCGTCGTCCCCTGGATGGACTCTGTGGCCTCTGGACCCCATACATATTCCAGCAGGACTCGGCGCCCACCCACAAGGCCAAATTTGTGCAGTCCTGGCTGAGGAAGAATGTGCCCAACTTCTGGGACTTCAACACCTGGCCTCCCAACACCCCGACCTGAACCAAGCGACTACTACTTGTAGGGGAAGTTGGAGAGGGAGTGTGCGCCACACACCACAGCAATGTGGAGTCCCTGAAGGCATCCATCAAGTCGGAAATGAACAAGCTGGATCTTGCGGAGGTCTCTACGGCCTGTGGGAGGTTCAGGCGTCGTTTGGAGGACATCCTTGAGGCTGAGGGCGGGCATATTGAATAGTAATCTTTTGTTATGTCTATAACAACTTTTTTTTTCAAAATAGGTATCACTTTTGTTCCCATTTTGGATCTGGAGGATATTAACCTTGTGCAGATTTACTTGCAAGACCCTGTATATATACAGGGTGATTCACTTAATTGAACTAACATTTACAAACTACACACAATCTGTATTAAATTTATCACAAATAATTTTTAAACAAAAATGATAGCACAATGAATTTACAAAATGTATTTCATTAAATTTCACATACCTTCTTTGCCTTCACTACAGCTTTGAACCTCCTCACGGTGGAGGCACCACAGGCGGAATCTCTTCTCAGCTCAGACCATGATGAGGGTGGCTTTTGCCTTCTGAAGAGAGTCCTCAACTGCACGGGGATGTCTTCTTTTTTCAAGATAAAACCGGTCATTCTGACTGTTTGGGTGGCCTGGACCGTGAAAATCTTTGTCTGAGGAAGAGATTCCGCCTGTGTTGCCTCCACCATGAGGAGGTCAAAGCTGTATAGTAAGTCAAAGGAGATATGTGAAAATTTATTGAAATACATTTTGTAAATTCACATTGTGCTATCATTTTTGTTAAAAATTATTTATGTAACATTTAATACAAGATTGTAGTTTTTAATATGTGAGTCTCAATTTAGTGAATCACCCTGTATATATATTTATGTTAGGATAATGATTCAGTAGTTGGTAGACTCGGATTATAAACAGAACTAGATTTTCAAGTTAAGCATTGTTTTTTATGCATTTATACATAATAATCTCATCTCTGTTTTCCACAATTTCTTAAGTAAATTATTTTTTGTTACTCTACTAAAATGACATTAAGAGGTATTATGTACTAACAAAAATGCGTCACTCGTTATCCAATCACGGAGGAGGTTTGTGTAATTGATTTTTGCCTATTTGGTTTCGATAAAATTGCCGTATGGATATGAGTAAGCATTTTAATGTATATTATCGAACCTAAGACCTTTTGAATGAGGTCGACCTTAATTGACCTTCACCTTTCGGGAGTGAATCTGCCCCCTCAACATCAAGAGCCGAGATCGTTTCCACTGAGCACATGTCAAAACAGGTCAGACTAAGGAATAACTAATAACAATAAAGCAGGTAATATAAAATATTTTCAAGTAAGATTACAATAACCCCCCCCCCCAAAAAAAAAAATGTCCAAAAAAATCATTGGATAAATGAACAACTTCAACAGACTTGTTCGTTGATGGATCATTATTATTCCTTACGGATAAATCCTACAGTAAGTATATCGGTTGATGGCGGATGATTATAGGATGTACTTGGTCACCTAGCTTTACATATATTGTACTGGAAATCGTTTTTTCATTGACTTCTTACAAGAGAAAAATGTGCAATGAGCCACAACAAAGCAATTAAATATATATATCCTGATTCACTAGAATTGAGACTCATTTAAGATATTTATTTTTTTACTAATAGTTTTACAAACAAAAAATGTAGTACATATGTGATTTAAAAATGTATTTTATGATTTTTAATCATATCTTCCCAAGGCAGATATATCCTCCTCATACATGGAGGCCAAGGCCTGAGGCAGTTGCTTCTTCTTTCCGGAACAGACAACATCCAAAAGTCATGGGGTTCAGATCTGGGGAGGAGTGTGGCCACAAGTCCATGGGCCAAAAGCTTGTAAACTCGTGAGTACAAAAGTCCAGAACCAGTTTGTTGGTGTGGGAAGAAGCTTTATCTTGTTGAACACCAAAGAAGTCTGGTTACTCTCTTTTTACCCATGTGAAAACTTCCTCAGAAAGAATGTGTAATTACACCGCCTGATCGACCTTCACGCCCCCCTTGATGAAGATCATAGGGCCCTTCTTCTTGTCCTTGTCACATCTGTCCAAACCATAAATGAAGGATGTTCCCTGCATTTTGAAGGCCGTCCTTAACTTTAAGGAGATGTCTTCTTTCTTTTCTAGCCAAAATCAAGTCATTCTGAAATCTGTGTATGGCCTTGACCGTGATAAATACTTATTTGTCCAGAGATCTGGCAATATGGTTCAAATCAGGTCCATACTTCCTCTTATGAACCATTTTCCTGCAGAAAAAGAATACTTTCTAACTGTTTATTATGATAAAAGTTGCAAATTACATAACTATCAAAACAACAGGAGAAAAAGGAGATACAAATTTATAAGTGCACTTGTAGGGCTTATCAAAGAAAGAGCCTCATTTTCCCTTTGGGAAAAGACAGTGATACAAAGAACTACAGAGGTAATGAGACTTTTATAATTTATATATATACCTAAAAAACTTTAATAATTATATATGAAGTTCAATGCCACATATGTTAGAATTTTAATACTAAAAAAGTTGAAAAACACTCTTTTAGCATTGCTTTTGACAGGTCAACGAAGTATTTAAAAAGTTGTCGTTTAACAACTCCATAACATCCATAGCTTAAGTTTTTTGATCGCCCACTCAAACCAACAATTTTCTTAAATATGATCATGAATAATGTACAAAAAATATTCTGACATATTTGACTTAAGGTTCCTTCTTCTGTCGTTTCATGCATATTTAAATCACCATGAAGGCTTTCTAAAACCGTAGAGAAATACATATCTAATATATGTTGTATTTCAAGTTTTTTAAAAGCTTCTTACAATATCTATATCTGAGGGCATTTACATTTAACAATTCTTATTCCTAATTTAAGTACAACGGATTATTTTTTGTTGTTGTTGCATGAATGATTTCTATCAAAAGTATTCCTGATTTAAGAAAAAATTGTCATTGCCGCGTAGAGGACCTGCGATTCAGATAACGCAGCACTCTAAAATTTACTTATTGAGCTTGATGGGAGAACGAGGATGAAGAACCACCCACCATTATTGTTGACTGGTTGCACAATATACTGAGTTATAAAAAGGAATATCATGTGTTCGACTCAGCAGCTGATAAAAGGAAAAGAAAGGAGGAATACTTGTTATCCCTTGAGCAGTCAAAGTCTAAAAGACATGTAAATACCAAGCCTTTAGGAATAAGAGAAGGAAAATATTTTAAAAAACCATAGTAACATTATACTAATAGAATCAACATAGATTGACATCACTTGCATTTTATGTATGCTTGTTTTTACTCTTAGGTATACCCAACCCCATCGGAACTTAACCCGTTATCAGACGGTAAAAAGTTTACTTAAGAGCTAAGCTTTATTATCGAATAAGTTAAATGAGTAGGAAAAGTCATATACTTTCAAGCATTGAGCTTCCATTGGTGGTTTTCTTAGCTTTTGACCCCTCGGCGAGCTGGATCATCTCCCCTATGTTGCGGGCACAGTCACAAATTTGATTATCGTCGTTTTCCCTTCCTCCTTGCAGAGATGACATGTAGAACTTTGAGATTTTCCTATCTTGAGTAAGTGACTCTTCTTATCAATTGACCGCTAACAATAGTATTAATTTTTTAATTTGGTGTCTTTTGAATTATACAATTTATTCCTATAAATAGCTTTCCATAAATAGCCTAGACAGCTGTCAAGTCTTTAAAACAACTAAATTAATTAATTTTTATTGAATGTATAAACGATGTAGATCATTTTATTGTATCGTTAACTCGCGTGGCAGCCATTTTCACCACATAACTGGCGCCTTTTAGTTGACTACATGTGGCTTCTCATTTGAGTTTCTGGCTATTATTTAGGTCAGTGAGAGCCCCAACCTCATTAGATCAATATCCACTAGTTACGTCGTGGCTTCAAGCAGGATCAAAGCTTGAACGCGGCAGCAAGATACCGCCAGGTAAAGTCTCTGGAAGATGCCAGAAGAATCTATGGGAATTTATATTAATATGTAATATTGCTTTTTTTTTTTTTTTTTTTTCTTGGCCCAGTGGGCATATATTATCACAGTTCATTTTATACAATAAAGAGATTCTTAAACTTAGCTTTCAAA